>CM023457.1:11280644-11848144 GCA_013339765.2 Haemaphysalis longicornis
TCTCTCTAAAATATGCATCCAAACATACCTGCTTGTGTTCTGACACAATCATTATCCATTCAGTGACAAAGAGCAAAAAAAATCTGCGCGTCGCTCCGCATCGCTAACCTGACACGAGCGCCAGGATATTTTGAAGGTGATAACGCGATACGGCACGGCGCATTTGGCAAAATTCCTGCCATACGTTGTTCAGGCCCTACACATCTAAGTAAAATTAAAGTCGCCAGATAGGAAGCAGGTTTTATTTATAAATACAGCGCGAAGCCAAAAACGAACCTTACCTGTCAGCACCTGTCGTAGTCTGAGGCCGTTGAATGGGAGTGTCTTCATCAGAACTAAAATCTGACCAATCCACATCATTGCTGGAGTTATCCCTGCTGCTGGGGTAAAAAAAAGTCAGTGGCAGCAGCGGCAAAAGTCCCTTAAAGAGCTGTCCGCCTTTGCGGAGTGCGCAGTGAAACAGGATGCCGTTTTCGCCCAACTTGTCGCTACCTTCGGCTCAAATTTCACTCCTGATGCCGTCTATGTTCACGAAATGGAAACAATTGTCAAATGAAAAGATGAGTTGTCAGTACATATGCCAGATGGCGCTAGTTGTCCACAAAGCGACGTTTTTAGCTTTCGCAGGAGGTTTGAAAATTGTTCACCTGTGAACAATGCAGTCACGAAAGAGTTAAGGTGCCTTTAGTGCCCCGATAAGGGTTCAACATTTATAGTTAGATTTGTGAGTAGCAAATCTGGACACATACAGGAGATTGAGATTATGTTGCACTGTTACAATGATTCTTTATTTGTGGTCAGTTCGAATACAGAAGAAATTCTAGGTCAGGCCCTGAACCTTAAACAACAGCAGAGTCCCCATCCTGCCAATGATTGTGAAGTTGCAGAAACAAAGAGCCACAAAAAATTCGTCCAACTAAGCAGATGCTGGGCCTTCAAGGGCAATAAACGCAGAACATACACCCCAATAAAATAACCACATATACCAAAAACTAAGTGCCAATTCTAGCCTGATCGCCAAGTTAATTTTGTGGCGCCTCAACAGATGGCTCTGGAGAGCACATGCATAGACAAACATGCGTGAGCAAAAACTCCCATTCGATGACACCTCCTCCATATAGCCCCCCATGTGTTCCACTAGCTCCACCCTGGTATCAAAAAAGACCCAACACAGCCTGCACGAGTATGGTTTCTGTCCAGTAAGAGTGGCTTCGTGCAGTCAGAGCCTTCTTATATGGGAATGTGGTGGGACAGTGATTTCACTTGAATGGCCGTTCACCAGTGTGCCTACGCATGTGTCTTTTTAGAGACCTATTTGAACTAAGCTCAAGTGAACAGACCTCACACGTCACTTTCTCACCCATATGACTGTGCTTGTGTTCTTTGAGGGTACTTAACTGAGAAAATGCGCGGGAGCAAATGTCACACTTGAATGGCTTCTCACCGGTGTGCACCCGAATGTGTTGCTCAAAGTGACTCTTGTACTTTGTCACGTATGGACAGACCTCGCAGCTAAATTTGCCCTGCTGGCTGCCCATATCACTGACTGCTAAGCAAGAATACAGTGCACTGTCCTTGCCATCTCTAGAATTGTCACCAGTGTGCCTGCTCCCAGCAATGTTGAAGTCTTCATTAAAGGATGTTGCAGTGTTTGTACTACCAACAAGAACAGCAGTGCTCCCACCATCGACAGTACAATGCACTGAGCTGTTCGCGTTGCTGCCTCCGGGATGCATCTGTATGGTGGTATCAGATGTCCTCTTTTCTGGGTTATCTGGCGACTTCAAAGGCCTTGAAGCAACGGTCGTAGAATTCCTGGAAAGTACGTTCGGCACACAAGCAGAGGACTTCTTATGCAGATTGGTTGGCTCACATGTAGTTGATTGGCAGAGACTGGCTGCCAAAGGTGTAAATGTCCTCCCTCGGGTTGATTGTCTGTGAATTGGTGTTGAGTACGGCAGACCTAAAATCAGAGTTAGAACAAAAGAACATATGAATAAATGAGAACATCCAGCCAGAAATGGACAACTTAGATGAACAACCAGCTCAAACAGCAGTATTGAAGGGCACAGTAGAAAGTGTGACACTAGGAAAGAAATCAAAATTTCTCTCACACAACTGTGCAGAATTTTCTATGAAGTTGCGCAACATGAATACAAAAACACTGCCTTTAAAACACATGTAGGTAGGAAGCTTTTAAGCTCTGCTCCATGACCCAGGAATGATAAAAAAATAGATATGAGCTGCTCGCTTTTATCACAAATCAAAAAGTACATTCGTACCAACCAAGTGCTACAAAGAAAGTAGTAACAAAACTACAAACACAAACTGAGGCAATTGTTTAGGGACTTATAAATGCATTTTTTTTCACTGGATTTCTTATTTCTATGGCTGCAGTGTTAGCACTGCTACAAAAAGCTGTTATCCATAGAGTTCATAGCTATTACATGACAGCGTAAGCTGCTGTACAGTTCAGAACTTCAAAAGGTTCCTGCTTTAGTACAGTGCAGGAATCCACTCATTGCTCAGCAACTGCACGAGAAGGTCAAGAGTTTAAAGTTAGGATAAAAAGTGAATCCAACGCAAAATTTTTGTAATTTTTACAAAATAACAATAACGACATGTTACAAAAGTGTGCAGCTAAAAGTAACAAAGTCCATATTTTATTATAATAGAATTACACAATAGCATTCACTTCTCAGCCTTCAACCGAAGAATGCCCACTAAAAAACAAGAAACAAGGGCAAGCAAATGGGAAATTTAAAGCATGGTGTCAGTGACAACACATATCTCAGCCCAACTGCACAGGAGACCTTTCCATACCTGCATAATTGTCAGCTCAGAAACATCTAGCCTTCATAAAAAACACGTTTAGTGGGTGAATAAAACTGAAAGCAAACATTCCCAAATAGCCGGTTTCCAAAGAGGATTTGATGCATTTGCTAGTGCCTGTTTACCGAGGCCTAATTAAAACCCCCCTCCACAAATAACCTTACTTGCCGTACTACTGTTTACTGCGAAATGCAACCACAAAATGAGAAAAACCCTAAAAGGGGCTAGTCAATCAGGCACTGCTGAAAGCCCACAACTAATGATGACTAACGCACTGACGCTACATGGGCAATCAGGCGCGCCGTACTGGAGGGCTCCCGATTAATTTTGACCACATGAGGAGCTTTAAAGGAGCCATGAAGAGAAAATACAACTTCGTTTAATTTGAAAGAACTAGGATTCAGTATCTCACTCAGTTCCATTAGAGCCACAAAAGATGTTTTTTTAACGAAAAAAAGCAAGAAGTATTTAGAAACCTTCAAATTTTGCACCACAGTGACGTGTTATAGCAAGAATGATGTCATACGGGCAAACCATAAAATATAATTTTCAGTGCTTTAACTGCACATTAGCATTCAAGTGATGCGGTCAAATGGAACTAGAGGCCCCATTACAGACGTCCAGTCATCGGTTGTCCGTCCCTTTAACACTCAACAAAATCTCGGCCACACGGGTGTTCTCGCGTTTCGTGTAAGCCCAGAAATGCCAGTTCATTTGTGAGAAGTAAGACATCTTGTTACTCAGCCAGTAAAAAACAAATCTATGGCATATCCTTCTTACTGAAAATTTAAAAACTTGTCAATAGAATCATACGAATACAGTTCACACACGAGGCAATCTAATCAATCAGAATTTGCTTGTTGCTCTGTAAAAACCACAATGTTTCCCACTAGTACATACATATACAGATGCATACATTATACATAGAATTACAATATCCTATACACAAAACAAGTATCTGTACCAGCAAAACAATAAAATGTACACCAAAATGCCCTCACAAAATGTGACAAAGGGCAGCGACACATTCCCGTGCACACCAGTTCATTTACTAATTGTTTACTAATCAATTACTAATTACAACAGCTAGTTTAATCATTTTCTGCATCTGCTTGCTTCCGTTTTCTTCCCCTAATTCCATAATCATCTTCACTTGGTTTTTTTTTTCGCCAAGACTCCATTTTAATCCTTTCAGAGGAGGTGGAAATATTCCCACCCATTATATTTGTGCTGTGATATAGGGTACTAGAAGCATTGTTCCAACCACAAGAGCATTTTCAAGAACTTTTATGAAACTAAAAAGTCAGAGAGGTGCCCTTTGACACCACAAGAGGAATTTATTGTGCCAGCCACATCCCTATGCCACAACCGATCTTAGTGATGCTGGCTACTTGGTGGTGTGTTGTGACCTTTGGCTCTAGAAGGTGCCTATAAGATTTTGTTAGTATTGTGAGACACCCTGACCACGACTCTGTGCTCTTCAACACGTTACGGACATTTCTTCGTAATCGGTACATTATCATCAGTGCTAGCTCTCATGGCCCCGGCATCATCATCACCTGTACATAATCATCATCAGCACTTAATTGGGTTTTTCGTCGGAGTGTCCGAATAAACCGGTCACGCTTTCCATCATCTCTTAGAACTAAAGAATGTGTAATGTACTCCAAATCTACTTGTATATACACACATGCTCTACAAAGCCGCCACAGAACACAAGCTCTCATTCTGTCCCAACCTAGCAAGGCAGCTCAGCAACACTTCTCTCAACCCGAAACCTTGAAAAGCGCTACCCTTGGCTTGCATAGCCCGAGTAGAGTGCAAAGGTGCTCATTTGAAAAAATGCTATGTAGCTAGAAAAACACACAGCAGTAGAAAGCTGTATCAAGCCCTTGCAGGTCATCACAGTGGCTAGTTATAGGTGAAACTTGAAGTGTACGTGTACCACTGACAAGTAAAATTGAGCGAAGCTCTCTAACAGCCCTGCGAAGCAAGTTTTACACAGCTATGTAAACTGAACTGAATGATACCTACCCTCATAGAAAAGCATTTTTGTCCCAAGGCTCTAAAAACAAGTGTTGAGACAATAAGCAATAAATTTGGGTTGGTGACATTCACTGCAATGCACTAGCTATAATTTATGGAGGTTCAAACAGCCCTGCGAAGCAAGTTTTACACAGCTATGTAAACTGAACTGAATGATACCTACCCTCATAGAAAAGCATTTTTGTCACAAGGCTCTAAAAACAAGTGTTGAGACAATAAGCAATAAATTTGGGTTGGTGACATTCACTGCAATGCACTAGCTATAATTTATGGAGGTTCAAACAAGCATTACAAACACCGCCCATACAAAATGAGCACCGCTATATATGCATACTGGTGGTTTGCTGCACAAGAGAACTTAGCCTTTTGTAAAATTCTTATAAACTCATCTCTTGAAGTCAATGATGTTCCCTTCAAAAGCCATAGCAATACTACTAATATAACCAGCTGCAGCTGCATGGTGTAGTTTGCCCTAGCTACAACACTTTCGTCAACTGGTGTCCTGTTTGATGGCCGGGAACTGCAAAGAAAAACAGTAGTTAGGTTAAGTGCCACATTCACTGCAAACAAGCTTTCACACCCACACAGCTGATATATTATAAAATCAGCCAATATTGATAGTAGTATAAAGTTCAATTTTTACAGCCCTGAATTTCAAACAGCCTTTCCACATCCTGTCAGGAGCAACTTTATAATGTAAGGAGCCCTCATAACGAGAAAAAAAATCAAAATTCATTTCACTGGCAAAAAACAATAAATTCAGTGCATACTGATAGAAACATAATGGACTTGGCAGATTAAATAATAAGGCAAATTTTTACAGAGCTCTACTGAGTGACAAGGTCTTCCGGAAACACATTTAGTCAAAAGCCCCAGAAGAGTGCGGCTAGCATCACACTAACAAGCCATTGGAGACGAGTAGCCATGGGAGACGAGTTGTGCTAGATTTGCTAAGGTAAAACAACCCACTACAAAGTTTGCACAAGTCAAAACAGAAGTGTGCTTTCTTGATTTTGAAACAGATCGTAATTTGGGACCACGTGCCTTTTTTAGTTTTGATCCTGACAGGTTTTGCCGTCAGTTTTGTCCCAATGTGCAACAAAGAATGCCTGCTGCTATCACTCTTGGCTTGCAAAGGGGACAAGCACGTGATTTATAAAACATCTCCCACTTTTCGCAATAATCCACCCAATTAATTTTCGACCAGAAAAGTGGAGCCAAAAGCCACGTTTTACAAAACACTTGCACATCATTTGCTAGCATACCCCTCTCCCCCCTGGCCATAACCAACAAGGCATAAAACTTGACTGTATTGAACACAGCTTCAATGTGCTGAATTTTGAGGAGTAAGTGCTCAACTCCACATGTGGGAGAACCCCAAATATATTTAAGTGGAATGTCTATTCCTGACAGTTTGCTGTCCACCAATGCCCCGCCCCATCAGTCCAGCAGAAGGTGGAGCTAACATGGGTGGCTGATTTTTCCCCTGCAAGGTATAGTAGACAGCGACTAAATAATGTACGCTTGAAGACTTATAACATATGTGAAACTCATTTGCTTTTCCTGCAGGTTGGCAAGTGGTTAAGTCAAACAATAGATGGGCATATCAAGTAGCTTGTCACTACAACTAGTATTGTGCATGGTATATAAATATAAGGGCCACTGCTAGAAGAGGCATTATGCCACAAAATTTCTTTTACTGCTTGTAGAAGCCAAGAAAAACAAAATTGCACTTGTGTTGGATGCTACAACAAAAGAGGCATTTATTGGAGCCTCACACACCTTAACAGTCCTGAAAAGCCCCTTTGTGGCTGGTACTGTAGTTGCTGGATCATAAGCCAGTATTTCTTTTAAAAAGCCGGACACAAAATTCAGAAGTCAGCCTAGATTGGAGGATCTATGTTTAAATGCACTGGGTACTCATTAAAGGTGGAAAAGAGGCATGCAGTTAGCACTCTCTCAATGCCTGCTAAAAAGTGCCAGAGCTCTTCGATGTAGGCAGTTGCAAAACTCTGCCTCAAAAAACGGCCCGCACCTGGGCCCCCCTGCTTTGGATTGTGCGTACGGTGGCGCCAAGGTGGCCACCACATGCACTACCCAAAAAACCAACTAATTATTCCGGCAGACAATTTAACGTTAAATTTAGTTTTAAAGGTGCATAATTCTTTATTTTTGTACTTTCCTAAGTTATTCATTGCTTCCTTAACTACTGTTTTTTGTTGCAATTGTTTCTGTGTCTGCGCAACTGCCTCGACCGATTGGCACTTGTGCGGGCACTTTCGCACAACACAGGTCCGACCTGAAGTCGTCGCTAGGCCCACATCACACTGTATGCCAAAACTAATCCAGTATCTAATCAAGCAGCTCTAAATAACACTTTTAAGCTTGCGTCAAGCCTTCGAAGTGAATTTTTAACTTTTTTTTTTGCCGCCAGAAGACCGCATATGACACGCAACAGACGACACAGCGCAGGCGACTACGCATCTTGTCGAACACACGAACGCATTTTTTCACTACTCTTGGTTCGAATGCGTATAAAACACTTGCTTAATTGAACACATTGGGCTTCTTCGGCAAAAAAAAAAAATTACGTAAGAACCCAAATACGGTTTTTCGCCCAGCTCGCCAAGCGGCGAACCACGTTGTATAGTTTATTTTGTCACCAACAGATGGCGCCAATGAACGGGAAAAATCCAAAACAGTGGACCAATTGTGGGGTCACTCTTTGATGCTGGGGCCTATGAGAAGTTTTGAAACTCCTATATCAATAGCTCTGAGTGATGAATGAATTTGAATTTTATTGGCGCAGCAGCCAAATTTGGCTATGATGCGCCAGACACAAGGTAATATATTAAATTTGAACACACTATGGTAAAAGGCTTATGAAAAAATGATGTAAAGTGGTGGTAAAAAGGTTTCTGTAAAAGCTTGATTGCACTCAAAAATTTAAAAACCTTTTCCAAGAGAAGCAGGGGTTCATCGCCTAGTAGTAAAACAGGGTGCAATAGAATGTAAAATTAATAAAAGTGGGAAAAAAATTCCCGACGCTTGTTGTTGTTACTAGGACACTCTATAAGTATGTGTATTACTGTAAGGTGCTTCCCGGATTGCTCACATTCTGGAGGGTCTTCTCCTAGCAATAAGAAGTTGTGGGTCAAGCGCGTGTGCCTAATTCTTGGCGACATAACACCACCTCTACAAATCTTTGTCTGCAGCTCCGCCACTATCTCAGGTGCGGCTTCACAAGGTGGAACTTGTTTTCATTTAGTTCCGTCTATTTGGACTGCCACTCCTTCGATTTTGATCATTTCAGTCTCCTTCTGTAATCCTGGTAGGGTAAACAAGTTTCCCTCACCTCGAGCTCTTTTGTCTGGGCTGTGAGGGCATCTGCCTTTTCATTGCTGTCAATTCCTACATGACTCGGTACCCAACAGAAACTCACGTCTAAGTGATTTTTGCTACAGTCCATAAGTTGGTTGAGCACTTGTTGAACATGCAGATTTTTGGTTTTGTTTCCTGAACACAGGGCTGCTAGTGTGCTGAGAGAGTCAGAGATGATTGCCTGCGGTGTCCTTTCAGTGCATACTGTTTAAAATGAGCTGTACGGCATGCAGTTCAGCAGTGAAGATACTAGCGTCAGGTCTGAGCAGTTGGCATTCTTCGTAATAAGGTCGATTGCAGCTGCTCCCACATGCCTTTCTCCTTTAGAACCATCTGTAAAGTAAGTAGCACATCCAGCATACCTGAACTGAAAATGTAAGAACTCTTGCTGCAGTAGTTCCTTTGTCGAGTGTTGTGCGTATAGTACTTTAGCAAGGAAAAGTCACATTGTGGCTTGCGGTATTCCCGCGGAGCATAACGGGTTCTGTGGGTGACCAGCATGGTATCATCTACACAAAAGTCAAGGGCTTCATTAAGAATGCGGTAGCTGAAAAGCATGGTTGGAATAGTCCGAGGCTTGTTGATAAAGAGTTTCAAAGTGAGGTTTCAAAAACAGCTGTCGACAAGGGTGAGTGGTGCAGGAAAGAATTCTCATTATGTACATGTTTCCAAAGAGTACTCTCCGTTTGTTAAGTGACCATTGATTGGTTTCTGCATACAGGCTTTCTACCGGAGATGTCCGGAAAGCTCCGGTGATTATTCTCAAGCCCAAGTGGTGAATGGAGTCGAGAGCTTTGAGAACAGATTCGCGACCAGATCCATAAATAAAGCAGCCATAATCCAACTGGGAACGAATTAGACTGTTGTAGAGCTGCAAAAGACAGGTACGATCTGAGCCCCAGGTTCTATAGGATAAATGCTTTAAAACATCCATTGATTTCATTTTTGTTTTAGATAATTAACGTGGCTTTTAAATGTTAACTTTTGGTGAAATATTAAACCACGAAATTTGTGCTCAGTTCGAACAGGGATTTAGGCCAATTTAATGCGCAGCTGAGGATCTAGCACAATCCCTCGCTAGACTGAAAGGCACACAGACTGTTTTTTCTGCACAAAAGTTATATCCATTTTCCTTGGCCCACTGCACCAGACGGTTTACGCCAACTAGCAGTTGCCTTAAGCAGGATGCTAAGTTGCACGAGGAAAAGCTTATCTGAATATTGTCCGCATAAAGCGGATACATCAAAGATTTCGGTATTACACGTGCAACTGAGTTTAATATGATTAGGAACAACGTAACACTGAGAACACCTCCCCGAGGTACGCCATTTTCCTGAGTGTACACATCTGATAATACTGTTCCAAATTTCACTCGAAAAGAGCGATTGGAAAGATAACTTTTCAGCATCCCAAGCATTCTGCCTTTACACCATAACCCTGCAGATCTAGCATTATACCATGTTTCCACGTGGTGTCAAAAGCCTTCGACAAGTTAAAAAATACAAAGACGCAGTGCTGTCGTTGAACAAAGGACTCCCTAATTTTAGTTTCTAAACGGAGGAGGAGGTCAGTTGTTGAGTGCCTTGCCCATCAATAACGTGATTTTCTTCCAGAAAGAGTGTGAGCCACTTGTTATTCATCCATTCAAAACATTTCCCAAGGCAGCTTGTCAAGGCCATTGGCCTGTAGCTTGCTGATTCACTACGGTCTTTACCTGGCTTCAGTAGTGGGAGCATAATGGTTTCCTGCCACGTTACTGCAAAGTAGGCTTCAAACCATATTTTATTGAAGAAACGCAGTATGGCTTTTAAGATTTCTTGGGATTCCTTAACAATTCATAATGAGTTCGGTCTGGTCCTGCAGCCCGACTGTTTCCCTGAGCAATCACCAGGTGTAGTTCAGCCATGGAAAAAGGCGCATTATATGCTTCTTCATTACTCAAGTTTATTTTAATTATTCGTTTTTCAGCCCATTCTTTATACCTGAGGAATGATTCAGAGTACTGGGCTGAACTGGACACTCTGGCAAAATATTCAGTTAGAATGTTTGCTTGCTCGGCAAGGCTTTTGTTACCATCAAAAAGTGGCATGGTAAATGCACTGTAAGTGCCACTCACTTTCATGACCTTATTCCAAACCGTCCTTGTGCTAACGTTACTACTTATGGAACTTACATAGTCCTGCCATGAAGCCTTTTTCAACTGCCGTCTTATCTTGCATGCCTCTGCTCCGAGTCGTTAAAAGTTTACTAGACATTCGGCAGTGGGGTAACGTCTGAAACGGGACCATGCGCAATTTTGCTTCTCACGGGCTTCCCTGCAATCAGAGTTCCACCACGGCTTTGACCTCCGGGGGAGTGTCCCGGAGGACTCGGGAAAAACACTTTTTGCAGCTTCCAAGAGCCGTGAAGTTATTAGGCTGCAAGCTTCATCCACACTCAAGTACTGTATTTCGTGCAATTCAATTTCACATGCTTGTTCAAACAGAGACCAGTTAGCCTGCTCCAACTTCCACCTTTTGGTGCGCTCTGGTAGCATGGGTACTGCTGTTGTTGAGTCCAGAAAAACTGGGTAGTGGTCACTCCCGAGATGTTTTTGAAGTATTGACCAAGTGAAAAAAGCACTTAGGGATGGTGTTGCAAGGGAGATGTCGATGCATGCTTCGGTGCGGGTTGATGAGCAGATGTAAGTGGGACCCCCATCATTGAATAAATGCAAAGGAGTTGCCGACACTACACTCTCGATAAGTCGGCCTCGTGTGTCACTCTGAGCACTGTCCCACAGTACATTGCCCGCATTGAGATCCCCCAGAAACAAGAAAGGCTCAGGCAATTCATCAATGAGTCTGAACAGATCGTTCTGGGTCACTGAAACAGTTGGTGGAATATACAAGGAGCAAACCGTGAGGGCTATTCCAATGTGTGTTCTTATGGCGACCGCCTCCAAAGTGGTTTTAGCTTCAGTTCATTTGTTGGGATGGACTGGGAAATGACGATTGCCACTCCTCCAGAAGATACAAGCGAATTTGTCCTGTCTTTGCGGTAAAGATTGTGTTTTCTGAATGTATTATTGTGCATAGAAGACAAATGAGTTTCCTGCAGACAGATAATAGACGGTTGGGACTTCTCTAACAATTCGTGAATGTCAACTATGTTATGCAATAACCCACGACAATTCCACCGTATGATTCGCACCATACCGGTCTTTCTGGGTTTGCTCTCCTGTATTCAAGGAGGTGTGGGTGAGGTCACGTCCATCTCCTTCTCTGCCTCTTTTCCACTGTCTCCTGTTGGGCGCCCAAGGTTTCCACAGCCCTTCGGTAACCTTCGAGGGTCGGGGTGTTCCCCAGGCCGTTGCCGCGCAGGAGCCGCACCTGCAACAGTGCTACTTCCCGACGGCGCCTTCTTTTGGGGCGTGTCGATCATCCCTCGAGAAGAGGGAGTCGACCGTGCAGCTGGGGCAGAACCCGCTGAGTTGCGTGTTAGCCCCGAAGCCTCCTGCACCCCATCAACAACCGGTACACCGGCTTCTAGCCCACCTTGTGTAGAGGGCTGTGGGACGGAGCAGTCCACTGAGTGGTCCACTCTGTCCACTTGCGTGGACCGAGTCAGTGCCGGGCATTGGGGCAGCCCAGCCTCAGGGACAGGCGGGGGCCGTACCGCTGACACCAGGTCCCTCAGCTCGACCTGCGTGACTAGAGACACCAGAGATGGCGCCGGACCCCGCCTGCACCACCTGCGCAAAAGTTCCTTTTTGCTGGAAACTTAGCCTTTTCTTAGCCTCACGGTATGATACATTCTGCCGTATTGATGGTCATTACTTCTTTCTCATTCTTCCAGACCGGACATGATCTGGAGTACGCACCATGGTTTCCAGAACAGTTAACGCAGTGGGGTTCTTTTCGCATCTTTCGTTCTCGTGCGCTTTTCCTCCACACCCAGCGCAAGTGGGTTTGCCGCGACATGATCCAGACCCGTGACCAAACCGTTGGCTCTGAAAGCAGCGCCTTGGGTTTGGGATGTAGGGCCACACTTTGCAACGCAGATACGCTGCATTCACCGAGTCTGGTGGCGTGGTAGAGTGCAAAGTTAAGACTACATGTTTGCTCTTAATTTCTTCTCCATTTTTCCTGATCAGTATTCTGCGTGCTGCAACCACCCCTTGTTCTGCCAGTTCGTTTTCTATCTCCGCATCAGAGCAGTGAAATAGCTCGGACTCGGAGACCACGCCTTTGGAGGAGTTTAGTGAACGGTGCGTTGCCACTGTCACAATCGTGTCTTCGATTTTTGCAAGTTCCATAATTTTTGCACTCTGTTCTCTGGTGTGCACTTCTACCAGTACATGTCCACTCTGGAGTTTCCTGGTGTTGTAGTTTGTCCCCACTAGCTGATTGAGGGCCCTGGCAATTGCAGAGGGAGACTTTGTCTGCATTGGCTCCTCGACTCCTTGAATGACAAAGAATCGTAAGAAGTTGTCACTGTTTTTTTGTGGGATGTACTTAGAAGCGACTTCGGTCTGGGCCCTTTTCAGGGACCGATCAGGTGGTGTCTTGCTTTTAGCCATGAATTTAGCTGCTGTTTCGGTAGCCAGGCTGGCCGCCCACCACGGAGCCCAACCAGGGGAGCAAGCAAGTATCTACGCCAGCCATACTTGGCCACTATAACTTCATGTAAAATAGTCTAGGTAGGCCATTTTACACAAGGTTAACCCTTGCCGCCTGAGGGTAAAAGAAAAAAAAAACAGGAAAAGAGTAGGTGACAGGACAGGCATGGAAAGATGATGGCAGGACATAAAAGAAAGAGAGAGTGAGGGAGATAGGAAAAGACAACTGGCTGCTTTCCCCAGGGCAGGTCAATCCTGGGGTACCGTCTGCAGGAAGCAGGGGACGAAGTGTGGCCGCCACCAGGGTCCAAAGGTCCAAGGGTAAAGGTCCAAAACAACCCTGGCTTTGGCTCAGCCACCAGGATGCCCTTTTCCCTGGACATGGCTAAGCCAAGCACAGCCGGGGTGTGGGTGGGTCCAACCCAAATGGGCTTGAGGTCCGCAGTGTCGCCACTACCGTCACCTTGAATAGACAAGGTGCCCCTGCAGGGAAATGCAAGCGAAAGGCTACTATTTTGATAATGCGCACTCAGCGTTTCTGAATCAGGCTGGCGGGTGCATTTCACCTCCTTGGTGTTATGTTGGTAGTGGATTCATTATAGTGCCACCATAGAACAGGAGTTGTGCCGGTGGCCAAGAGATCATCAAACCTTAACTCTTTCGGGACCACTCCATAGGCCATCGATCACATATGATGATGGTTTCGCGAGCCTGCAGAATACAAATTTTCGCTCGATGGAACACCTAGTGAGATCTAGGAGACAGTTTGAAAACTGGAGTTTTCTTTTTTGTGAAGTTTCTTTTTTTATCGCCAGGCGGCAACGCATCAGATATTTTATTCTGACGGGCAGTGGTTTCGAATGTAAACAAGCATGGCGTCATACTTGCGCGAGCACGATGAGAAATCCGCCTTGTCTCGTCTCGCATATCTTCGCCTTCTACTGTGGATTTTAACGATGAGAGTGGCAGTGAAGAGTTGGAATGCGGCTTTAGAGATCGAATTTCAGCTCGAGTGAGGATTCGGGTGTCAATCAGCCTGGAACATCAAATCCCGCTCAAAGGTGGGTGTTGGTTTCAGTTTTAATTGGCTCTGGAGTAGGTATGTGCGCTCTAAATATGTTCTGGCTGGTTTATATTTGTTCGTGAGGGTGTTAACTACCTATGGTGGTGATCTCCTGCCATCAGCTCAGAAACGGATCAAGTTTTCACCGAGACAACAGCCCGGTGTGTACCTGGGCGACGACGTAGCCATGGCCCTAGTGCCGAAGAGATCACACGCAAAACAAAAAAACCACTTACACCTAGCCGCATCAAACTTTCGCGATGAAGAAACAAAGCATTGTGTTAGATTTTGTATATCCTAAAATAATTTTTTCTTTTAATATTTTTATATTTACGCTTTTTTCCATCTTTTTCTGTAGTTTTTTTACGAAGTTCTTACTTTCAGATTTTTCATGATTCTATCGTCAGTGTTGAAGTAAAACTTGCTATTGTATGTCAAAGAACATATAATTAGCTGTATTTTGGTATCTGCTAAGGCAGGATGATGCCTTTGCTTTATGTAATAAAAAATTTGTACTGAGACCTCCCTTTTTCATCACTTTTTCCGGCGGTCTCAAAAAAGTTAACAAAAAGTGGAAGCTTGGCATTGGTTTTGAAAAAAAAGCCTAGGAGGATCCCTGAAGAGTTGACTACAGGATCATTAAAAAAAGTGAAACATGTAAACACCCTTGATGGCATCGGATATTCCTTGCACTCGGCGACTGCGACAGCGACACAAAAGTTTGTGCTGCTCAGCCCTACATAGGCTTGATCCTGGCCGTAGGGCCACTTTTAGATGGAAGCGAAAAGTCAAAACTCCAGTATCGATATTTTAGTACATGTTAAAGATCCCCAGGTGGCCAAATTAATCCAGAGGGCCCTGCTACAGTTCACCTCACAGTCCGAGTGTAGTCCCAGTGCAATTAATTCCTCGAATTTGAAACTTGAATTTGAACGACAAAGCCAGCAAAAGTGACAATTTTGAGTTAACAAATAGGTTTGTGGCTAATGAATTCCTTTTTAGTTTAGTGGCTGCTGTCACTGGTGCCATGCATATTTTAGCCGGCTGACACATGGAAAATTTTTTTTCTATTCTCTGGCCTTCCAAAATTTTAGGGGCCGGCTTAAAATCTAGGCTGGCCTAGATTAGAGTAAATGCTGTATGTTTGCACTGGGGAAGCTCCATTAGGTATTTAGAAGAAGAGTAGTTAGGCACCTTAACGTTTTGCCTTTCGAGATGGGAATGCGCCATATATTACGACCACACAGTCTGCAGACTGTTCCTGCCCACTTTTCAATAAACTGTTTAGCAATGATTTTTTCCTCAGCCAGAAGCAATCCCAGTTATTAAACCCTAATGGCACCTATTTACACTAGCATGACATGACAGCATGCAGCGTACTTTTTAAGTACCTGCACTGCACCAGCTGTCCTTTAGAGAATCGCCTGAAGCAAAATAGCCATTATTAAACTCCTGAAAATGCACGAAAATTGCATACCAACTATTACTAACAGAATAAACTTCACACCTACCCAGTTAACAATGAGCACAGTGCAGGACACGAGAGGCATGTCAGCAGCAGGACACTACAATACTTGCACCATATGTTGCAACTCCTGGTCTATACTCGGTTACAACTCAAGAACGGCACCACCTCATGTAGTGTATCACTCCGCCAAAGCGCCGGACCCGTGATGTCAGTGCGCGCGCGTTTTGAAAGGGGTTTGCTATGGATGCGCGATATCGTCTGCCTTGTCTCACGCAGTTTGTTTGTCGTCACTGGAGTCGTTTATAAGCATATTAAGTCCAAAAAATCACGGGAAAGGCTCACGCCATGTTCAAAATATTCCAAGTAACGCCCTACTTGCGCCGCACGGAGAAACATCCGGCTACGGTGATAAGGCACAGCGCAACTTCCGGTGCCGTTCTTAAGTTGTCACCGAGTCTAGTGGCAAGTCAAAGCAAAACCAGGGTTTATATTGGTGGAACTGTATAGTTGAAGAAGCACACATTTCTTAAAGGGATAGGCAACTAGTTCTGGTAGAATATATAGTATCTATCCTAAATGAGAGGGCATCACTTCAAACCTTAGGAACCGAAACGGGTTTCTTGATAAAGCCCTGAAACGTTTGAAAGCGGAATTTGTAATATACCAGCCTTACATATGCTGCAAAAGAAAATGCTGACAGCCATGAGAGTGAGCTATGTGGCAGCACATTTAACCATACGTGAGATGAAAAGAGGTGTTTAAAAACTTGTCTCCAGCTAAAACGGTTATACAATGAAGTCCTTCCTATTCCTTTAAGCACTTGTTGAATCACACACCGAAGCCAACAGAGCTGTTAGTATACCCATGGTAGTGTCACATTTAAAAGTCTAGTGCCAAATTAAAATTATTTTACCCAATTTATTTAGAAATTCCTCGTAGTTGCCCGACTATAGGAAACGCTGGCTTTCATATGAGCTAGCGGGCATGCACTGAACGAAAATCGGTTTTATGTCCCTTTAAGCGAACCAATCTCAGGAACAAAGAATGTGATCGGTGGTTATGGGTGCATTCGCACATGCATAACAAACAGACTCGTTCCCAATCAGTTCCTCACTAATGTCATGGAGATGAGGTGCCCCTGACGACAGGTATTGTGACTCCATTCCTCAAAGGGGCAGTGTCAATTATTTCTCATCTCACAAAGAGTGAGGTCACGCTTTGGCGGCTTATTCTCCTTCTCACTATTGTGAGCAGTAAAATCGTACCAATCCTCCCATAACTCCTCCATAAGCGGGGAGTAGGTCGCCTCGATAAGTTGTGAAGTGCAGAGATATTTTACAGCATAGTAAACTAGGCTTCCCTTTGGGGCCCGCCTTAAACGCCATGTAAAAACCAAGCCCTTTCTGTCTCTTGCTGTGTCACTCACCACACGAAGTAATGGATGCAGCATTTTCCCTTAGCGCTGTAGTAGATAGGGCCACCAATTTTTTTGCTTGGAACCATGCTTTTATTATAGTGGAGCAAACCCCAATGTCGCAGATTGCTCCACGTCCGTTTCTAGCAAGCACAACAGATCTCTTTTTTCTAACAGCATGTAGATGTTTATACTCCACAGGAGGAAATACGTATCAGTCCCAAAAAGTTCTCCTGGAGTGCCACAAGCTAAGACACAAGGCTCTCACACAGGGCATCTTATTATTCACCCCAAAAGTAAATGTTGTGCTTTATTAAAGGCCAACTGCACTCAAAATTTCGACCGCACGAAATCACTGTTCCTGCATAGTATGACTAAAAAGACCGCGATGTACGAAGTATGACGCCTAAAATGTGCGTAATTACGCCGCAAGCGACCAGCAAAAATCGACGATTTTGAAAACAAAACTGGGTAAAACGCGGCCATTACGGGCAAGCAGAAGTGACGTATCAGCCGTCGGCGCGAGCGGCCAGACGGCCTGGCCATGGGCCTGGCCTGACAGCGCGAGCTGTGCAGACCAGCCAACGCGGCCGGCTCGGCCAGCCAGGAGGAGAGTGTGAGCACGCGCGTGCGGGGGTGTGGGAGGCGCGAGGAAAAGCGAGCGCTTGTCCCGCCACACCACGTAGGCATGATGTCGCGACGACACTCGAAAAGGAGAGAACCGCACAGATGACGAAGCCTCTTCGGAGCCACGAAGGCCAGGCGTACCGGCGGCACGAAATACGAGTTTCCTGGATTCTCCCGCTGCGAGGCAGGCCGATCGGCCTGGACGGCTGGCATGTCACTTCCGCTAAAAGGCTGTTTGCACGACACGCCGGCAGGTGCTTTGTCGTCTGCAAGGGCGTTATTTTGAATGCCTGAAACTGAATAACCACGCATTACACAGAGCTACCGGTCGCGTCGCAGTAGTTCTCATGGTACCTACTACACATTTCGAAGGCATTTAGCCCGAGTGAAATTTGAGTGCAGTTGGCCTTTAAAGGGGTCATGCAGATAAAACACAAGTTTGGTTCACTCGAAGGATTGCCTCTGTTAGAATCATACTGACACCACTTTTAATGTAAGCCTCGCTCAAATAAGCTATATAATTAGAAAAAAAAGGGAATGGCCATGCAACCCACTAGCTTATTTACTGCAACAGAGCCTATGATGTAATATGCGCCCAGCTGTGTGATTGGCTGAGGCTGGAAAAGGCCAACGCAAATTAGGCACAGCTTATAAGCTTGCCGAACAAGCTATTTGCGCTTAAATGTAATGCATATCCATTTTAAACCACTACGAATAGAACAATAAACAATGAAAGTTATGAAAATACACGTAAGCATAGAAGTACCGATGCGTACTGCTCTTGGTACTGGGCGCACCATGCTTGTTCTAGCTGAACAGCCCTGCGGCTCTTTGGGGTTGTCTTAGACCACACTGGCCGATTGGCGTAAGCGACGGTGTCTTACATGACCATATTTGTCGAGTGAACACGTTTCACACAACGGTTATTTTCTACCTCAACACAAAACAAGCCACGTACAAGTACAATCAATAAACAAAAAGGCAGAAAACGGCCCGCTGCGGTATGGTGACGCCATCTAGGTTGACTAACGGTAAACAAGGCTCCACAGTTTCACAAGGTTTAGCTTAAAGACCAGCTCTTATGATTTCATCGCAGTAGTCATGAAAACACGATTTGGCGGGAGAATAAAAATATTAACTTCAATTGATTGATTTCTCAGTGAATAAAGGGTTTGCTTCCGGACAAGAGCGCTGGAGGCACTATAAAACACGAAATGTTTTGAATAAGATAAACGTATTTTATCTGCATGGTCCCTTTAAAGAAAACAACTGGACCTCTCGACCAATTGTAACAAGACTCACAGGCGAAAGGAATGTGAAAATGCTCACGGCACCAACATATTCAACATTTCACTGCGGCAATGAATCAATTACCAGCTCTAAGCTGACTGTGTTAACTGTCATACTTTCTGCACAAGCACAGTGAATGGCTAAGCAGCAGTTCCTGGCTTCCTCTGGCCTGATTGTGTGCATGTGTAATTTTCTCATGAGAACGACACACTGTTAACAGCAGCGGGACCTTGTGCATGCCACAAAAAAACCCAGCTTTTGCTCCCCTGCAAGTGAGTCATCGCAACCTTTTAGGCACTCGTTTCGCGCATTGTGCAGGTCCTTTCCACAAGGTTTTCACCACGACCAACTACACTTCGGACCTGCCCAGCGAGAGTGGCCCCAGCACCGCCGTCACAGGGTAATTTTCGCTGCTATGAGTGGAGTGGTGCTACTTACGCCCTGTCGTTCCTCGCCGCCGGCCGCTCCTCCGCCGCCGCCTCCACACGCACGGCTGACAGTCGTGCAGAACGCGCACTTGCAGACGCAGCGTGGAATATAAGTTGCGTCTGCCGTATGCAAAGCACGAAGTATCAGACATAAAAAATACAGCTTATTCAGTCCTCTGAAGCAAGTTTTTCCTGTGAAGGAGCATGATGGTATACTGTTTCGTACCTTATTGTAGATCTAAAGAAGGTAAAGTGACAAATGTTCAGCCAGCCTTTTTTTCACAAATTTTGCTGCAGAGAAAACGGGCAAGCATGGCAAAGTGAAAATGATTGCGGAAAAACCAGCCTCCAGAAAAGCGCTAAAGGTGTGACTACTGCGCTGTATTGTTCAAGTGAAGTGCAGAATCGTGAACGAAAATGAACTCTTTACAAAAATGCCAAGTGAAAAAGATTGCGCAAATCCAGAGTTCATTAAGGTTCCGAAAACTTGACCACAGTGTGGCATTGTGTATGTAAATAAAATTAGCATGTAAATAAAGTTAGAATGGCATTGTTGCTGAGTTAGTAGTGTAGCACGTCATTGTAGCACTTTATAAGCCCTCACAATAAAGAATTTCCAATTTATTCGCGAGGACGGAGCTAAAATCATCTTCGTTTATTAGTGCGTGTACGACCTGGTATATTCGGTGCTTGAATGTGAATTTAATTTTCCGAGCATAGAAAATTTCACCACCGCTCCGTCATAGCAAAAAAAAAAAAAAAAAAACAGGAACTGCTACACTTTATGAGGAGTTTCAACAGAAAGCTTCATTTTTTTTCTATTTACTATGACGAAAAGTGTTCCTGGGAAGCTGTTATAACCTAACGAAGTTTGGTTTATGCTATGAATTTCCCAATGTACCACCTCCCCTTCAAGTATGAAGCGGTACAGTTTGATTAGCTAGCCAGTTGTGTTGTCAACACATGAGGTAATGCAAATCCTTTTTGTCATCACTTCATATGAGACCACGAAGCTAAATGCTCACAATGGGAAAGACAGTCAAGAGGCCCAGGTTAATCAGGCAAAAACACTCGTTCAGGGATGGTCACCATAAAACTGCTACTTATTCATTTGGAATTACCGAAATAGATTAACTGAAGTGTCATTAAACACGAATTCCTGGCCCAGAAGACTTCTACTAGCGCTCGTGCACACACTCCCTAGTGACGCCACCGTTCCCCACAACAGGGCGTAAAAGCCTTGCGGGCGGGCGCGAAACGAGACTCGCAGAGCGCATAGAGCGCAGCTGGCTGGGCAGGTCCGAAGTATAGTTAGTCATGGTTTTCACATATAAAAAGTGTCAGACGCTACACATCAAAGAGTACACTAAAAAAAGAAGCTTCAGCAGCAGCACAGGTACCATTCTAACATGAAACCATAAACTGCTCCCTTAGTCACGCATGGTCTCGATACAGAAGCTAGTCACGGTAACAGCTTTCGAAAAATAGCTTGGCTGAAGTTTTCTCTTAACAGCCGACTGCTACTAGAAAGAGAAAAAAAATGGTGTGGTTGCTTTTCAGTGAACGGAACAGCGCTCCTCAGTACGAAAGCACGTCACCAAGCATGCCGGACTGAAAACACCGAATTCGCCGCCCCGCTTTGCGATGCTCATTGACAATGCCACTTCTAGCGCTGACGCTGATATCCGCCGAGCATAGACATTGTCATGGAATGGATACGGACGATTTGGCATGAACTTTAGCAAAGCACCCAGACACCAGACATCGGGTGATGCTGAGAGCATAGAAGGCGGCTCATTGGGATCAGCACAACACGGCTTGAAAGGGTACACGGTACACAAGTGCTCGAAGCAAGCAGTAGTGTATGCCCTCGTTACTATCTGCGGTTAAGCATCATGCTTTTTTTAAGAAAAGAAAAAGAACTAAAGCATTATATAGGCTCGTTTGGTTGATACAATGACATACAAAATATTGCAGGCTCAGCCAATCAAGGGATGCGTAGGGTCCCCGTGTTGCATGGTCAGGGGTGAGACAGCTGAATCAAGTTTGGGAGCAGTTTTTGGAGCAGCGAAATCTTCATTTTGGAGCAGAAGAACCTTGGTTTGGAGCAGTTAAAGGCCAACTGCATTCAAATTTCCCCCTGGCTAATTGCCTTCGAAATGTGTAGTAGGTACCATGAGAACTACTGCGACGCGACCGGTAGCTCTGTGCAATGCGTGGTTATTCAGTTTCAGGCACTCAAAATACCGCCCTTGCAGACGAAAGCACCTGCCGGCGTGTTGCACAAACAGCCATTTAGAGGAAGTGACATGCCAGCCGTCCAGGCCGATCGGCCTGCCTCGCAGCGGGAGAATCCAGGAAACTCGTATATCGCGCCACGGCGGGACTGGAGAGGCAGACTGGAGAAGGTACGCACACGCGCCTCTCCAGTCCAGTTGTGTTCGCGGGGTACGCCTGGCTTTCATGGCTCCGAAGAGGCTTTGAACTGTGCGGTTCTCTCCTTTTCGAGTGTCGTCGCGACATCATGCCTACACGGTGTGCTGCTGTCGGAGCGCACGAATAGTGTCGTGCTTGCGGGACAAGCGCTCGCTTTTCCACGCGCCTCCCACACTCCCGCACGCGCGCGCTCACACTCTCCTCCTGGTTGGCCGAGCCGGCCTCGTCGGCCAGTCCGCACACCTCGCGCCGTCAGGCCAGGCAGTCAGGCCGCTCGCGCCGACGGCTGATACGTCACTTCTGCCTGCCCATAATGGCCGCGTTTTGCCCAGTTTCATTTTCAAAATCGTCGATTTTTGCTGGTCGCTTGAGGTGTAATTACGCACATTTTAGGCGTCATACTTCGTACATCGCGGTCTTTTTAGTCATACTATGCAGGAACAGTGATTTCACGCGGTCGAAATTTTGAGTGCAGTTGGCCTTTAACGACATTTATTATCACTTAGGTGCCCAAAAAAATCAAATTTTTGGCAACTCGGGGGGGAAAGAGCACTTTTTAATCGGTTTTGAACGTATATAACACTGAAACAGCCAGCTTAATAAAGTTTTTCTACCAGAGTATCACGAGGTACCAAATGCACTACCTTTTGACAAACCAGTTTTAAATTCTTAGGCTATATACGTATAGATAGCATGGAGTTCCGTTGAAAATATCGAATTGAAAAACTAAGCAGTCGTGAGGCATTTTTATTATCATGGGAATGCCGAAATTATTATTTTTGTAATTCCAGACTCGGCTTTAAGCACAAGTGTAGAGCCACGGCAAAAGTTGCGCAAAGCGAGGTGACAGTCGTCGCACCCCACCAGCTTTCCCATTTCAAACACTAAGATGCACGTTCATTACGATCGATCGTAATTTGAGTAACGTTGGTATGTTCATAGCCATCTCCCTTTTGGCATTAAATTTCACTTCAGATAGATGAACCATTATTACTAGCGTGCAATAATAGCCCGTCCCGCTATCGGACACTGTTTGAACATTTTGCGGCAATGTAGCCTGCGCCGCCCCTTTTGAAGTGTTGACCGTCCCGTTCCCGCTGCTCGGAAGCTCGCTGTCAAAGGCAGCAATAACTCGGCGCTTTATAACAACGCAATCAGTCCGAAATTTCACTTCAAGCGTGCACCGTGCCTCACACGAAACTGTGTTGTTTTTTATGAACTTCACCTTTCGAGTGGCGCAACTTCCCGTAACAGATCAAACAACTAAATGTAAACCTAGCCACCCCCATAACCAAAAGCATGGTAGAAATCTGTGAAGAGCGGTCTGCCTGAACTAGAGTGAACTAGCCTGAACTACGAGCAACTGCTTCGCCCGTTGGCCATGTTTTCCGATCTTCACCATACCAAGATGGCGGCACCTCGTATACGTATGTAATGTCGTTCCGGAGATACGGCACTCAGAAAATTGCCGTTTTGTCATTAACTTGAACAAGTTTTGTTGCCTCAGTAAACATTAGTATTTTTATACAGGACTTTGCAATGATTTTCGATGGGAAAGCTTTAAAAACGTACAGAATATAACATGTGCAACCCGACATTATGACTTCAGAAAAAACTATTTCGGGGACCATTTTATGTGGGTTTTTTATTGAATGATCAATCAATTAATTTTTACAAACAGCATCCCCTTGGGGGTAATGGAAAATTATGCGGTCAGTAAGCATTTTTGCCCACTGAAACTGATGGGAGCGTTAAATCAGTAGCCTCGCAGACTGTTTTGGAGTAGTTTGGCGCAATTTTACCAATTTTCAAGCTTTTGGAGCAGCCTGGCGCAGAAAAACAAATATGTATCAAACCTGCAGCAATATGCGCAGCTGTTTCACCCCTGCATGGTCATATCGGGTAGCTGTGGGTGCGACGTAGGTAGTGCCGGATTTTCTTGTATTTGTAGACTTAAATACTGAATATCTTATCTGCACACCGATCCTAATAATTCCTCTTACGTCTGTATCTGAACGACACGAAGAACTGATATAGGGCCAGAAAAGTACCTGTAAAAACGGCGTTGCAGGGGTCCTTCAAAGGCTGCTTATAGGCCTCGTGCGCTGGTATGGTGGCGCCACTGAATTTGGACCAGTGGTGCCCCCTGTCGATCCGCTCCGCATCTTTTGCTCGTCTCGTGTTGCGACGCTCCGCGTATTCCGCACGCAGGGCCAGCGTCACTGCACAAGTGGGCCGTGCACGAACTCTTCTGCGGTTGCCAATAAATAGGAAGCCCTGAGAAATACTAAAAAATAAAGGCTACTTCACCCGCGGGAAAAAAATACTAGACGCCAGCAACCAGGTCTTCGGCATCGATGAAGAAATTCAGACCTGAAACATGGTGTGATTCAAATGAATAGTTTAAAATACAGGTGCGGCAGGGGGTAAGCAAAAAATATGGAATACAAATTTTAATTTGTCAGCATTTTTTGCCAATACCCCCGAGCACAACCTGTGCAATGCCTGGCATTCACACAATAACGCCCAATTGGGGAGCGAAGTTAACGTGTCGTCAACTTGCTATGTCGAAAAGTGTACCTTATTCACAACAATCACACGATTAATGGAACAAAACTACAAAAAAACCGGGAAGTACCTACCATATTTACTCGCGTAATGAACCCACTTTTTTTCCAGAAAATTCAGCATGAATTTGGGGGGAGGGTTCATTATGCGGGAAAAAATTGCAAGTTTTAAAGGTTGCAATTTCATACAATAAAGTTGCTAAGAGAAGCACTGTCAGAGCCTTGCCGTTTTTGTAAAAAAAAGCAGGCAATATGAAATAAAATTTCTTTTTATTCTGAACATGCTAGTGGGCCCCTCCTCGCCATGGAGCTGTCCTCCTTACTAAAGTTGCTTGCTGCCTCTCATTTGTTGCCGGCCCACAGCACACCATCTTGCGTGCCATCAAGGCAGTCCAAAACTTCTTTTCCGACACCGGGAAACTTCCCTTCATTGGACCCAAGAAACACGGCGATGTCTGTTACCCGCCCAAAAAACCTCGTTTCCGCCCGTAGCATACACAAGTGCCGCCCAGCCGCACGGTTTCCATGTGCATCAACACATGCTCCACCACCTTCAGTTTAAATCCGGCTGTGTAGCTCATGTACTGGCCCATAAGAACGGCGCGCACTAGGAGCACAAAAAAAGGTCGGAACACAGCCGAACAGCAAAACCACGAGCGTAAAGGCACGGTCGCGGAACCTCAAGAGCAGAGGAGTGCAGAGTACGTTTAGTGCTTTGTTCGCTTGCCGCCAAAACGAGCCATAGCAATAAAGAACAAAGAAGGAGTGTGGAGTACGTTTTGTGATTTGTTCGCCCACAGGAACATTTTTACAGTGCAAGGTGTGTTTTGCGTTCAGCAGGTGGCGCTCCGCAAGCACACAATTTTTAAATTGTAAGCCACGGCATTCGCAGTCACGTCTCTTGCTACTGTTGAGATTTATTTTTGTTAGAATGCGTTTTTAACATTTCTGTGCATACTGTAGCGTGATACCAAGTTACTGTGATGGTCTAAGGGATCAGCAACCATGCTGAGATAAAAACATATTCCCACTGCATTATTTATTGAAAGTGACAAAAAAGTAAATTCTCAAGAAGACAAGTGGGGGGAGGGTTTATTACACGAGTGGGCTCATTACGCGAGTAAATACGGTACAACCGAACGGAAAAAATTATTAACGCACCAAACCCTAAACGCCTTGCATGTGCACAAAAGGGCATAATTAGCGAAGTTAACACATTTGTCGTATAATAGTGTAAACGTACGTTATTTGTACAAGAAAAACTAAAAATATCAAGAGCTGTAAATGAACTAATGAAACAAAAAGAAAACCAATTCGCTGCACTCACCAGTTTATTGATTCCAAAATGACAAACCAGGAAAAGCAAACAGAAACACGAAAAAAATCGGAAAAGCACCAATCTGACTGCAATTAAAAGCCTCAAGATGAACAGAAGCGCCGTAGGAATCGATACACAGCAGACGTACAATTCTCTACAAATTTCCTTACTTTTGTTGATATTTCACGTACATAATTCTTTGTTTTGTGTACTTGTCAGCTTTCTTTTTTTCTTATTTTTTTCCCCCGGGGAAGGTGCATGGAGGCTGTCTGCCACGGGTGGGCCTAACCCACGGCGACGGTGGCTGTTTGCATGAGTAGCCACGAGAGCCAAGCAGAAATTGTCCACAGATTGATGCGTGCATGAGATAAGCCATCAGTGCGTCCAACGCATGACACACAGCAGCAGATAAAACGCTTATTTAATGTTAGTAACTGTCGAACCAAGCGTTGAGGTAATCAGATGGCTTCTTGGAGCAGAGCCTGCGCTCTCCTTAATAACATTCGCATAATCGCATAAAAAAGAAAATTATTTATTCTTCGACGATGTTTCAGCCCTGTTTTTGTAATTGCTGAGCCATACACAAATATAGAAGTAGGAAGAATTGCGTATTTTTCACCCATTAAGAAGCCGTTTTGCGATACCTCGGTCGCTGCGGCGGCCGACTTCGCCTGCCCCGTACGAGCAAAATATGCCGCCAGTGGCTGCCAGGAGGCGCTGCCTGTGCCGCTCAAGTAGCAGCACACTAGCCCTATTGCGATTGGCTGATGCCGACAAACTCCAATTCAATTTAAATAGGGACCATAGGATTGCAAAATAAGCTATGTGCACTATAAATTTATTGTGTATTCCTTTTACCGTATTTGCACGAATATAACACGAATTTTTTTCCTGCGATTTGTGCCTCCAAAACGCCCCTCGCGTTATATTCGGGCTTGAACATAGTGCGAGCTTTTTTTTGTTGCCTTTCTTTCTTCAAATACCTTCATCCTTGGCAAGCGACTCGTACTATATGCCTGGAATGTAGGCCGCAAACCCACTGCTCTACCCTCAGATTTTTGTTGCCGAGAGCTCGCTGCTCTTGGTGTCAACTTCGGTGACGGCTTCTCCCGAGAACACCATTAGCTACGTTGGTAGTGGTCACATGACCAGGCGGTCTGGTCCAGCGGCAAGAGCTAACGCGCGCATGCAACGTAGCGTTGGCTCTGTTTTGTTTATACTTGCTTCTGCCTTGTGAGCCGCTGCAATGAACAGGTGAAATCAGTACACCGGCACATTTAAGAAACGAGCAATCCTGCTGTCGGAAGAACAGGCAAACTGAAGTGCGGCGTGGCATCTCAGACTAAGCGAGGAAAGTATCTGAGGATGGACGAAGTGTCGTGACCGCATTTTTCAAGCCGCACCGACTCGTAAAGTGTTTCGTGGACCCAAAAATGGCCGCTATTGTAAAATCGAGAATGACCCGGCAGAATTCGTCCGCAAACGACGCGGCCAGTTTTTGCCCGTAAACGTTGAGCTTGTGCAACACAAAGCCAGAGAGCTTGCACACGAGGTCGGTGGGCCTCGTGACATCTTCGCATTACTTCATGTTATATGCGTAATAATACATTTTTTTTCGAAGGGCCAAAAGTGTCCCCCTCGCGTTATATTCGAGGTCACGTTATTTACGTGTAAATACGGTACAGCCACAAGAGTGGTGGGGTAAACATTAAAAGTTCCAAACCAATTAACAGGTACGCTCAGTTCCGACACACAACTACCACTGACGAACACTACGAAAACCCCACATAATGAATGTCCTGCAGATGATGATTATGACATGACACTGGCCAACTGGCATAAGCAACACTGCCACTTATGTGACCCCGACTGGCTAGTCCGAATCAATGTTGCACAAAATGTTTATCATGAGCTGTAACAAAAACAGCACACACAGGTTTGTGCAGAAGTAAACTGACCAATCGCCGAGCTTGCCGAGCTAGAGACTTAGTTTATGCTGAGCAGCACCGCTATGCCATCTAGAAAGGTGTGATAACCAAAAACATTTTAGCATGTTCTGCTAGCAGTTTCCCTGTTCCTGGTGGATACTGGCATTTGAAGACTAAATGAAGCTGACATTCTAAATTTCTGCTTCAGGCCCCTCCCTTAACACAGCTAATGGCATGAAATATGTGATGCAGTGGGAGATAAAATTTTAGCCTAAATTGTGAAACTCCTTAGTGAATAAAGCATGATTTTCTGCCGGACAAGTGCTGAGGCTACTATAAAACCGGAAACTTTTGAATAAAAGAAAGTTGTGTGTCATCTTCATCGCCCCCTATAAAACCTTGGACACAGTGCCCCATCAAAGATACACATACCGTATTTATTCGAATCTAAGCCAACAGTTTTTTTGAAATACTGATATATCAAAGTCCAGGGTCGGCTTGAATTCGAGGATTTTGAAACGCGCCAATTTCCAAGTAAAATTGAGGGAAGTGGCGTGCAGCTTGCGCCACCTAGAAAAAGAAAGTATTGTAGCCATTACTAGACGGGTCAGTAGCCACTTAAGGGGCCATAGCTATGGTGTCTGGAAGGGGAAGTGTGACGGGCGCTATATGCGCGCCATGCTTGGCTGCTGCACGAAACGCGATGAAAACCTTGCAGTCCGGTAGGGGCGCTGCACGAGGGAGGGGAGCGGCCAGGAGCGGCCTTGGAAGGGTCGTCGCATGCGTCGCCGGTGTTGTGTTCACCTTTCAGCCGAGCGTGTTGTCCTGTGGTGTTGTGCTGTGGATGTTGCCTGTTTTGTACGCGTACCGTATTTATCATCTTGAATGTATGTTGTGCGTTTTCCTTGTCGATCGACATTGGCAGGAATGTAGCGAAACCTTCATGCACATCATTCCGCCGAAGCTACGGACGGCAAGCTTGCATTGGTGCTATAGGAGGCGTTTACAATTTTTTTCTCATAGGATAAAACTTCATGCGTTCAGCATGCATGACTTCATCGCTTCTTTAAGCTGCCTAAAATTCGACCAAGCCTGTTGTCAGGCTCACTGTAAGGCCCTGAATAAGGAAAGAGTTGAGCCGCCAGCCGGCAAAAGCATTTGATTGATTGATTGCGGTGTTTAAACGCCGACGCTACACAGGCGATGACGCGCGCCGTAGTAGAGGGCTCCAGATTAATTTTGACCTCCTAGGGATCCTTAACGTGCGCCGAAATCTCGAACGCACGGGCTTTTTTGCTTTGCACGCCTCCGTCAGAAAAGCGGCCGCCGCGGCCGGGAGGAAAAATCATTTAAAGCTTCGGAGATGTTGCGCTTTCACATTTATGCTCTCTACATGCTTTATTGAAGTGTATGCAAGAAATAAACTGGAACATGCCCTTCAAATTGTGCTTGTGTGTACTTATTTTGCAGGTGTATATATATGTATACTGATTCCCAGCGAACTTATATTTGCTATTGTAAACATTGCAAGTTTTCTTGGATGTCAGACAATTCGTTTTAAGTAATTTTACATCAGTAACAAATGAACCGCGATCAAGAGCTGAAACACGAAAAGCAAAGTTCAATCATAGGCCGGGAAAGGTTGATACTATCCCAGGTTATTTCGCTTTGAAGGTGCAAAGACTGCCCTTTAAAAGTGTTATTCAACATCGCTTGTATTCCTCCTCCAGAAGCTACTACGTTTACGTTTCTTTGTGTACATTTCTATTGTCTTATTCACGTTTGAAAGTGCAGTACTGAGTTGGGGAAGTTGGTGCCCGTTCACGATGAAAAATAGCGCGGAAGGAAGACCGACAGCACGACCAATGCCTCCGCCAATGCCTCCGAGGCATTTGCACGACGCAGATAAGATAGCTCTTGTCTAAGTTATGGGGCCCTTCTTCTTTTTGCGCTATTTTCATCATTCAGTGTGCGTTCATGCTCCAAGCTCGCCCGCATGCGCACGAAAACTGCCTTTGCCGCGATATGGCAATAAAATACTGGCGGAAGTTACCAATGCACCTGGATCAATATCTAGGCGCAGCATTGTTAGTGAATGACTGCATCGAACAGACAGCCGTTCTAGCTCTGGACAATGAAAGGAGCTCGTCTGCTTAGGTGCCGAAAGACGCGAAAGAACCAGCGTAGCAACGAAGCCGTCTGCACGCAACATGTGTCAGCGCCAGTTCCAAATTACATCGTCCTTTCTTCAATTGAGGAACTGCTTGCACCCTTTTTGCGTAGCATACTTACGGACACAAATCAAATTTCCGCCTATCAAGGGCGATTTCGGAAGAAACGCAATGCCAGCCGCCGGCACTCCGTACTTTCGGTGGCAGCGTATCGGCGCTAGCGCTAGCTCCCCTCCTCCATTGTGGCGCCACCTAGGAGCTGTAATCGCTGATCTGTGCAGCCTCTCGCTTCCGCCCGTCACACTTCCCCTTCCAGACACCATACCATAGCTGGGGGCGATGCCGCCATTTTGAACTGTGCGGATAGTGCGGATTTTGACAGCGCAATGGCACCAAACAAGCGGTGCCATTATAGTGCCGCTTTTAAAAGAAAAGTTGTTTTAGCCGCGGAGTTGCCGTCGAATGTTCAAGCCGGGCGGGACTTCGGCGTGGATAAAAAAAATGTCCGTCGTTGGAGGACGCAACGGGAGAGGATATTTGCGTGTGCCGCAACGAGGATGGCATTCACCGGACCACGAGAAGGCTGTCACCATGAAATGGATATGGCATTGGCTGACTTCGTTGGACGAGGAAAACTATGAGCTTACGGCAACGGGCCACATCAAGCGCGCATCACTTTCGCAGGTGGCAGGCTGGGTAGCTGTAGCGTGGGACGCCATCCCTGGAACCTTGATCATGCGCTCCTTCAAAAAGTGCGGCATATTAAATGCGCTTGATGGTACTGAGGACAGCGCACTGTTTGAAGATGACAGTGATAAAGAAAGCGATGAGGCTAGCAGCGATGATGACTCAGAATGAGCACCGCATCTTCATGCTCAATAAACGTGTTTTCTTTTTGTGAACCCTGACCTCGCCTTTTTGTTCGGTCTACATTCCAGGTCGGCTTTTTTTTTTTTTTGTGGCTTCGGACTTTCGGGGGTCGGCTTAAAATCGGGGCCGGCCTGGATTTGAATAAATACGGTAAATGGAGTCTGAGCAAAACTGGGCACAAGCGAAATTACGGCAAACATGGTTTGGTTTGATTGATTATGGGGTTTAACGCACAGACGCTACATAGGTGATGAGGCGCGCCACAGTGAAGGGCTCCGGATTGATTTTGACCACCTGGAAATCTTTAACGTGCACAAAAATTTCGAACACGGGCATTTTTGCCTTTCGCCTCCATCAAAAAAGCGGCTGCCGCAGCCACCACGGCCATGACATGGCTTGGTGTTAAGGCCCGTTCACACTCACGACGAAAGCAAGCGAAAGCAATGGGAATACCGTTGCTTTGTTCTACGACGATCATTTTTATCGCATGGTCGGGACCAATTTTCGTCGCGCAACAGAATTCCCGTCGCTCTCGCTCGCTTTCGTCACAAGTGTGAACGGACCTTTACATGGTTTTGAGGCAACATGGTTTGGTGCTACCTCAGAAGCCAAACTTGCCAGGCTTCAACACGTGCAATCATTCTCAGGTTCCATGCCCACGAAATAATACTACACAATTAATAGAACCGAACTCATAAGGCCATTATTTTTTTACATACAACTGTAAACAACATTTAAGTGCATGGCCACTGCGAAATGGTGCATGCAATTTTATGTGATGCAAAGCAGGTATTTTAGCATGCACACTGCTGTTGCTTCTTGAGCACTGAAAGTGAAAAGACTAAACGCATTAATGCTTTTCTAGCTGCCACAATTCATTGCTGGCCATTACGAGAAAGCCATCTACCACCTCATCCCAGTGATTTTATCACAAAATACATGGACCCATACAGCAAACCATTGTTGCAGCAAAGTCCTTGCGACTGAAATCTGTCTTCATTTCACGCTGCACTTAGTTAAGGGCAAGAATGATTTTCATTTAATGCGTTCACAACAGATTAAAAATGGCACTGCCTTATATAGGTTCAACATTAGCCATGCTAAAGCTCACCTGAAGTACCAAGTACTATGGGTCTTTCTCGTTGCACTTACCTGCACATCTTGCATTGACTGCAAGAAGAGTCTTCCTGGGCCCATATTCCGCAGCACGAGACTGATGCGGGTGTAATCCCTGGCAACGCTTTGCCCCTGGGTGGAAAATTCACACCTGTTGATCACAAGCTTATCAGCAGTCACTGAAAAAGTAGGGAATTTTTCATTCTACAGGACATAGCACAAGTGGGCTGAACACTTGAGTTTGGTTTCGAATAAGGATAATAATGATGTTTCACAAGTTCCAAAAATCAAGATAGAAAATGCAAGTGGGGAGAAAAACATACATGATGCAGAGAACCCAAATTTCATAAGATGACTGATGGAACACCCATCAATAAAACGACCTTGGACGAGCACTCATAAGACCACTTCAATGAAATGGAATTCTGCAAACTATCAGAAGCCCTTCTGCACAGTAGAAGCCTCATGCAGAAGTGCACCACAGGAAGATCCCTCTGTTCCGAAAGATCTAAAGAAAGCCTTTCAACTGCCACAGTTATAAAAGCAATATCTCGATGACTTGGAAAACTTTCTCTTACAGTCACTTACAGGATTTGGAAGTGTTACCGAAGTATTTACTGAGTGTTTAAGTCACTTGAGGCTTTTAACAGCAAGGAAAAGGTAGACTGAGAAAACAAAAATCATGCACCCCTCCAAACGGCTACCATGGTTGAACACGAAGCTTTCTCGTGAGGTTCCACGGTTGTCGTACGAGTTCATAGTTTGACTCGCAGACGGTTTGGACTTTGACTTGCACGCAGTTTAGACTTTTGATTGCAGGGGCTTTAACTCTGACCCTTTTGCGCCATTTGGCTTCACACAAAGCCTCATGTTCAATTATCGTCATCATTAGACAGAGGGGTGCATGATTTCTCTAGATTTGCCCATTCACGCAGCCATCATCGAATCCAAACTGCTTGGATCATGTCCGAATGGCGAAATCGGATAGACGTCAACTTTATATCGCGAGACACTCAGGTCCGATTCCGAGCCCGGGAGGCGTTTTTTCTTCACTTCACCCACAATCATCACCATAGTCAAAGAAAGTAGGCTTTCCGGCAAAGCGTTTTGTGGCGCGCACGGATACCACCAGTGGGACATAGAAGCGTCGCTTTAACACAGGAACTGTTGGCTACGGATATTTTAGTGACACCAGGAATGCGTGTGCTACAGTAACTAGTTAATTAACATGAAGACCACGGACAATGACACCGCAGCAAAGAAATATAACAGGGGAAAAAAATGTGAGGGCAGGAAAAACACAAAAAAGTTGATCAAAGCCACGTGGTCCCAAAAGAAAAAAAGAGGGAAGTGGATATTTTGCCGGCAGCCCGCATTTTTCCGCGAACATTTTTACGCCGGCAGTATCGTGCAATTGGCTGGCTGTTTCTGTGACGTCAAAGCTTCAATTCTGGTTCGCCTTTTTTTTTGCTGGCTCTTCCTGCTGGCACTAGTAAAACGTACCTATCTAGTAACGTAGGCACTGGCACTACCGGCCATGTTCTGTGTTACCGGCTAGTGTCACTAGATACCTTTATCTACTGTCACCACAGAAAGGAATGGGTTCGTCGGACGACGACTTTGTCGAGGACTCCCATAGATAGTATAAAGGAGGCTATCGGCCTCCTCATAGGGAGTGCCATGCGTGAACTAGTGAAGGGAATGGAGACATTTCACGGCCTGCAAGGCAGACCCGCCGTGAGCTCCTGTGACGGGAAATTAGCAGCACTAAATCATTAAACTATTCTGGATCACATTCTGAATATTCTAAAATTATTTAAGAAAAAGCTCGTTCTGCAGAGTACACAAATCCCAGAACTCAATGTCCGCGCATGCCTAGTTCTTGTTAAGATCCCGTACAGTAATGCGCTGGTGCATTCACTACTGTCCTGGTCACTACTACTGTATGCTGGACACTAATTGTGTCCAGCATACACTGAATTGTAATGCCAGCACCCTTTGCGATGGTGGACCCACCATAGTTCATGTCGCTGTGATAGTTCATGATGGGAAAAATAGCCAAACAACGATGGACTTGGAAAATGGGAGACAGGACACGTGCTGAGAACAAGTACCAACTAGCCCATTTGACAGTCCTTCGGTTTGATAAGTGGTCAGCATAATTAATGAAATTTTGCCCGGCAGGCACTTTCACCCGTACAGATATATGCTGCCGGCAGTCAATTCAACAGACCCCTGCTTCCGGCCGTGTATCCCCGCAGGGCAGTGTACTCGCTTTCCGCAAAAGTTTCGGCTGCCGGCATAATTAAATGGACCAGAAATTGCCGGTTTCTGGCACAGTGGAATAATGCCGGCATTTTCTGCTCCAGTAATTTTGCCGGCACTCTGCCAGTTACGACGGCAGCGCAACCGTTGTGCTGGCATAATTCACGTGAGAACAAAATTCCGGCAGCCGGTAAAATATCCACTTCCCCCCCAAAAAAAGAATTGGACGCTTTTACGGCCGAGCAGACACAATCATTACCGACGGCGTTCGCTCTATCGGTTCGGATAACTGAGACAGGATATTGTAAAGCGCGAACCCACACCACTTCGTCGTAAGAAGAGTCGATACACCGTATGAACAATCAAAACCACCGGGAACTAAAACGGCGAAGCTGCTGGCATAAGCTAATGTATCACGAGCTTGAGAGTGCTGCCATTTCGAAAACAGGAGACAGAAGGCGACACAAGAGAACAAAAGCATAACAATACTAAAATTCTAAAAGGAAACTCTGGAGTCATGGCATTGGTCGAAAGAAATTCAATTATTGCAGTAAATAATCCCGCACAACACAAACAAGCAAGCATAACAGCAGTTAACCGACGCGGCTGTGGAAGCGGGAAATGTATCAGAAGCAGGAGTGTTGTAAGCTGGGCTGTTTGGTACTGTTTTATGATAACAGCGCGAATACTGGTCGAAGGCACGAAAAGGCACGACACTTCGTGCTGCGCTGTTATTGATCACGTATCAGAAGCTTGAGTGCTGGCGCTCCGGAAACCGGGAAGAATGAAAGAAGGCGCCTCAGGAAAAACGAGGTCCAGGCGCACCTGTAAACACAACTCACCCTCGGCCATGCCGCGGTCAGGTCAAAGCGTCGCTGGGCCGGCTGGACACCGCTGCCCCGGCTGCCCTGAGCACGACAACGGAACCAACACATCAGAAAATATGCTTGCCTACAGTCGAGGAATGCTGCTTAAGCAGTGTTCAACGTAATTAAAAGCGACAGCGGTAGGAAGAAGCAATTGTAGTTCGCACACTTCGCTGTCAAACTTTTCTTTTCTTCACCGCTGCCGCCGTCGCCAGATGTCGACAGCGTCACCACTTCACGTATCGATCACGATGGTGCCGGCGGATATCCTGCGGCTTTTCTTCGAGGAATCCACCTTTTTTGGAAGGCAGCGTCTCGTACCACATGTGTGGCACGAGACGTAGCCTTTTGGGAGGTTTATGTTTTTCTCACATAATCACCCCCACCAGTGTTCTCCGCGCATGCGCTCCGTTGCTATAGCAACCAACGTTACTAGTTTATTCTAGTAACGTTGATAGCAACGAAGGCGCGTCGTCTGCTTCCAGGGCGCCGCGGCCCAAATTCAAACGGGAGGCCCGCATGGGCGTCCGGAAGGGGGGGCAAGGGGGGGCAGCTGCCCCCACCTTGGAAATTCGGATATTTTATTGCACTACAAAAAAGCTGCACAGCTTGGTTGGCCCATAATTAAATAACTTTGCCCTGAAGGACGGAAGAGAGGAAAGAACGACACCGACGTTCTCTCCTTTGTCCCGTCTTTTAGCGCAAAGTTTTTAAAATTATGTACGTGAACCAACTAGCCCAACAATCCACGCAACTCAAATGATTAGCACACTCAGGTTTTGCGTATAAGTATGGAACGCCCTTCAGGACTGCGGACAACTTTGCACCGTCAGACAGTGACTAACATTGCCGGTCATGTGACGGCAGTGGAACAGACTGTCTGTGCTGGCTATTGAAGATAGCAAACAATTCTGAAAGGTTTGACGTTTTTTTTTTGTTTTTGTTTTTCTAAACTCTAGATCTATGCAGTTTTACCGCAAGAACGTCAGTTTTCGGACAAACTTTCAGCTATCTTCACCGCTACACCTAGTAGGGAGAGTGTAACATCCTCCCGTGCCGTCCCATCACCTTGTACACCCCTTTCCTTCGAAATTGCGAAATTTCGGCAACACCCAAGCCCCGAAACAAAACCCTCAAAACGCTTGTACGCCTGGATTGCATTGAAAGCCAGGGAGGCGAGTAGTATCTTTATTGCTTGAGCCATTTCAACAGACTTCATCACACATGTCATCTCGCAATTTGCCCAGAAATACCCGAGGCGTCTGCAGCTGCTATTCAAGGAAGATTGACGGAGTGCAGTTCTATGTATGTGAATGTATTGTACTGTGTGCTGGTGATCAGTTGGCGTGAGTCGAGAACCCTCACGCAGCGAGACTGGCCACTCTTCTTTACAAAGTGACAGTAACTTTTCGCATTTTTTGTTATCTTTATTTCTTTGTTCGGTAATAAAATCGCTGTTTGTACTTTTTGTAACGACAAATAGCGCCTTTTTGGTGCTATCCAACCGTACCCCCCCCCCCCCCCCCCCGCTAATGGATGCCCCCCCTTGCAAAAAGTTCTGCGGACGCCGAGGGTGCGGCGGTGCCGTACGCCGGACGTCGATACGCGCCGTCGGCAGCGAGAAGCGTCGTCGCCGCATATCCCATCGCGCTAAATAAATGTGAACGTAAAGCGCGAGACATTCTGCCCATTTAACTGAGTCTATAGCGACGAGCAGCTGATCTGACGATTCGTGTCGAATTGCGATATGCGCTGGCTATGGCAAGGTAATCGGCGCTAGCATGAGCTTTTCAGGGGTGGGCATCGATTAAAAATAGTAATCCGATTAATATACGGGCATTATTCAATTAATTGATAAGTTAATAGGTTGGTGCCAAAAACTACATTTTGAAACACCCTTCGTCCAGTGCGCGTGGTGTTGGAGTGTTAGGCACATTCACAAGTCAGCAGTTCGTGCTACTCAATGCTCAGCACATACCGACACGTCTCTGGGATCATCCTCGCGCGTCCCGTTATGCCCCGGACCTTTCCTGGTGGACTGGCGTAACTCCGGTCTCATGGGACTGTGAGCCAGACTGTTGGGGCAGTGATCACTATCCCCTACGTCTTGGTTTGGCTCCAGTGTCCCAACGATGCCTATGGCGCCGATGTCGTGTGACTGACTGGGACTTGTTTAGGAGGGTCTTAGACAGCTCTCGACCTGGAACCCTATGCGACGCATTGCCTGTTTTATGCGACGCCCTTAAGGATGCAACGCGGACAGCTTGGGTGGGCGAGTCTAGGCCTGTTCCTGACCTTCAACTCCTTCGATTATGGGCAGCTCGTCGTCGTGCTGAACGGGCTTTGAACCGGGATCCAGGATCGCCAGTATTTCGAGCGTCTTTAAATCGTGCCACAGCCGCTGTCCGCCGCCACGAGAAGCGCATTTCTAGGCAAAAGTGGTTAGATTGGTGTGCGGCCATTGGACCGTCCTCACCGACATCGCCCATCTGGCGGACATTCCGCAGCATGGAAGCAGGTGCACGACCACCGGACCCTGCCACTACTGCATGCCTTGCCTCCGGGAAAACGCCAAAACAATTTGCACCAGACTTAACCGAGGCATTCTTCCCGGCGTTCGAACAGGCTCCACCACCATTCATCGGCCAGCTTCACCTCCCTCCTGAATCAGGTGCGTCCCCAGCTCAGGTGGACATTGATGGCATACAAGGGCTCTTTACAATGACGGAATTTGTGGCCGCCATCGACCAGGCAAAGTTGCGCACAACTCCTGGACCAGATGGTATCACCTATGAAGTGTTCAATAACGTTGATGGCCCAGCTCTTCAGTGGATGCTTGACTCACTCAACGCCATCTGGGCCTCAGATGAGCTCCCAGCTTCCTGGAAACATGCAGAAGTGGTGCCGGTACCAAAACCAGGCAAGCCAGTGTACCGCATGGGTAACTTTAGACCGATTACATTGACGTGCACTATATGCAAGCTGCTGGAGCGTATGCTCGCTATTTGCCTGTCCTAGTGGCTTGAGCGCTACCTGTGGTATCTTCCAGCTCAGGTAGGCTTCCGCCAACACCTTGGTACAGAAGATGGCCTCGAACATCTTTCGAAAATGGTACTTCTGGGTGGCAGAGGTCGCAGCATACGAACGCTCCTAACCATGGATGTCCTAAAGGCTTGTGACCATGTCAGTCACTCAGCGATCTTTACCATCTTACGTCAGCTGAAAGTGTCCTTCATGGTCTGCAACTTAGTGCGGTCTTTCCTCGATAGTCGTACCTTTTCTATATGAATCGGCAAGGAACGAGTAGGGCATTTCCCCACTGAGAGGGGAGTACCTCAGGGTTCTGTGTTGGCGCCAGTGTTCTTTATTGTGGCTCTCCTTCCCCTCGCGTGGCAGTTCGCTACCATTCCGGACATTTTCTTTCTCATCTACGCCGATGACATTGCAGTCTGGTCAGTACATGCAGATCTGAACAGACAGCAGGCAGGCCTCCGTGCAACCCTAGACAAAACGGAGCATTTCGGCTGCAGAGACGACGTTCATGTCGATCATGAATAGGTGGGGCCGATGTCGTCTTTCGCACACGCCCCTCACCTTGACCTTAAACACCCATGCCCTCAATCCCGCGTCGTCAATGCGAGTGTTTGGAGTTTAGCTCCAGCCTCCGGGTCAGCGGAGCCTGTAGGTCCACGGCTCCATAGATCCCCTCCATGCGCGGTAAAGCCTCCAAGACGCTGCATCTCTTCCGACGGATTTCTCAGAAGACCGGTGGTGACTGTAGTCGCATGGTACGCATCCTAGTTTGATCTGTCTTGCTAGTTGCAACCTCGGCTGATATACCAAGCCCAGTTTCAGCGTCTCACACGAAGGGACTGGGACCTATTGGAAAGTGTAAACCGAGAGACTATGCGAGTTATCACAGGCCTTCCTCGACTGACCCCAATTCCAACGCTGCAAGCGGAGGCTCAGCTGAACACCCTGTACGAGCTTGTTAAACAGCGGAGGAGGGCACGTCGCCTAAAAATTCAAACAGTTCCCGTTGCTGCGGCATTGGCTCACTACTTCGATTCTAGGTCGCCTGTTATATTACAAAAATCGCCTGACCTTCCCCCTTGGATCTGAAGCCAACCCACAGAGAGCCGGCCACTGATCCGGATACGCCGTTTTCATAGGCGCACTGCAGCCCAACCTTTTTCCCCTCGGAATCGGATGGCACAGCCGGTGCAATGCAAGTGTACGTCGACGCAGTAATGGCCCAAAATCTGCACACCAGCCTCGTGTGCCCCAGTGATCCGGAAGTGCAGCAGACCTGCTCATACCTCCCCGAGGCACCTTCCTTCAATCATGGCTAGAACTGCTGGCCATCCGGTATGGGTTATCCTCGTTAGAGCCTCGCCTACGCATAAACCCGCCGTCATGCCTTCACCTGTACGCAGACTCCGCACAGGCAGTCCGGGACTCCGACGCGTCGCCAAGTCGCTCGACTTGACCTGCGATGGGCATCGCATTGTGCACTCATTTCGGTGCCCCGTGCGAGTTCTGTGGAATAGACGTTCGACACCTGCCCACATTGACGCTGACGCGGCCTGCCATCCCCAGAGGGTGACTAGGCGGCTACCCGTGCTCCAGTTGAAGCAGAGTGACACCCTCATCATTCACAAGGGGTCTCCGGCGCTCCAGGCGTGTCCTCCTTCCTCCGCGTGGGTCGGACCTTCCTGCCGGTTTAACCCACCGCGAGAAGGTGGCGATTCGGAGAATCCACGTGGGCGCAGCTGCTACCTCGTCGATAAAGGCCTAACGGAGGACTCAAGTTCCCCCAGAAACATGCCCCTTCTGCAAAACCTCTGCCACTGAAGCGACCCTGGACCACCTCCTGGGGACATGCCTTCATTGTGAGGGCCCTCGTCTGCGTCTAGACTGCACGGGGAATTTCTTGCTTCGAGTTTAGTCTTGCATTTCTGAAGGCATAGGGAATGGTTAGCCGTTAGTGACACATACTATATATTTTCCAAATATATATATATATATATATATATATTATATATATATATATATATATATATATATATATATATATATATATATATATATATATATCGCGATTCAGAATGGGAAAATGAGGGGCTCGTTGAGTTAAAACAGAAATAAGGGTTGGCAGTGAAGAGGGCCCCGGAAAACAAAGGGGAGAATGTGGTAGGTCATTGAAATAAATGAAGAATTTTGAAAGACAGAAAGAAAGTGGAGAAAAAATGCTCGCTGGAGCGAATATAAATTAACAACCTGTCATAAACGAAAAAAAAAACGTGTGCTAAAGAATTCAATCGGCTGCATAACAGGTGTCCCCCAGGAAGGTATTAAACACAAATATCGGTTTTGGTAAGGGTCTTTCCAAACAAATACAAACCCAGTTTGTATTTCGCGCGTTCGGTTTTCTGACTGCCTTGATGGTAGTTCGCGTCGCAGCTGACAGATGGCGCCACCAGTACACGGCGCGCGCGCCGCTCGTGGGACCTTGTTCTCGGCGGTTGCACTCGGTCTTGCAAGAGGTAGCGTCAAACCTCCCCCTCGCGAGGGCACGATCAAATGCAGAGCATTTCGGGGGCGCACGACGTTAAGTAGTTTGCGTTACGTTAATGTTGTTGCACATTGTGACAACTGCTGACGAGAGAGCGCTCGTCGCAGTAATTTGAATGAGTCAAGGATATAAGGCGCGTCCGTAGCCCTCCCATTCTGTGTCTGCTTTGTGGCGCAGTGGGTAGAGCACCATGTACATTGCGTTCGCCCGCAGGGTTGAGGATGGAACCTAGCGCCGGATAGTATTTTCTTTTATATAGTGTAGGGGGAGGGGTGCGGACAACGACGGGGCGACTACGACGGGACAACGCGGGGTGACTCGTGAGGTTACTTAAATGCTCTGCATTTACTATGTAGCGTGTCTGGCGTGACATGAATTTGATGGGCGAGGGAAGTACCATTCTTGCTGTGCGGAGGTGCCGAGATGTTCGCCGGCGCCTTTTGTGATGCATTGCTCTATTCTCTTTTGGATTGTATTCCTCAGGCCACGGATAGGGGCCTTCCGGGAAATGAGCGTCGCGGGACAGAGCGTGAGCTCGTTCATTACCCTTTATGCCTTGGTGGCCATGGATCCATTCGAGAAAAACGTGTAGGTGGGGATGAGCGTGCATGTATGTTGTCAGGCTAGTGTGGACAGGGGATGGAATGTCGTTCGTGGAGAAGCTTCGTAGTGCTCTCGGACTGTCCGTGCGGACTGTAATGTGGGCGGTCCGATGCTGGTGAAGTATAATGGCTTCTGCGCAGCTGTGGGCGAGGGGAACGTTGACGTGATGCTGTACGTGAGCTGTGCAGGGGCCAACCGATGCCGTAGTCGTATGTTCCACAAAACGGGTGTCCGTGTAGTAGGTGTCATGGATTTGTTCGGGCAGGTGTTGAGCGCGACATGATCCACGTTCTTGATCTGTAATAAGGGTTAGCAGTGAAGAATGCCTCGGAAAGCAAAGGGGAGAATGTGGTAGGTCATTCAAATAAATGAAGAATTTTGAAAGACAGAAAGAAAGTGGAGAAAAAATGCCCGCTGGGTGGGATCCGGAGGTCATGGGTTCGGATCCCACCCAGCGGGCATTGGTCCTCCACTTTCTTTCTGTCTTTCAAATTTCTTTATTTATTTCAATGACCTACCACATTCACCCCTTTGCAGCAAATGCAAGTGGACAAATGCAAGTGCCCTTCACACTGCCACGCGTTCCCCTTAGTCCTAGCACTTCCCACATCCGACGGTTCCAAGTGGCGCCGTGACAAGTTATAAAGTCATCATCAAGCCCGCTTTTCTCAGTAAACCCTGTGGCGTCGACCATTATATGAAATAGAAAATCGCCTTTGATATTGCCTCTGGTTGCAAATGTCCCGATCACTTGCGTTCATCCACCGGAAAACGGTACAAACAGAATCATTATGCCGTGATCTTAATGTGTGGTCCTATCTGCTGCAGAGGGGAACTGCCCTAAATCTATCTGTTTAACCTGTCTGCTTCACAGATAAATGCTCTGAAAAGATGGTCATCTACAAGAAGCCCACCGTACTTTTTTAATGGGTCTATGTCTTGCGTCTTGTTCTTCAATTCTGCCAGCACTTTCTTGCTGAAGCCAAATGCTGACCTGTACAGAATCATGTATCATTTCAGTGTTGATTTGCTCGGAAGGGCGAGTATCTTATTGTCCCTCATGTGGTTATAAAGGCGGGAACTCTTCATCTTCATAATAACGCATTCCAGGATCCGCAGTTTACTGTAGCGGAAGCTTTTCTTTTTTGCTGCTGCTGCGGCAAAGCATTGTCTAACACATTTTGGTTTCTTCTGGCGAAGCTTCGAAATCTCTTCACTCAGGGTCTCTTCGGTTACTGCTGCATTGTATGCCCGCATATTTTCAACATCTTCACTCATTGCGGAAATCCGTGAGGCGAGGCGCTTGTTTCTACGTGCGAAGAACCTCCGCTTTTGGGCGACACTTTTACAAGCCCTGGAAGGTGTTCGTCGAACTCTGGACCTCCTTGTCAAGAGAGCCTTCCTGAAGTATTTGCAGTTCATGCAGTGTCCACCTGAATATAGAAATGCGTCGAAATTGTTGCAAATTCTTACTGGGACGTGGCACTGCCAGTATTTATAGGCGTCCGAATGCCCCAGCAAGTAATAAATTATGTAACATAGAACTGCACCGCTTCAGTCAAAGGATAAACCCAAAATCGGGTGACTGTCATTACCCACCTTTGGTTGTTACTTTGCCGCTGCAGTTGACGTTAAAATACGTCGCATGCTTGATTTTGAGTTGCTTCTGGAGACCCACTGTTAAAAAGCAGGCATCATAATCTGTGGCATTCAGAGCACCAACACAAATTTCAGTAGCTCCCACGCTTTCCAGCACGTTCTCTGCTTCTTCCTGACATTTAATGATGCGCTCCTCAGTCAGTCGCCCTCTCGCGTGCACGTTGCAGTAGCCATCGGGAGGTTTATCGCAGAGGAACAACGCAACTTTTTCGGACGTGACAACGCCTTCTTCAGGGTAAGTCGACGAGTAATAAATCACTCCGTTAAGGTCAGGATGGTGATGATGGTGATGCGTACTTGGAATGGGTCTTTGAACAATGAGAAAACGACAAACAATGCTCGAGTTCCGCTGGAACGTCATCGTGTGCCAAGTCGAGATCTGCGCGGGATCGCCTGGTCTGTTTTCACGACATCACTATGCACTACCGCCTCTCCCGCTTGACCTATCCTCCGGCGGACAAAACTTTAGATAATTCTAAGGCTCGCACGTGGTGACTTCTTCAAACAGGCACCTTTCGAAATCCCACCGTCATGACACACGTCCACCCAACTCTGTACCCTACTTCAGCCTTCTGCTTATGCGGCGGTCATGCCACCCTATCCCACATCATCTGTGCTTGCCCGAAAAAACCCTTTCCCGAAATACCCTCCGAGGAACAGTGGGAGGCCGCGCTGCGCAGCTCGGACCCGGACCTGCAGGCCCGCTTGGTCGCCAGGGCTGCCGAGGTCGCTGATCAGTTCACGCTGACAGCCATCAACGCGATCTCACCACCAGCATCGCTTTCATGATGCATAATCACTAATATTCCTTGAAATAAAGTTTATTCTCTCTCTCTCTCCCCCCTGAAGCGCCGACAGCAGCCCGTGGAAATTCCGTGCAGTACTCTCGCGTGCGCTTTGACTCTTTTTCTTTGCGGCTGCGTGGTCATTTTCTTACCTCTTCCTTTTAGCTCTCTGTTTTGGTATCTCCTTCGTGAGGTACTGCGGTAAATTTGATAGAATTGTGGGGACGGCATTTTCCAACAGCATCGGTTCGTCCCAAGGAATGCGTACCTCTGGGTCGTCTATATGGGGCACGAAATCCTTGATAACGAACCTCGGTTCGAAATGCAGTTCGCAGGCCGCACAAGACTAATCCAGTTTCTTATCTACACGGTGGAGATTTCTCTATCACTTCTTCCGCCGTTCTTATTCACGCGGGACGCTGAACAAAGACGCCTGCGGTGCATGCCGCACACAACTGTACCCAGTTAGACAACCGGGCGCAAAACAGTAATTTCGACGGCGGTTCGGCATCTTCACGCACACATACTACACAATGAGCCACGCGTAAATCACAGAATACGCACACGGGGTACCCACGTCAATACAATCGAACTGAACGCAGCGAACCATTGCAAAACCGGCACAACCATCTCCGTGCGTCAACACGACCCAATATAAGTTGTTCAGGTGCGTGATGATGATGAGGTTGATTGGTAGTGGTATCTCCTTTGTAGCGGGTGATGACATGTCATCTTACCAAAAATAACTACTATATCTATGTTTTACACTCTTCGATTAATACTAGTGCTGCTCTTAGGGCAGGTACAAAAAAACTTATTAGGCGGCACAAAATACTTGTTTTTTCTGTTACAGGTGGTAGCTGTATACTAAGCAATATTCGCCTCTCTGCTTTTCGGCCACCAGCATTCTAATCTTCTTTTCTTCGCCTCGACAGCCTTGAAGTTAACTTCCTTTGTGCTAGCCTTAAATCCTATGGCTTCTGGAAGCCGAGAGAAAAGCAAAGCGTCAGCGCCCCTGGCGGGAATCGTGGAAGTCGATGAGTGCGCCACGGCAGAGCCAGCGGAGCGGCGCAAGGATACGGCAGTGAGCACACTGCCCATTATAGTACAGTACCACTACTGCTCCTTGAAACAAGCACGCCACTCGTGCGTCCACTTTACCCAGCTGTTGAGCAGCCGGTCTCGATTCAGTACGAGGGCATTTACGGAGGTTTAGTGTCAGTTCTTAGTAGAACTGTCCATTCTGACGAAGTCTCCAACAGGCTTGATATTGTTTCTTTTGGAAATTGTCAGGTGGCACTGCAATGTAGGAGGCGCTTCTATATTGGCTCTGGGAGGCGCGTAGTGCTGAGCTCTCTTCATAGCGCGACAGCCGCTTGGTGAAAGCTTGCCGGGCACGATTCCAGCGCATCGCACCTTATTCCTTCAAGCACGTCCACAATAGCGAGTCAGAGGGTGATGATAAACCGCCAATGAAAGTTCCGACTGATAAGTGATGATCAGAATGTCAACAAGCATCCACCCCACAGTTTGTTTTTCAACTCCAAGCGGATTTCTTTGCATCGCTTGTTTGCCTTGAATATTGTGGATGGTTATAATAATCGACAATGTGTTTTACATCACGTGGGGTCTAACTGGGGCCTTTAATAATATAGAACCACCAGTTCTCTAAAGAACCATTTAAAATTGCAAAATTTAAAATAGAGGTTGGGCTTCACCACAAGGTACGGGAAGCACGCGTGCTAGCATTTTTTTATAGCTGGCAATTCGTTCCGCACAACTCATTTTTTTTTCGAGGACGGGTTTCTGAAGTGTTTTCCCACAAAATATATATTCCAAATTTTTTCTACTACTAGTGATTTTTTTTTATACAAACTTTTTTTATTTTTGTTGGACACCTGGGCAACAATTTGAAATTTGTTTTTTTTTCGCAGTAGTCATTATTCGTGATAACACTAAAACAGGTGTCGTTGCAAAGCGCGTGTAATCACCCTGCATTTTATGTGACCGTAATCTGTGCCAAACCAATTTGTATATCACATAAAAGTTTTGTTAGACCTCCCAAAATCGGTCAATATCCCCCGGTAACGAAAGAGTTAACCGGGATCTGCGTGGCGCCCCCTAGCTCGTGGAGTCAGCTTGTGGACTAGCGCCGCCTGTCGTCTGCTACAGTCTGGTTGAGCGTGACCGCAGTCCCTGTGCGCCACCATGGCCATTTTGACGCTTAACTATCGGAAAACAAGTCTACCTTAGTTCGTATTAGCGCCTGAAGCCCCGAAATGCCCCCTAGCTGCGCCTAGCACAAACGATTCACAAATCCAGTCCCCCTTTTTAATAGATTATCTGCGAAGTACACTGCTCAAAGCAGCGTATCAGAAATGTGATGATTTTACTTCAAGTATTTTTTCGAAGATAATAAGACTCAGCAGGCTTTCCTCCAACGCTCTGTGCGCCAAAAAAAAAGGGCGCCACCAATCGCATCGCCAAGTGCGAAATATGATTGCTCTTCGTTCAATTCATTTCTATAAGAAAGAGGCCATTTCTGAGCCATATCTTTGTATATATTCCAATAAAAGTCCAAGTAAGAGGCTTAGGAATATTTTTGAGGCTTATAGAAGATTCGTATGAATGTTTGCTTCCAGCTGCATTGCATTAACTTAATTGTGTACAACCCTTAACGCAAGGTGGGTACATGTTTGGAACGTGCGTTATGAACGCATATGCGCATAATTGTGTGGAGTGTCGTCGCGAAACAACGCAGAAAACGTTCGTTGTCTGGAGCACTCGAAGGCGGCTTTTGTATATCAAAGCTTTATCACAGCCGCAGTTACTATAACGATACTTAAAGCCTATACAAGAGTGCTGCACTGAAAACATGTCTGTGGCTTTACGTAGGAAAAGATCACTCAGAATATGCATCACGCTCTGTGTAATACACGTATCTCAACGTGGCCGAAAAATATGGTAAACCAGAACCTCCCACCAACACAAAAAGCTATTCGCCTGGGTTTCATCTCCTGGCGTTGTACCCAGGCGTTAACCTAGAACTGCCGCCATGTTATTTAGTCTCTTCAGTTAGACTAACCGTACAAGACAATGTATACGCCCCACACATGTATACGCCACCACATAAGTGTCGAGGATCACGCATTAGTAGCCAGGAGATGTAACGGCACAAAAGAAATTGCAAGACTGCCTTTAAGTGGTTCAAATGGACGTCAAGAAATTTTTATTTTCAACATTGTTTAATACACGTAATAGGATTGGAAGTATCAAGAAAGCACTCAAGAATAAAATTAAATGAGGGCTCACAAAATAGAAAAAAACGGTACACTACAGGCCAGCAATTCAACAAAACTACAGAGCTAGGGCGCAAAAAAGATGAGCAAAAAGACAAGCCCACAAGTAAATTGCTTATAAGAGCATCTTTCAGCGCAAGCCCATACCATCTGCATTACACAGTCGCTAAACATGGTTAAAGATTCGTGATGCATGCAACATTCTTCTACTGGGGAGAGTGCTAAGACGGCCTTCGCGCATCAGCATTTCAAAAAAAAGCTATTCCACAAGAGCAAGTGAATTTGCATTTGATGTTACAGGCTCCAGAAATTGCGTAGGAGATTTCGGGGTTCTCGCGTTCCGTCAGTGACATCAGAGGGGGAAACCTGTAGTGACGCATTGGCCCGATAGCTTTTCGCAAACTTTTTGGGTGCAAGGTCATTTCAAAGCATAAATGTATCTGACAAAGTAAGCAAGCAACCAAAAATCCCGCAATGAGCAGTCATGTACAAGTATCTCCGGCGATGAACTTAACCGTTCTAAATTCTCTAGTACCATTGAAAATAGTCGGTAATACGAATGAGCCAATACTAAATCCACGTAAAAAGAGGCCAATAGCTTCAGTACCATCTTTTTACTGACAGGTTTTGTATTATACCCCCCGTGCGAGCACAAAGTCACTCAGGCAAAGCTTAAAAAACTGCTAGCATGCAGGTTTAGACTAAGCAGCAAGTGTGGCGGCTTACATGCCGTAAGAAATGTGAAATGGTCTCAGCTTACACCACAAAAGCAACTAAAGCTGGAGTCGAAAAATGCACAAAGGATATCTCACGCAGTGGTGGCGTTTTTAGGGTAAAGATGTACCGGAGTAAAAGTGTAGGGCAACGAAAAGATAATTTGTGAAATCTCAGAAATCATGTGGAGATCACTTGTGAATATACGGTGACAAAGCATTAAACTTCACATCGACAGTTTTTTTTTCGCAAGTGAGGGAGATATAACTCGCCAAAGAAGATAATGTTCGCTGGGTTGCAAAAATCTTTGTCTATGGTTTGAATTCCGCAGCTTATTTGCTATCTTCGTTCCAAACCCAAACAAATTCCTCCCAAAGCCAGTGCGGTACGCCGACACAGAAGCGGTACAGCTAGATAGTATTTGAAGCCGCAGAGAGACAGCGCATTCATATACAACCAGGAGTAAAATAAGTAATAGCCAGAGAATTAGGTATTGTATTCACTAGATTTCAAATGTGTGCAATTTTTGTGGATCAAGTACAGCTCAGTAGACCATTATTGCTCAAGCCTGGGAGCCTGGAGAGAAGCTTACGCGTGTTTAGCCGTTCCAGGTTTTGCGGTTCTAAGCAATAAGTCGCACTATTGCTTAGTTACACAGTGATGTACCCAGCCAATAACGTTCGACACAGCCAGTTCCCTGGTGGATAACACGCGTGGTGATGGACGGCTGTGTTTGACTTGTGCACCGCCTGTGCACTCAGCCTCAAGAGAATCGGCAGTGTAATACTTGCGACCCCAATAACTTGTTACCAGTGCGGTTAGATTTGTGGCCAACTCGAATTTCTAAATGCTTGTGTCCGCTTCCCATAGTTGAGTGGCCATTACCCAGAGTGGGAGCGCATGTGGACCATCAAGGACTTTCTAAGACGAAACGCGAGCGAGCAGGCCGAGCACTTGTACGGTTTTTCTCCCGTGTGGAGGCGCGTGTGTTGCACCAATTGCGACTTAGTTGCGAATCGACGGGGACAGAACTCACACTTGAACGGCTTTTCCCCAGTGTGCAGACGAACGTGAACTATCAAGTGTGCCCTACGAGTGAATCGCCGGGAACAGAAGCCACACCCGAACGGCTTCACACCGGCGTGAGAGCGAACGGGTTCGGTGGCGCTGCTCGCTCGCTGCGCTTTGGGCAGGCTTCCTTCAGATTTGGAGGCTGTGACATCATTGGAGGCGTCTTCGGCCCGTTGAGACGGCCCGCCACCCTTCACGTCGATGGTAGTTTTCGTCTTATTGCCTTGTCTTTGCGTTGTTCTGGCATGGGTGCCGGTGACGCGTTTCAGGCAAAGTTGTGCGTTCGGTAGTCCATGGGCTGGACGTTTCCCGGATTTGAACTGAAGGTCTGCAGAAGAGAAATTCACGGCGACGACAGTTTAGGTGCATATTCGGTGTAGAAAGGCTTTAAAGTTACACTGAATGAAAGCTAACTGGAAGGTGCGGACTATTGGCCTTAACTGATCGTTTTCAACATAGCTATTTCCACACCCTTTTATTTAATTATTTATTTATTTCAATACCTTCAATGCCCGGAGGGCGCTGCAGAAGGGAGTGGTTAAGTTTGCAAGTACACAAAACAACTGTACACGAGGAGATTAGTCAAGTTACACTAGAAATGCGGTTTATAAATTATTTTCCAGAAATTATACAGAGCTAATAGCAATATACAGGCTCAAACAATGAATTAAATACAAAGCGAGCTTACGAACTAATGCATTGCAATTAACACCACCTACCAAATAAAATCAGCGTAGAAGACCAAAATACAATCGAAAATACAAGCCGAAGAAAACACAAAGCGAACATACGAACACACGATGGTGATAAATATGATGAACTAGTTACCAGTTCGTTTTTTAAAATCGGGTTAGAGTGGTAGATCTTGTGAAATAGATTCAATCGAGCTGCTTCTCTGCGCAAAGAAAGATTGGGTAGATTAAGGGTGAGTTTCATAGATGTTGCACTTGACACGCGAGAGTAGTTGGCCAAGATAAACCGTGCGCTTTGGTTCTGAAGGAATTCTAAAGCGTTAGTAAGATAATCGAATCCCGGGTTCCATACTGCACAGGCATATTCTAGCTTGGGACGGATTAGTGTTTTGTATAGCATCCATTTCAGGTCAGAAGGGGCAGCAGAAAAGTTACGTCGGAGGTACCCTAGGGTCCTATTAGCATTGTTAATTATGTAATTCACGTGCGTTTCCCAAGATAAGTTATGAGTTATGTGGACTCCTATATACTTGTATGTTTTAGTCTTCAAGTTGGCGGCCTTCAGTAGTGTAAATGGAAGCTCCAGGGGGATTAAGACGCCGGGAAATTCTCATTGTTTTACATTTATTATGTTTAGACGCATTTTCCAATTAGTACACCAGTTAGACACTTTGTTTAGATCCCACTGTAGCAGTGACGAGTCAGAAATTGAAGAAATGGAAAATTGAGTTACATTTAGTATATTTTTGGGTAATGTGGCCTTTACGTTGCTTACAAATATGGCAACAGTGGAAATATACTACTGAAGATAATGCTAGAAAGAACATTGTTTTTTGTATATCAAGTTCAGAGGTAATTTATTGGCATACGAGACCATTATGGGTCAATATTATTCACTGATTCAACTGGACAAAATTACCTTGAGAGTAAACCTAATTAGTACGGGGCATCAAGATCTGCGGAAATCTAATTCCCGGAGATTGATATGACGGCGGTCATAGTTAAGATTAAAATTGTATTTTTTATTCCTTTTTCTTTCTCACTAGTAGCATTTTGATCTTTCTGTCAACCAAAACATATCGCACGATAAAAAAGCAGTAGCCTAGCCTAGGACGAAAAACTAAAGATGCTGCCTAAACCGTTCCCTCCCTCGGCAATGTGGATTTAAAAAAGACTTCCCGAAAAATTAGAACATTATCTAACATACGTAGTTATTTCTCAGCGCTGATGGCAAAAAGGAACGCGGCAATGAAACGAAGTATGGCGGCAAATATCCTTCAGTTATTGCATGCTAGTTAGAGCAAGTCTTTTAAACTTCATCTAAAGTGACGTGCGCTAGTGTGACCACAGCGCAATGCAGACGATAATTTCACATTTTTGCCTGGATATAAAGCCGTGACGATGGCACCATCTGGCACGCGAGTAAATATTACGATTGACTGCCAGGCATGTTGGTATTGCCCATTAAATGTTAAGTGCGTGAGACATGGGACACTGAAAAGAAAACACGAGGAAAGGACCCTAACCTAGGCAGGCAGACAAGCGCAGACTGCACGCCAGCTAGACGACGTCTCCAAAGGAAGGATGGAACTACCACCGGCGTGCGAACACTGTAGTGGATATCCAAACCAGAAACATGTCCTATGGGAATGTCCTTACACTACTACAAGTACCCTACATACGGACACCAACGCAGCTGTCGTCCCATTGACTCGACCTGGCCGACTCTTGCCTCTTTTGAGGAACAGTAAGTTCTACTGCGGTACATAAAAAATGCACTAGAGCAGAGTTTAGAATTAAATGGAGAGGACGTGCAGTAGGGTAGCCTGAAGTCCTGCTTGTTCGCAATGAAGTTTTTCTCTCTAACAACACAACACGAGACAAAGAAAGATCCTTTCACAAATGTCTCACCTCCGTGGCGATTGACGTGTCTCAGCAGTGCGTTCTTGTATTTTGTCCAAAACGGACAAACATGGCAGCAGAACTTTCTTGGGGCCCCGGTGACCACCGAGTGCTTCAACGCCTTCGGTTTCGAAAGCTGGGCTTCTTTCTTGGTTGTGCCCTCGCCGCCGCTATGCACGTTGCTGGCGAAGTCGCGGGACACGTCACCGGCGCTGTCATGCGTTTGACCTGGCGCGTGTTGCTGGGGGTGTGAATCTCGAGGATCGGCGGCTGAAATGAGAGTTGATGCAAGCAGCTTCAGGGGGAATCATTCGATGACCTCAATACTAATTAGGTAGAACGATTTGAAGGTGGGAATATTTGTAACGGATATGCACACTTGTGCATGCAAAGTTATAAACAAAGAAGCGGGTGCCAGCCTACGCACAAAGCGAATTTTACAACAACCAATCGACACTTACGAGGCTGACCTGTTCTCAGCTTCTACCGCGCATAACGTCACCAAGTAGAGGGTCTACACCGTAATACCCAGGTCAGACGACAAATCTAATGCCATTCAAAGTGAATGACATTAGCTGTTAAAGACGTTCGGTTTGGCCGTGCGGATCTACACGGCGAAACAAATGTCATTGATAGTGATTGCGGTGACGATTAGCGAGCTCTCAAAGCCGCAAGATTATATTTCAAGCGCATCTACAATATTTTCGTACATAATATCTTTTTGAAACATAAAAAGGATGGTTTTTTAGAAATAAAAATAAGACAATCACCGATTTAGGTGACATCAGTAGACATCACAAGCCGAGACAAGTCCGCAAAAAAAAAAATCTGTTAGGGCAGAGCACGCATTAAGGACGAGATTCTTCTTTGGTAGTACCAGTTTGTCTTAAAAAAAAACAACATGAAGGGGAAAATTTTACTAACAGTTTTAGCAAGAACATTTTTTGGTTTATTACTGAACTGTGTTATCAGTGACGCGCCACTGCTGCCGAGGCTATTCATTCGACCTCTGACTGAGCTCCCGAACCTCGTTTATCCGCTAAAATAAATTCGCCTCAAATGTCATTCGGTATTCTTGTGTAGCGCCTAAGTAGTGACAATTAGATAGAATGGCATTCACTCTAAATGTCATTAGATCTGCCGAATGACAGCGGTATAAGCTGCCGCTCTGTGCGTAATATCGGTAGTCTTCAACATTTCTGACGACAGTGTGATGTTACACACACACACCCATGTAAAAATTTCGGAATTTTACGCACCGAAGCTGCCCATGACCTATGAGGCGTGCCGTAATATCTCTTCTATCCCACCCCTCTTCTCCTCCCTAGTCTTCTATCCCCTCTTCTCCCCCCCCCCCCCCCACCCGCGCGCTGGGTTGTTGAGCTCCCTGCTGCGCTCAATAATATCCCCAGTGCATTTTCCTCTCTTCCAACGAATCACTTCTCTCCCCTATACGGTTTAATTTGTACCCCTGTAGGTAACCACGTGCGCCGAAACAAACGTGCGGAAAACAAATGAAATGCGATCACGAGTGATTTTAAGTGTTTTTTCCGTCCGTTTGTGCATAGGTTTTCGTCACGTGTGCACCGTCCTGACGAACTCTGGGGCACACGGACGTTTTCGTTTTTAGCCTCCGTCACAAAAACTGACGCCGCAGCGGGAATCGAGCACGTCTCCACGAGCTGAGCAGCACAACGCCTTAGGTATACTAAGCCATCGTAGTGGATGTACACATTCCCATGTTTAGCGGAAACGCAGAGTCACTTTCTGTAATGAGGGTAATGGGCGCCGGAAGAAAGACACCATGGAGGAAAGTAGCGTCACCAAATAAGCTACGCTTAAGAGTACCGCCACTTCGTGCACCCGGAAGTGTGTGGGGGCCATTTCGCCATTTTGTTTCTGGCTTGCAGTGTTGCCATCTCTCCCAACGAAACCGCGGCCTGCCGTTCTAGCGTCCACGCAGCAGAGAGAGAGAGAGAGAGAGAGAGAGGAGAGAGAGAGAGAGAGAAGAGAGAGAGAGAGAGAGAGAGATAGAGAGAGAGAGAGCGAGATAATAATAATATGCACCAGAAACTAAAGAGAAACTAAAGAGAGATGCCCAGAAACTTTTCGGAGGAACCGAGTGAAGACGTGCTGTCGCCTTGGTGCGAGCCATGTAACGCTTTTGTTACCCTTGCACATACTTTATGTAAATGTTGCTTCAACTCTTCGTCGGCTCGAGAACTTCATTGCTGTTCTCTGCGCCGCGTCGATAGCGGACGGAGCAAGGCAACGTCGCAGCACTGGTGAATGAGCTCGTATGGCCAGTCGCAACATAGGGTAACTATACAATCTTTGAATGTCAATTCGACGTCAGTTTAGGGAAAGCGTTTAAACTAGAAGTAAGCGCACTTTTAAAGTTCATGTATATGGCGCATGGTACTGGATGCGTCGCTATTTTTTTCCGTCAAGTAAACTAGCGTCGTAGTTCGCTGTTGTGCGTGCATTAGGAAGCTGATGTAGGAATCTGATGTATCTGAGCGCCAAATTTGGCGGAGCTTACCAAAAGACAATTTTTCCCCAACTTCCCACAATGAAACGCATTTTTCCAAAGTTCGTGGTTTGTACATTTTTCTAATTTGTACTGTTACATACTTTGAATATTTTGTCCACCTGATCATACACAGCATACGTTAAAACTGCGCTTAGCTGCGGCTTTCGCTCGTACAACTGTTTATGTGTAAGTACATAATAACAGTATCATGCGCTGATCGGAAAGTTCTTCCCGAGAAACTAAATACTATCGATTCCCTCCAAACCACGGTCATGCAGTCAATGAACGCTCACTGGGCTATCCATGTGTTTGTGCACGCGAGTTGTATTATAGCACTTGTTCTTGCTTTAGCTTCTATCACATTACTTATCTATAATTTTTTTTCTTGTTGAAGGTAAAATTTTGCGTGAAACACCTTTACAAAGCCCCCTTATATAATGCCGTTGGGCCCTGCAGGATTAATAAAGGAAATGAAATCATTATGTGGGATGTCCTGCGCCGCATTTCCCCTTCTCAGTTAAGGCATGAAGTTGGGCTAGTTGGTTATCTGACTGCATTTTACTAGCGAAAAATAAACGCGGACGAAAAAGAAGTACACAGGACACTCGCGAGTGTCCTGTGTACTTCTTCGTCCGCGTCTATTTTTCGCTAGTAAAATGCATTCCCCTTCTCACCTGCATGATGTTCGACGTGATTAAGCAAGTCCATTTTGTACTTGGTCCTGTATCCGCAAGCATGGCAGCGGAACTTCCTTGGCGGGTTGGAAAGCATAGATCGTCTGAGCTTTCTAGGATTGAGGAGGCTGCGCCCTCTACCGGTGGTTGATCTGTCGCCGCCTTTTGCACCGTCGACTTCTGGTATGGTGGCGTCCCAGGATAAGTCATCCCAGCTGTCAGCCGTCTGGCTTCCTCTTAGAGCACGGGATTGGCTTCGCGTGCTCCTTCGCCGGTGTGTTGATGCTGGAACATCTGGGCCTGGAAGGGAATGCAGATAAAGCCTTATTAAGATTGAGCTCTGACAAAGTGTCAAAGTGAAGACAAAACAATCAAAATTTTACACTATCATGGCACTCACTCTAGTGCAAATGCACGTACAAAAACCCTGTCATATACGCTTCGGAAGAGCCAAAAGGCTAATTTGGTCCCCATGATTGTATAACATTGCATAGTGTGTAACGTGTATTTTTAATCCCTGTTGCAAAAAGGTAGCAGAGTCAGTGAAAATAATCAACGAAACCTTTTCACGCTAATTGAGCTTATAATCATTGGCTTATCGTAAAATGGACATTTCTTTATAATACGGGTCAGAAAAAAAAGATCCGATTGACCACTGCATTTGAGTAGAGCTGCGAGTCTGCGATAGTTTAGGATTACGGAGAACATGTTCCACTGAATTAGGATATACACAATGAAATATAAGGCAGGAAGTCCTAAATAACTTGTTTCATCGAATTGCGTTACAAAACCTATGCGACCCGCCGCGGTGGCTCTGTGGCTAAAGCGTTGTGCTGCTGAGCACGAGGACGCGGGTTCGATTCCCGGCCGCGGTGGCTGCTTTCTGATGGAGGCGAAAAGCAAGAACGTCATTGTGTACAAGATTTCAGCGCACGTTAAAGATCCCCAGGTGGTCAAAATTAATCCGGAGCCCTCCGCTACGGCGCGCCTTATCGCCTGCGTTGCGTCGGCGTGTTAAACCCTACAATTCAAGCAAACAAAACCTATGGAACATGACTGATACTTGTGGCTAACCTCGCGCCTGTAAGAGCGAGAAAGTATATTTCTAGTGTTTGTGAAATCAATTTCTTAGTATATTTACACTCATGCACACAGTTTTACAGCAGAAATAAGCAAAGATTTGCATAAATATGCACGTAGGTATACATATCTTCATGGAAACACCAATAAAACATCGTACTATATATCGCATCCATTAAAACATCAAATCCAACAGAATAACGAAGAAATGCACAACCCCATGCAAGCAATTAGACGGCATGCTTTCAAGCAAGCTATTAACCGCCCACAACGTGTAAGTGCACATCTCCTGCTGAACAAGGTCAAGAAACGTCAAGAGAACAGTCAAAACCCTTGGGCTATGCATTAGAATAGGCGCTCGGAAGAAGGTCCAGCACTTGCATACAATTCACATAGTTTTGTCGATCTTCAACATTTTTCGAACACCAGTTACGCAACTAGGCCCAATTCTTCCCCCGGAAGCCAAAAAAAATGGCGAAAAATGCGTGGGTGGTTTCACTGCGTCCGAGTCGCTGGCTTGATGCACTCGTCCACAGTGGTCTTCAACAGGGCTGAAAAATAAACATGTAATGCACCTCATCAGTACGCAGCCTTTAATAATTTAGACATTTTAGAACCCTGAAAAACTACTTATAGCAGTTTTTTTATAGTTTTCGTTCTCAATTTATGCAGAATCCGCACCTTTATCAGGAAGTATATAGAAATTTGTCCCCAGCGAGGATAAAAACTATTCTGAATGTCTGCAGTATGCGAGTCTCAGCTAAGGTGCCTTGCGTTGACCTCTTGTGAAAATTATACCCTCGGCAGTCAACATTTAAAAAAAAAATGTGTTGTCACGAACTGCGCCTCGCAACTATGCACTGTGACTCGCAACAAAAAACAAATGACCTAATACATCGCGTTGATTGCTTTACTATGTGTGTAAACCGCGCCGTCTAAGTAGCATGCAAATATACACGTTACAGCGACACAAATGGGACGTTCTGAATGCGAGGCAGCTTGTAATGTTACTAAGGTTACTTTAAGCTTGATTTTTCCGACTTGTCTATTCGTGTGCCCCAACGTTGGCTCTTCGGCACTACTCGCTATCACAGAAACTTTCTGCAGGCGTAACGTTGCACGATCAAAGCACCAAACTTTCACCAGTGCGGGAACTTAAGCGGTGTCAGCAATGATAATTTCTCTTAAACGGCAGGTCGCTGGTAGGGCTTGTTTCATGCGCGAAAGAGCCCTCACACAGTAAACTTCGCCTGGCGTGGCGACTTCGCATCGACGTAAAGCTTTGCCATCCAAACGTCTAATTCATTGTCAGTTCAAACAGTCAAGATAAAGCAAACAGCTATAATGACTAAAAGAGACACTGCGTTGTGTAAATAGCTCACATGGCCTATGAAGGCAAATACCACAAAAAAAGCAATTTCTGTGATACAAATGGGGTACAAAACCAAGTTGAACCCCGCGTCGTACACTCTTTCCCCAATTAAAACAACGCGAATCGTGTGACCAGTTTTATGACCCCTGCCTAAAGAGTGATTCATGTTTAAGCACGTGATTAGTTTTGTCACATCGGTTCACGAAACGCAGTAGGTGAAAGCAGCGTAAAGGAAAACACTGGTTTGTTACTATTAAAGGCTCCTTAACGCCCACATATCCGCTACACACACAACGTGGAAGATTGATGAAATACCACAAATGCCAAACGCCAGTGCAATTTTTTGACGTCGCTCTGTAAAGCACGTATAAGTAACATAGGCTTCAATATCTGTGAAGAAAACGCAGGAATGCTTATAAGCAAAATCTTAAGCGCGAAAATGCGTACAGGCGAAGGTATCTGGTATCAAATGATGTTTAATGGAGTACGCTTCAATGGTAATGGGCTCAGAAGGATGGACACGAGGTCCCATCGCGTTAAACACAGCGAAAAAAAACTTCAGTTAGCATCAAAGATTAAAACAAAAGTAAAACGGAAGCGCTTCAGGAACGGAGTCTTGATTGCTGCGCTGAAAAGACCACACTTGGGTGCCAGCATGACCCCTGCAAAAGGATATAACAGTCAGTAATGAAAGCAGCGAAAGATTTAGCGAAAAAAAAATCTAGAGAGATCAGTGCACACAGCGGTGTAAGAAATGGACCGAGAAAACTGAAAATTGCAGCTACGAATATTTGTTTTATTAAACTGACGAAAACGAGATTCCGTCAAATTATTGCACAAGGTTACCAGCTGGGTATTAACCAGAAGGTTCGATCTTCCCTCTAACCTAATTAGCGAAATCTTAATTCTATTTGGTTACTTTTAGGGCTCACGTTAATAAATAATACGAAACGTAGACGAAATAAGCCCAAATGGTTGAAATCTATGATCTCGCTAGCGGCTAGAGAGATATGCAAGCCCGAAGATCACCCTCAAATACATAAGCGTTAGAAGTCCTTTTAAACATCTGACGCGAGCTAACTTTAACAACGTGCACACGAACTCAGTTCTAACTTCAGTGCACTATAACCATTCACATTGCAGTATTTATGAAATACACGTGCGTGGAATAAAATGTAGGCGACAAGAAGATTGTGTACGGTGGTGTAGAGTGCCAAGAGAATACGGTATTTCGCAAAACATTTCCCCCGCACAGCTGGTTTCTTCTCTAAGAATCTTGAAAGTCAATATCGTCCTTTCTCCCCTTCGCCCAAGATGCACTCAATAAACGTTTTCTCAATGCAATTCAATTTTCCCGCGTTCTTGCTGCTCGCAGTATCTGCGGGAACCTTGTTTCTTTTGTGCCTGGCGTAGCACGAGTTCAAGTTCTTTTGGCATTTTTATCTCGCTTCTCTTCGACAGTTTTTAACGCGTTTTTTTTAATTATAACACCCTGACGCGAAGCAAAGAACACAAAGGACGAAGGAGACAAGGACCGGAGCTCACGGTTTTATAATGGAGTACAAACTAGCTTTATAGTGGAGTACCAACTAGCTCGTACCCATACGTCGTTAAGTTTTTATTTCATTTGCTACCGTAAAAACCAGTCCAACATTTATTCCTCACTAACAAAAATACGCTGGTGCTCTGGGTTAAGTACTTATATTTGTCTCAAAAATGCCTAAGGTTTTCTTTGTGGAGAATAATGTTGACTCGGATGAGTCATGGAAGTAGTTACAGTAGTTTGGAACGGTCTTTCCTATATACTTTTTGTCTGCGGGTCGTTCGTTACCCGTAAGAGGCGCGCATGCCTGCCATCGTGCTGATGAAATACAGCGGTTAGCACGATTATGGTGAACACGAGATTGTGGCAGCCTGTTTTGTCAGGACAGCCTACCGCTGTCTTTGCGGAGCTTTAGGAATGTTGGCGAAGCTGAGGGTTAAATTTAGCACCAACTGAAAGCAGACCTCGTGGAAACCCATGGCAATCCTCCAGCATCTGCGCAGGTCGATCGTTATCTCTAGCTTACGGTCGTGCACTGAACCCACTGCGCATGCGCGATGCTTCGCGGAGTCCACAGTAAGCTGCTTCGGTAGTATGTCTTTTACGCACTCTCCTGTGCACCCAGAGCTTGCTCCCCGCTATAGTACGTATATTTACGGGAATTCATAGGTAAGTCAAAGTTATATATCTATATGTGAATAAATGGTTGGTTACATTTTAATACGTAGGCGCTCTTTGTCGAGTACCCGTATAGCACCAACCACGTGGAAGGCTCCGCATTTATTTACGGAAAAATGCATATTTGGCGGAATTAAGAGGTTAGTTTAAATAGCGTAGATGGAGATAATTAGCCGAAGAAAATTTCAAAAGACACATAAAATAAAAAATAAAATAAATATCAAATTTCATGCACCGCCATCACAAAACGCAGAAGAAACTATAACGCCCAGAAAATAATTGAGAAGGAACCATCGAGCCGCACCTTACATCTGCCCAAAAATACACAATTACCAAAGTTAAAGGGACCCTGCAACACTTTCTTAAAACTTTTGTATCCTAAATGCTTTCAGAACGTCAGCAAACACACCCAGTACTTAGAAAAAGGGGCTACAAAGTGCACCGTAACTCGTAATATCACGGGAACGCCGACAGATCGGTGTGCCAGAGCCTCATCACGGTGTCCAGAGGCGAAATAGGCGAGAGTACACGCACGTGCATAGAACAATGTGCTGTATGTGTGTCGTCTGCTACGCTGTTCTTAGAGCAACATCACCTGCTTTTCTTCTCGGTGAAAGCCGTTTGCTAGCCGCCAAAAGAAGCTAAGCAGCGTAAACGTTCCCGATGAACGCGCCGGGAAAGCGATACGTGAAAACATCGAACGCGCATGTGCTTCAACTAACCCCGGTTTCTCAAACAAATTCACGCAGATACCTTAAATCGCTCTCGAGGAAACAGCGTAGCAGGCGATGCCCACACAGGAGAGGGCTATATGCGCGTGCGCGTATTGTCGCCTATTTTGCCGCTGGACACCGTGATAAGCGCTGACTCACCGATCGGTCGTCATTCCTTGATATTCAAAAATTGGGAGGATGTACTATTATGAGCAATACGAAAGGGAACACAGGAAGGAGTGGCAAACAGCCTCGAAACAGACTCGGAGCGATACGCGGATGGCGCTGTGAAAAACAAAGGGGGAAAGGAGGGAGCTCTTCCACTAACTGTTTGCACTCCCACCACGCTGCATTTCTACAAAGCAGCAGTTTACGTCAATTCGCCGATAATACAGTATCGTCCGAAGGCCGATAAGACGCACGGCGGGAATTGTAACAGTCGTTAGAACAGCGTCGCCCTTTCCACTTTGTTTGCGACGGCGGCCGCTGCGTATCACTCATAGCTGGGTCTGAGGGTGTTTTCTACACGTTCCTGTGTTCCCTTTCATATTGCTCATAATAGTACATCAGCCAAAGATTGCTGCTCTAATCCCACCAGATAACTTAGAAACTTGCACAGAAGAATTTTCTCTGTCCCTGTTTTGGCGTTCTTCGAGCGCTCAAATTAAGTCATTGCAGCGGTGCCACGGCTATTGGCTGGCTTTTTTTCAGTTGCAGCAATAAACGCATTCGATAGCCACTTTAAAAAATTTGGCCGACGATTACGATACTCCCTAATGCGGAATCTGCGCGCATGGCAAACCGCAGTCTTTTGAGTGATGGCGCATACCTACTGCGCCTCATGAAGTGATCCAGGCGCCGTCCGCCGTACTTTTGTCCTCCGCTTTCCTCCTCTCTCTCCGTTCTCTGTTATCCCATAGCGCATCGCCGAAGAAGAGCATGTCTCACGCCGTTTCGGCATAACGCCCTGCCTTTCACAGTTTCGCTATACTTTCCTTTCACGCTTTCCTGCTTGGGTGTCCCCTTCGTTAGCCGCTTACAACAAGAAAAGACGGCACCGCGGAACCAAAGTAGCGGGCGCTTAAGTGCTGAGCTCTAAAAAATGCCACAAAAGCAAAGCAGAAACGCAAGTCGCATCTGCTGTGTCGAGACAACACCGCAGTACCTCTCCGTGCTAGCGATAACTATAGCTTTCAGAATGCTTCCAGACGCAAAGGAACGAGTGAAAGCGTTTATCGCCAGTGTTGCAGAGTCCCTTTCAGTCAATGGCTGTAATCGTGTTGTATCTTTGACGGAAAGAAACAACCCAACGTATTTGGCAATTAATGGGTCTGGTTATTAAAAAAAGCTCACAACGAAGACTGGCCGCGCAAGAAAGCTGCACATTAAACGATTCTTGAATTTCTGTCCATTTCCACCATTCAAAACAGACGCATCTTACAAAAAATTAGGATTACGCCTTGCGTGATAAACGCCGAGGCCTATAATGGGCTGTTCAAGTGCGCAACCAAATATACATCTTAGCTCCGCATAGTAAGCACCCGATTAACTGCAGTGTACCTAGGACTAGGACTCGCGGTTTTAGAAAAAGGTTAATTCACCCATTCGCTGGAACTCCCCGAGTGCAGCGCGAGCCCTCAGCTTTTGACCTGCGTCGAGAGCTGTCTGCGAAGTCTGTGCGCTTGTTTATTTATGTTTGCACTGCACGTGGTCAAAGATAACGACCATGATCGGATAAGAAGTTGGCAAGCACTGCGCAAGTCTGCTTGAGCAGACAGGTCACGCATCGATTAATTAGCATGGTGTAATATCACACGTAGTGAAGATCACCGCAAGGACCACCAGCATCCGCGGAAAGGTGCAAGCCAAAGCCAAAGCATCCCTCGCCTTCCATACTGCTCCAGTAACCAGACTTAGTATAGGCCGTTCTTAAGCGTTAGCTCCCACATTACTCTGTCTTTGAGAAGCAGCTTAGACGACTAAAACTAGATCGTGAAGCGTGTATTAAAGGTAGTGCGTTCTGCCGTTCGCATGTCTCTCTCTCCTGTACAGACGTCTTGCTGTCTTTGCCGCCTCAAGAAGTTATGACTTTCAAAAAGGCGAACCAAGGAGCGCTATACTGTGCCGCTGCGGGGGGTGGCCCTCCCATTCTAGAAACGTTCTTACAATACGGACATGGGAAACGACGCACATCGAGCAATAACACATAAAAACAGGAATTCTAAGAGCGGTTAGTGAAAGTAGGAACACTGTCTTCTACAGACGTGTCGAGCAGCATACGAACGTGAACGAGTAGTCGGAAATTCGCCAGGAGCAGTGGCCATGTCGCCATTTCCGAATCCCAGCGCCGAAGTGCTTTGGAAGAGAGCAGAGGTGAGCAGAACGCAAGGAATTTCCAATCCGGTGGCCCCAGGACGAGCACGTATAAGCTCTGGCCAAAATCCGCAGTGAACCCAGCGAAAGCAACCTTTGCTGAAGTAACTCGACAGAACTCTGGAAAGTTGATAAGCGTGAGGGAGGGTCCAAGCCGATAGGAAGAGGGGAGGTGTTGCCGCATGCGCAGTCAACCGCGCACTCGCGTGAGGTTCCATCAGCGGTTTAAGCATGATATGTGAGCGAGCAGAGATTTAAGTGAGCAGCAAGGTGGCGAAAATGTATCTGTATCACTGCGCGAGTCTTTTGTCCAGACTCCCACTATGCGCATGCGCACTCGGCACAGGCTCGTTTGCGGACTGTAGCAATTACATAGTAATTTAAACAGGCGAACTCGTTGTCAACACCCGCGACGTGCATGAATCGCCATCCAGCTAATCCGCGGAGGGGAAGCTTGTGCGGCTCACGTTCGGGGCCTTGAGCCAACCGCCTAATAACCTCTGGGAACTGCGTTTTGTATTGTTCAGTGGCATGACCCTTCGCCATATAGAATAATCCCTGCCTGAAATTAGCGGCCGCACGCGATTCGCGTTTTTTCAAGTTTGCATGAGCAGTTACTGCAGCTCGTTAAGCAAACGTGGACCCAAGGTACTCCAATAATCTTTAAGGCATAAACACAGAAGTATCAACACTGAACTATCAAAAGCACCACCTTTCTAATGGCAATTCCGACTGAAATATTTTAGCCTGTCATGGTGCGTGCGTGAGTGTGCGTGTGTGTGCGTGAGTGTGCGCAGTGTGCGTGTGCGTGTGTGTGTGTGTGTGTGCGTGTGTGCGTGTGCACGCACAAGCAGGCATCAGTGCACAATCTGGGCATGAATTAATCAATTCGCCTGAGCAGAGCGGCCGCGTACAAGGCTTAGCAAATGATTGTTGTTTGGACGTTTACGGCATCCCAGTTCGCAACGGGTTGCTTTAAAGCTGGGGTCGGCAACCTGTGGCTCACGGGCCGCATGCAGACAGTATAAATCGGTCCTCGACACGACGGCAGAACCCCCCCCCCCCCCCTTCTTCGCATTTTTTGTCACTTCCAATCTGAAGGCCAACATGGCAGTTTTGACGTAAAATGGGGTGAGGCAGAAACAAGAACAAGAACCATCATTTACGCTTCAGTTTTGTATAATAATGTAAATTCGTCGAATATTTTCTTTTTGCCTGTACACCCCCCCCCACCCCATCCCCTCTTTCGATTTCCTCCGGCCCCCACTGCGTCGACGCCAAAAGGTTTCCAAACCCTGCTTAAAAGCTTTTGAGAAGAAAGTGGTGATATGAAATGCGCAAGACAATAAAGAGGCATTATTGACACTGCGGGAGCCAAGTGACAGGGAAGCCATGGGGCAAGAATTCATCCTGATTAAGAACACAACTACAATTTTACTATTTTCTGTTTTAGGTGCTTCTACAATACTAGTTTCTAAACTAACATTTGCTAATTTTCGCTCTCTGTGTTATCATACAGCTGAAACTTGTTTTGTGGGAAAAAGAGGACGGCCGGTAGTCTTAATAAATTAGTCCATCGGGTGTTGCGCAGTCTACCCTTAGTATAATGTACTCTTCTACTTGTTATTTTTTCTTGCTGCTTCACGGAAAACAGTTGGAACATCCATGGCCAGTTCAGAGAAATGAGGGCAACCGCTGCATATACCTGTTCACCTGAACACGTGGAGGACGAGGAATGAGGAGGAATAAACATTTATTGGAACAGTCAAAGTTGTTTGGTTGACAACCAGTTGGGAACCTCTGGTGGACAACATAACAATAACACGAGAACAAAGATAAAAAATAATGACGGGAAATACAACACTCTGCTGCCTATCTACGACCCCCACACCTGTCGAAATCGTCAGTAACGTTACCACACTAACCCATCGCAGTCCATGCGTTTCAACATTGTGTGACGGCTTGTGGGGTTTTACCATTTGCCCACTGTCCTGTTAGCATTCACGAGACACACTTCATTTACTTCATCCTGTAATTTTTTTCACTGCACAAGAACGATTCACCAGGCTATTGCCCTTGCTGCGTCAACACGTGGTCATATTCACTCAGCAGAAACGCATGGTGGATGGTTTCGCCGTAAGCCGACGCACGGGGAAATGTGATCGGGTCCTGCCGACAATAAATTTACAAACGAGGAACAGTAGGTAGAGTTACACCGTTAAAGCAGTTGGCTTCATTCAAACTAATCCAAGGTTCGTTCCTTAGCGGAAGAAACAGAAGCTCCGTCTCCTTTGACATCTGGATGTGAAGCGAGCGGCGATGTTGCTGCCACGAAGAAGACCAGACAAAATGGCCGCGATCTTCCCCGGATTTTGTGAAGGAACGTTCCCGCTACACCTTCGGCATAAGCAAGCTTTATTAAGAACTGTTGTAGGAGCTGTTGCGACGTTGTCATGGAACCTTGCCCATGGCGCCCGCTGATTCTTTTTCTGCAGTTGATGAAGTATTTAACCCATGTTTGTAAAGGAGCACTGCTGCATTCGGGAAGTTCTTCTTCAACAATGTTGACACCCGAGTATGAACATTACACCGACATAGACGGGTAGATTTAGCTGTGACTATATAAGACTATTGCGACATTGTTTTGCTTTGCGGGTGGCTGAATGGTCACAGACAGAGCGTGGTGAATGTCTGTGTTCTGTATGTGCCAAAGCGGCCAAAGAGCGAATGGCAGTCCGCCATCGGACATTTGCGCGGCAGTAAATGAGTATTTCCGAGAGGCCATATTCTCTTTTCTGGAAGCCAATGTGTTCCAGACCAGAGGAGTTAACAAAAATGAAAATATTTTAGTAGTCAGCACTGTACCCTAGAGGGGAACAGTGATTTTATGTCTTAGTGTAATGGGTTGTTTTGTTGTTGTGTATTATGTTTAACACGGTGTTTGTCTGGAAATGCAATAAAGCGAGAGATGACAGACCAAAATTTCTGGGTTTAAGTAGCCCAAGAAAGACTATCGCCTTTAATATGAACTTAACTTGTTTACTGCATGGCGAGAGATGGGCCGAACAGGATGGACAGATGGACAGTACAGGACAGTACAGCCGAACAGATGGACAGTACAGGACTCCGGCAGAGTGACAGCATTGATTCACTGCTCAAACAGGAATGAACTACAGCGCACGGGGGGCTCTTATTTATACCCAAAGTGCTAACGGTCAAACAAGCGTTCCCTCTAGATTGTGCACACGACACGGACGGCACTGACACATACAACACTCTTTCCAGAGTTCGTGAGCGGTCGGTAGTAGCGGCGCATGCCGAGTCCGAGAGAGGTAAGAGAGGAGGTCTCCGCAGCGGCTTCCGCGTCCTTCGGACAAGTTGAAGCATGCCTCGTCTGCCACAGCTGAAGTTTGAATTACGCCGATAGCGAGGCGCCAGCGATCCAGACATGTAGCAGCTTGTTTGAATCCGTCGGCAAGCGTGAGTCACCGGACAGGGAGGACCTGCTCGAAAGGCGCACGTAGTGGAGGCTTCGCCACACAGCCGAGGAGTATTGCACAAAGCCCTGCGGTAGGCTGATTCGTAACAGAGCGAAATAGTACGAGACTCGGTAACGTTTCTTGAACTTAGCCTTTGAGCCACCAAATAAAGGCGCACATAACGGAAAAATTTGAGGTGGGGAACTTACTCACGGTGAAATATTTCTGTGGGGCCAAGTAAAGCCTCACATGCGGCGTCAAAACCATCTTCTAATCTCTTGCGTGGCAGGACCAATAAGCAGTGGCGGTACAAAGCTGCCTCATATCCCCCTTTCATTCCTAGCACTATAGAACAGTTAAGGTAAACTTTATTTACGACGGGGTTTAACGCGCCGAAGCTACACCTGGGCTATTGGCGCGCCGTAGTGGAGGGCTCCGGATTAATTCTGACCCAATGGGGTCTTTAACGTGTGCTGAAATCTCGTATACACGGGCGTTTTCGCTTTTCGCCTCCATTAGAAAAGCAGCAGCCATCGCGACCGGGATCGTTCCACGTCCTTGGGCTCAGCAGCAAAAAGCCGTAGCCACCGAGTTTTCGCGGAGGGTAGTTTCAACTTGAAGAAGAAGAAGAAGAAATTTTAATCAGTAAAAACAAATTGTGGGGTTGCTTCGTAGTCCGGAAGTCCATGGGCAGTCCTGGCGCTCGCCGCTCGGTCAACCACGATAATCTGGTCGTCGAGGCTCAAGCGGGACAACACGCTCTCCCACTGCTCACGGGAAGGGCTGGAGAGGGGGGAGGCGGGGAGTTTAAGTTTCGGTCGCACTCCCAGACGATGTGATAGGGTGTGTCCAAATTTCCGCAAAACTCACATTCCGGGGAGTATTTTTTTTATTGTCACTTTCAACATTTTATACAAAAAAAACTTTGAAAAACATTGTTTGGAATAGAAGATTATGGAATAGAAGAAAATAGAAGAAGGGAATAGAAGATTTAGTCGTACTGGGTTTGGGAACGTGTTTGTTTGAATTCGTCGTAATGTGTTTTCCTACGTTTGAGACAAACCGGCGCTCGTTGGGCGGATCCAGGTTTTTTCTCTGAGGGGGGGGGGGTCAAGCTTCCATCAGCGATGATGATGATGGTGATGACAAGGAGTGGGAGGATAGCAGCCTTTATTATTCACCGAATTTTGGAAAACCAAAAATGCAGGGAATAGAAAAAAATAACCACAGAAATATTAATACGAACATAATAATACTACCTTAAGGGCCAGCTTCTTGGGGTTATAAATTCTAAAATTAAGGGGGGTCAGGACATCCATGCCCCCCCCCCCCCTCTGGATCCGCGAGTGGTTGAGCAGGGGGAAAGGTCCTCCCTCCTACATAGTTTATAATATTGTGTTATTTCCTTGCAAATCTCAATCGGCGTTGAATTGTGCTCCTCCTTTGAGGCCCGGTTGGTGAGAGCGCGTTCCAATGCATGGGCTGTGTCGTTGCCCGGGGAATCGGAGTGGGCAGGGGTCCACACGATTCCGACAGCACGAGAGGGAGGGATTTTGCTCAGGAAGCGCAGTGATGTTGGAGAAACTGCGCCGGCCGCGTAGCTTCTGCATGCCGCTTGACAATCTGTGATTGCCGTAATCGCGGTGATTCGGGTTATAGCCAAGGCGATCGCCACTTCTTCCGCTTCCTGGATGGAGCCGGTCTTGATTGTGAGACCGGTGAGGGGTTGATCCCTTGAGGTGACCACTGCAACCGCTGCTCTTCGGTAACGCCGGTACGGGGCGCCATCAGTGTACACTGCTGTGGAGTCTTTGCGATACCGTTTGTCGAGTGCCGCGGCTCTGGCTTTTCACCTACCCTCATCATCATCTGGGTGCATATTTTTCGGGAGGTTTGGGACGTAGATGTTATTTCTAATTTCCAGTGGAAGCGTCTGTGGCTGCTGTGGCCCCTGATCCTGCTATTCATACGTTGCCAAAAGTAGTCCCCCGCAGGGGACATGCCTACATAATCGCAGTTTGTGGCTTGCGAGGTGGGCCTCAATAAGTTCTTCGGCCATGTTGTGAAGGACGAGACTGGGCAGGCGGGCCTTGGAGGTACTCATGGGTAATCCCAAGGCCTGCTTGTAGGCTTTTCGGATGACTACGTTGACTTTTTCAAGTTCTGTTTTGGAGAGGACTGTGTAAGGGGTTGCGTACGTTATCCTGGAGATGACAAATCCTTGCAAGAGTCGTATTGTGCCCTGCTCTTTCATGCCGCGCAGTCTGTTGGAGGTCCTGTGAATCATGGGCGTTACTTGTTCGGCTGAGTGCTTCAGGTGGTTCACCAGGATAGTGTTCTTGTATCCGCTTGGATTACTCATTGACTTTCACACGATGCAGTAAGTATCAGTTTATTTACAATATCAACCATTGCTGGTGCCAGAAAACTACAGCTACTTTATGTCTGCTAACTAAACCAGTGTGCCAAATTGCTAAACAAGCTTTACTTCTTTTGACGTTACTCAGAAAACGTTCTTATACGGGGCAAGATGGAAACAGATATTTATCCCCGGATGTATTCTTATCCATCTTGAGTTTGGCTCATGGGTTTTACCGGTGCTGATAAATTTTAGGGATATCTTTGTTGTCCCGGCCCGTGGGCAATGCAGACCCCGTTGTCTCCTGTGGGGTGAAGGCTGTCTTGTCGGAGAGAGCAGATACCTGCGGGAATGGAAAACATACGCCATTGATTGATTGATTGATTGATTGATTGATGATGATTGATTGATTGATTGATTGATTGATTGATTGATTGATTGTGGGGCGTAACGCGCCGACGTTTCACAGGCGACGAGGCGCGCCGTACTGGAGGGCTCCGGATTAATTTTGACTACCTGGGAATCTTTAACGTGCGGCGATATTTCGAACACACGGGCATTTTTGCTTTCCACCTCCATCAGAAATGCGGTAAACGCCATTGAATAATGAGGACCCAAGCAGGATTTCAGATGTAGGCTCAACAATAACTATTTCCGGGTTTATGTTTGTTTGGCGTGTTCTGCGACTACCGTGAGTTCATGCTTCTAAACCCTCTGTTATAGACAGCAGCACTAACGTCGCGAGCAGCTTTGTGACGTTTACAAAGTCAGAATGGAGCATGCGAAGAAGCAGGATATGAAATGTAAAGCCATCTGCCAATATAACGCCTGAATAACGCTTTAATTTTGTATTTTAAAGACGCTTAAACATCCGCGCCCCAGGAGGGCTGCTTTACGCACGCAAGTTCTTGTATCAGCAATTGAGACCACGTGGCAATCAATGACAGTATCTCGTCATGCATAAGCCATCCACTATATTAGAAAGACAATAAAAGAATTCCAAGACTCTAAAAGTGATAGGTGAATGCTAGCTACCCTAGTGGTTATACTATCCTTTTCACTATTGCAGATGGACATGGCGCCCACTCCCAGAACTTCTTAGCTAAAAAGAGCATTTTGTTTTAGGTCCGTGGGGTACTATATTCAGCAATCTGAAGTTTAAGAATGTTCGGACAAAAGTTTCACCGCCAATTTTGACGCTGCAGTGACTTTTCCTAGTACGAGACCAACTAGCGCCATCTATGTTTTCTCTACAGTGTTGAGTCTCAAGACGAAGTATGCAGTCAGAACATCGTCAGTTTACAACCACTGGTGGCACAGTTAATATCTGTTCACATTACTTAGCGCGCAAAGGTATACCTTTTTGGAGGTCTAAGGCAATAGACACAATAGACAAGTACCTAAACAAAATCTACGCCGTTATTACAACTACAAGGCACTGCGCATTAGTTCTAACAAAAACACATAAAAATCCGGGTTAAAAATCAGGCGTTGAATAGAGACTAGACGAAGATAACAAAAGACAAAATATTCAATTCGCGCTGTCCCGAGCAGCACTGAACATAACAAAAACCGAAAGAAAACGGTATCTTCCAATTGCCGCAGGCCGGCTACCAACTTCCTCTACGCGCTCCGCTGTGTCCACGCATACCTTGAAGGCACGGGCAGTGAAACGGGTAGGCCCCGCCCTTCACTTCGAATTCAGTGCAGACCTCGCCAATCAACGCCCTAGGCTGGCACGTCCGGCCTCGGTCCTTGCCCAGCTGGCAGCAGAGCCTCTCTTCGCAGTGACCACTGTTGCTGCATGGTCCACCGACGGGGTTCCTCTGTAATCACAAGGAGCTTCTGTTTAGTTTTAGTGAGGAAACACTAGCTGGGTTAACCAAAAGAAATTTCTTGCCACATTCTGAAGCCGTTGGGCTTAAGTCTAGCATACTGCTACCTAGCCACAAAGTGGGCCATGCCCCCATACGGGCGTGGGGCAATGCTTCGTAAAAGAGCTAATCAACTAAATCATCCCAGTAGCACACAACTTCAGTGAATTAATCATTCAATAAATTATTGCGCGAACTTCATGTTGATCGATCGTGGTGGTTAAACGGTCCCTGAAGGCAAGATACAGCTCTGAGGACGAAATGCGGTCACTGAACAAGTCAAGGTGAAAGCACAGAGACGTTTCGGAACCCGTACGGATTCCTTGATCACACTAAGCAGGCAAGAGCCGTAAGTCGCTTCTTATTCTAAAAAGTCGCTTCTTATTCTTATTCTATTTTAGAATAAGAAGCGACTTACGGCTCTTGCCTGCTTAGTGTGATCAAGGAATCCGTACGGGTTCCGAAACGTCTCTGTGTTTTCACCTTGACTTGGTCAGTGACCGCATTTCGTCCTCATCATGATACCTGGCCAGACGAACTTTCGTCGAACTCTTGACTACATAAGATACAGCTCTGTTTTGTACAATATATTTCTCGTTTTATAACACCCACGGCACTTGCCTAGCAGTAAACGATGAGTCATTAACTAAGAAATTTAGCAATTACAGACAGAATTTTCCCTATATCTCTGCCTCGCATGTTTCGTGGTGCCTCGCTTTGACCAAAAGTCAAGAAATCACACTCAGACGAATTTAAGGAGGCACTTCCCCCACCCCATCCGTATGCATTTACTCTTTCCTACACACTACTCTGGTAAGTGTAAATTCTGCCGGGAACCAAGAACTCTGACACACATATTATTCGAGTGCACAAAAAACTCGGACCTTCCGCCCCTGAACCCGTCCCCTTCCCCTGAGCAGTGGGAGATACTGCTGTCCAGCTGTCGACCTGAGGACCAGCTGCTGCTTGTGGCGAGGGCTACGGCAGCGTGGACAGCACACGGGCTCCTGGACTGAGGAACCACCCTCACATTATTGCGTAATAAAGTTATCTCTCTCTCTCTCTCTCTCTCTCTCTCTCTCTCTCGGTGATGTTATAGAACGTGGTAGTTAGAACGGATAGTTAGTACGTTGAATCCGTGTAGCATACGAACGCTCAAATTCAACAGGATGTCCTCTGAAATAAAAATGCTTCACCTCGAAGTACGGGATACATTGCCGCATATATTCGACGCGTTATGCATTCTACTGCTCATTCTATGTAGAGGAGTGTTCTCGTTTCTATGCGGGGAGTAAATCTATGTAACAACGACCTGTCGAACCTAGGTCATTTAAAACAGTTGTAACGTGCTTGTAACCTACTTCACTATTCGATTTTAGCCTGTATGGGTGAAAAAATAGGTGTTTCGCCCCTACTGCCCCAACATTTGTTCATGTCAACAACCATCGACTGACAAGGGCAGACATATTGTTCCGAGAGTCTTAGACGTGAATTTGTAAACCAAAAAGTTGCATTATTTGTTTTATTCCTTCTAAAAATACCCATTGTATGAAGTACAAGCTCGACTTAATCCATTGACGGGCGGTTAGCTCGCCATTCTCGTCACTCGCTTTCCAATGATAACGAAGCTAAATACGCCTACCTGTCGTGGGTCCTGGGTAAAAGAAATGTCGTACTGCCCCAAAGGAGTTGTCCCGGTGCCAGTCGTTCCAAACGGCTTCTCGGCGAAGACAGTCAAGGTAGCACAAAGAAGGCACAAGAAGCTTACGCTCCACATCGTCGCCATCGCTCGAGGTTCGTTGCGACGCGACGGCTGAAAGATCACTGATTGCACCAACTGCCCGATACGCAATAACGTTCGAGCCCAGAGCCAACAGACGGCAATAACATTGGAGTCACCAAGGGGCGTACTATAAATATGGGTACGCCGTGTGTACGCCGATGTGGAAAAACACGACGTGTTGTGGGTGCTTGAAAGCGGCGGTGTTGCTCTTCGCCGTGCCAAGACCGAGGGAGAGATGGAAGTTGTCTGGCCTCGGGGCGGTCCTTCAACCCGTTCCCGCCCGCCCCTCTTGCAACTCGCTGAGTTTAATAAGGACGCACAACGGAAAAAGAGCAGGCGGAGCGAGATACGTACTTCCCGAGTAAACGTCCCGGCTTTTTACGCTGATCGCCTTGGCACAAACCGGCTTTGAAAGCGTTGATAAAGAGTACTCATAAAAAGGAAGCTGTTTCCGGACAAGACCTCCGGGATATTGTGCAAGAGGTAATTCAACGTTTGAGGGGCGTTCTTGATAGATCGGGAAAGAACCCGTACAAACAAAGTTGGTATCTTTCAAGAAATGGTGGCTGTGTTCTGTCCAGGCATTTTGTTTATTCGTAGGGATGTTTTCATCTCTACAGGGTGCTGCGCTGCTCGTGTCCAACCGAAAAGTAAAATAAAACGAAGAAGAAATCACCTTTAGCAAAGGCAGAAATAATGGTTGGCAGTCAAGAAAACCTCGGAGCAAAGGGGAGGATGTGGTAGGTCATTGAAATAGATAAAGAATTCGGAAAGAAAGGGGTCCTGCGGGTATTTTTTCTCCACTTCCTTTCATTCTTTCCAAATTCTTTATCTGTTTCAATGACCTACCACATCCTCCCCTTTGCTTTCCGAGGTTTTCTTGAATGACAACCATTATATCTGTCTTATTTTTAACGAGCCTATTCTGACACACACACACACACACACACACACACACACACACACACACACACACACCACACAACACCACACACACACACACACACACACACACACACACACACACACACACACACACACACACACACACACACACGCACACACACGCACAACGCACACGCACACGCACACGCACACACACACAATAACATAAACTCACTCATAACACTCATAACATAAACTCTGAAAACATAAAAACTCACACAGAGCGCAAAAAATACGGTAAGTAGAGACAGAGACAAACGAGAAAGAGATTGAAAATACAAATAAAAGTTTACTGACGTTTCAGGAAGAGGACTCTGAAGAAAGGAAGTCCTCTTCCTGAAACGTCAGTAAACTTTTATTTTTATTTTTAATGTCTATCTCGTGTCTCTCTGTCTCTACTTACCGTATATATATATATATATATATATATATATATATATATATATATATATATATATATATATATATATAGAATAAGGGCTGGCAGTCAAGAAAACTTCGGAAAGGAAAGTGGGGAATGCGGTAGGTCATAGAAACAGATGAAGAATTTTTTGAGTTAGAAAGAAAGTGGTGCAAGCGTTGGGCGAGACTAACCGGGCCTTGCTTCCTGTTCCCGGGAATCTGTCAAAACAAACTTCATCATAAGGAAAGTGATTCAGTGAATATACAAATAGTATCTGTTTCAAAAATGCGACGTCCTCACAGGCCACCACAGGCGATAACAATCAGATGACACCTGCTTGGGTTCCTAATTCGCTTCTCGCGTTCTTTACTGCTCTCGTCTCCTGTTAAAACCGTGAAGTGAAAAGGGGGCGGGGATGCTGGGGTCCTCCGTTCAGTGACTGTTCTCATACCGGTACGGTAGTTTGTTTCAATTTTTTCCTCGCAGATTTAGGAAAACCACTGTGCAAGGTTATTCTTTACTTTTTTATTTGTGCGCAGGCAATACAAGGAGCCCTTCTTAGAATGAAGAAGGCGAGGAGCATGCTTTATATTCTAAGGCTTTCTTCTGAGACGCGGGAAACAAGCCTCGAGACTACTCTTCCTAACACTGTTAGAAAGATTGACTCCTGCGACCAGCATCAATCGCGAGACATCGCCATCCTCAAATGTTCAGCGAAAAGGTGTGATCCAGCTTCGTATCGGAGGAGTTAATGCGGGATTAGTTCACAGTAATGGCGTTGTACTTTTTACATGGGCGGGACTTAATGGTTCTTCTCCTGCGCAGGAGCCGTGAAGGTGAGCCAAGCAAGCAAGACAACGCATGTCGACGGCCAAACTACGGAAAGCCAGAGTTCCTTATTGCGCTCACATAATTTTGGCGTAAGTTTCCCTCACAGAATCCAAGCGTTATAGAAAGGGAGGCCTGAACTAACAGTCCAGTCTTTTCTACAGGAACAATCAGTTATCGAATTCAGGATCAAATATGAGTTGTAATATGCGGGCAATAAGCAATTACAATCACAAAAGGCGAAATACTTATAAGAGCAACAACGACGCAAAATGCTACCGCAGCCGATTGAGAAGTGCATGTATTGAATCGGTATACAGATAGCCTCAACCACACAGATATGGTTTTTTGTGTGAGCAATCCGAACCGATACTTTCTATGCCATTACAATTTTAACTCCAACCACTTTTGAAAACAATAAACACAGAACATCGCCAAAAAAAAAAAAAAACGCCAGGACCATACGGCTGACATATACATTTAGAAAGAAATATAAATAATCTGCCCGACATCAACTGTCTACTTGAGCTAATCGCTTGGTAGTCCTATCTTTTATACATTTTGCATCATTTCTCAAGTACACAATCAGGTCCTCTAGCATGTTCCCGTATAGTCATTCGATGGATGTGACGTCACGCCTACGTCATAGTGACGTCGAATCTCGAGGACGTGCGGCGAGCACTCTCCGCGACCAAGTCCACCGCAAAGTCTCTGGTTCTGGCGTAGTGAGGCATCTCTTCCAGCCAGAACAGGACGTCATCCCACGCCAGCTGCTCAGCCTCGTCACCAGGGTCCGCGGGAAAGTGGCCTTGGTACTCTCGCACCAGCGTCCCCATCAGCTCCTCCAGGTACGCCAGGTTAGTCCACGGGTAGAACGCCGAGGGCTCCCGGCTTAGTGGGAGCAAACAACAAAACTTTGGGTACACACGCTGCGTTCCGGACAATATAGTGGCGATGACGTAAAGGAATAATGCGATAAATGCATCTCCGGCCTTAAAGTGAAATAACAACAACAAAAAAGCATTAGTCTAACGTCAAGTGTCAACACCACACAAGGAGACGACCAAGAAAAAGAATAAGGAGATATGCGTTTCGACAAATAGCATAAATATTTAACGACTACTTATGTTATATTCCCTAATTTATGAAGTCTCCGTCACATATGTAACTCGCCACTTGTTGATCGCATGACTATTAGCTTTGCCCATAGCATTTAATTTAATCGGTTAATTGAATTTACTTTGTTTAGCTTGCTAAAATTTACAGTGTTTAAGGCCACCAAACTCCGGTTAAAAGAAAGCTGTTCGCAGTGTGGATTGAACATTACTCTCCTACTGTTTGTCTGGTCACGGAAAAAATCTTGGCTATTCGATAAAGTTTCGCACTCACACTACAGAAAAAATTTCACCACCTTCCCGTAGGGGAACCCTGAGTAGTATGCGAAGCAGCCATGGGGTCGACTCAAGTTCCCATTAGTTCAGCTGCGCGAGCCCTTGTTGCATCAGTAGCAGCTTCTTGGCTGCGTTGACGTTTCCTTTCGGCTTCACGAGCCGGAAGTTCGGGATCGGCCTGTCGCCGCTGCCGTTTCGTGCAGCAACTCGAGCCCTCTTCTTCGCGGCTCTGTCTGCGGCGCTGACACTGGCGTTGACGCTGACTCATCGCGGCGTTGCGGGAGGAGAATGAGGGCAGTGGAATGAGTCATTCATACCGCGGAGCTACAGTGGCGCCCCCAGAGGAGTATGCAGCGGCTACCGCAGGTGTTGCCATTCTTCGCGCAATCCTGGAGAGGAGAGGAGCTTCGGAGATGAGGAGGAATGCCGGAGAGGAGAGGAGCATCGGAGAGGAAAGGAGGAATGCCTCGCATACCACTCACGGTTCCCCTACGGGAAGATGACGACGGTGGTTGAACGCGAAGCTATCTCGTGATGGATTCTCTGGTTGGCCAATCCCTAGGGGCATCCTGCCACAACCATCATCTGCGGGAACTACTCAGGGTTCCCCTACGGGAAGATGAGGACGGTGGTTGAACGCGAAGCTATCTCGTGATGGATTCTTTGGTTGGACAATCCCTAGGGGCCTCCTGCCACAATCATCATCAGCGGTGCCTGGCAAGGCATGCGCAGTGGGGGTGTGGACGCCGCACGGCAGAGGTAGGGACATAGCCCCGGCCATAAGATGCGCCGCATATAAAAGTACAAAATAACAGAAGAGACAAATGTTCAAGTAAAACGGAATGTTTTTTTGGGACTGAAGTCGCTGCGGATGTCGTAAAAGGGTATTCAAGCCACTCCCTGAATGACAACTGAATGAATGTCGATTCGCTGACGTAAGCAGTGATGACACCCCGTTACGTCCATCGGAATGGATGGTACCATGGATGCATGCTTAACCTGTGAAACTTGTGCGTTAACAAACAAGAAGTTTATTTTAACCGTGGCATGTGTGAAAATTAACATTTTAAGGCTGATACGGCATGAAAACGTCTCAATTTATGCGTGACGCCGTTGCGTTAGGTCAGGGTTTCAGGACACTACAATTCTACACTACTGACAAATGGTAATATTAAAAAATGCGCGGTTTAAGCTGAAACATGTAACCATAAATATGATTTTACCAAACCCAATTCAGTGTACCATTAAGTATAAAAACCAAAAACCAGCTGTACATTGTCTTACTCAGTTTAACCAAAACTGTTCACCATTGTTGAGAGCACCTTTAAATCTAAGACAATGCCTTCAGCGTGAACAAAATTATTGAATAAATATCCCTCCGAAGGGAAGGAACTCATCAATGATTTTGAAGGGTTCAGTGAATAAGAATAGACGGTTATGTCTGCAATAATTGCACTGTAGTGTTTGGTTTGTTCCGGTATTATTGCCTTTGCCGCGATATATACCCATGAAGCAAAATGTTCAATGCAGTATAACTCAACCGCTACTTATGATGTCCCTCCTTACTTCTGCTCCAGCGGTGAAGACGCTGATACAACACGACTCACTGATGGTTCTCTAAGTGCATATATTAGACTGCATGCCTGAAGGCAAACTACAAATGATTACAAGGAACCACAAGAGAGCCACACAAAGCTACCAGTACATTTTCTTACCTCACTACTCTGCAGACGCTGGGGAAGGTGTCTCCAAGGGCGTTCATCTTCCTTCTTGGTATCTTTGCCATGTCTGCAAACACTGGCTCGGTGTCTGAACAAAGCGGTAAAATAGAGGAGTAAATATTGAACACAACTGTTGCTACAAAAAGAAAGCAGTTGACATGAACACCCACTTAATTAGTAGCGCGTAGGAGAGTGCGTAAGTTACTTCAAAGGAGCTATACAATTTTGAGCTCCGATTACTAAACATTTGAGGTCTCACGGTGGACACCCCAGCTTGAAATTGGCTTGACTGGCTCGTATCAGACAGTTAGAAGGGTCCTGAAGGACACTTCACTGTTGCTATGGAGGGAATAGGGCACCGAACATAGCACTGCCTAATCTATTCCAGCAAAAAGTTTGTATATCATATTAACGGAGTTGTCGCATACCTATCGAGCGTATATTTCTAAGCTTTCGGGTCCTCCTCAAACAAGCTGTTCTCTTTCCCACTAGGGTCAAGCCTGGGCACAACAACTGAGCTAAAATATTAATCTGGTGTAACTTTGGACGAGTGGGTTCTTAATTCTAAACGTTCACTTGCGAAAACGATACAACACAACAGACGGTACACAAGCCTCAGAATGCTTTTTGTCGTCCAACTTGACGTCGTGTTTTTCTACGCAAGTTAACATGCAGTACGAGTTACATAAGCCTTGCACGCGCTACATTAGAAGGGGCGAATTACAATGGCCTGAATCTTGCACCATAGTCAATAAATCAGAATTTATGATTTCTGGCGCCACCTAAGGGCAAGTTCTGAGCAGCTTTTGGAGGAAATGGAGGGCATGACGTAGCTCACCCGGTCCTCCCGGAGGCAGCAGGCGAGCGGTTGAGAAGTCAACAACAGTGGCCTGTACGCCGAACATGTCGACGAACAGAACGCGGCCGTCCAGCCAGAAAGGTAGCACCTGGTCATGGGTCTGCTTCACGAGCACGTGACCCGGGGTCAGCGCCCTGTGCTCAAATTGCAGCCCCGCTTCGGCCACTGCGAGCGTCAGCGTCACCTGCTGCACCACAGACCGGAGCTGAAGGGCGCTCTGAAACTGCGAGGTCATATGAGACGAGAAGAAGGGCGGAAAGTGTTTTACGTTCTTCTAATCTAATGAAAAAACTTGTGCGAAAGTGGGCAAACACGTTTGATAAAAAGGTTTGGCGTTAAACAGACCTGCAAAAAGTGAGACGCAGACGCCTACGCAAGGAATGTATGTACATGGCGCTCGCGTATGTCGGTTTGTGTCTCACTTCGTCCAAGTCTGTTCATCATCGTATCTCTTGTCCTCAGGTCACGAACCAAACAGGACCATAAAAACAATCATTTAAAAATGAGGCCTCCTTCAGGATGCTATTATTCTGAAATTTGCCTGCAAATTATCGATGTCTTTCACTGTTACCTGTAACCCTTTAGACTAAACGGTTATCGACAAACATTCTAAACGGCCAACTAACAGTAACATCAAAATAAAAGAGAAATAGAAGGGGCTCATTACGACAGAAACCTGGGGAACTTCCAAGATCACAGGAGCACACACACAATTTCCGACGATAATGGCAGACTGGCTGTTTCTTTTGGAACTACCTGACATCGATTCAATGACAGATTAATTCAGTTGATATCCTCGCAATTCGCTAAAAATTCAGTGAGGTTGCCAGGAACAAAGCCAATTTTTCTTTTAGATGTCAAATATAATAAACAACTTCACATGTGTATTGGCAAAGCATGTAAGCAGATAAACAGTATCGCCTGCACTCTTGAAGCTACAACCTTACCTGAACCTTGTGGAGGGGCCGGCCAGCGAAAGACATGTACATAACCACGTACGGCTGAAAGCGCTCACGATCGGCTGCGAGAAATAACAAAACATCGATTTATCCCTATGAAAAACCAAAGAGTGAAAAGACAATTTGCTTACTAAAGGAACCTCTAGCTAGTTCACTCTCTAAAGTGGTACACCATAATGCTTATCGACGCTGGAAAAATTCCCGCCATTTTAGCGGTCGATAACTTTAGTAGTACTAGTGCCAGTTACTCGAGCATTGGGGACTGCCGATTGCTTCTTTCATGGCCCTAGCAAGTTATAGAGCACGAATGAGCACTGAACACCAAGGGGTCATAACCCACCTTTTTTGTAGAACTGGCCAATTCGCAATTCTGGGGAATACAAACTAAAGATGGCAAACAAAGACGAGACTCGTCTTATCTACGTTGAATTTTCCGGCCGTTCAGCTTAGTGCAACTAGCCACACCTTAGAATGATGCCTAACCAGATGCTCGCACAGCATACTTGGCAAAGTTATAGTGTTTACGTCAGAGATGACAATTGCTATCAATTTCTTATCGGGTTTAGGGAACAGCGAAACACTGACAGGGTAGAGCAGCAGTACAATGCTTACGACATTTATTAGTTGATATCGGAAGCTATCGCCAGGCTTTAAAAACGAATATCGTAATAAATTCTCAAGAATTTCGTGCAGAAGAAGATATTGCCAGACATCAAAATGTCCTACCATCACCGAAGAGGGAAAACTTCTTCCGGCTGTAGTAGTTCATGCAGGCGTTGGCCATCATGGGTGGGTATTTGTCCCACACGCAGTATATCCTGCATTTTTAGAATACAAAAAAGGTAAACGTTTGTGGTTCTGACGTTTTCCTATATTTTCAGACGTACCGTGTTGAAGGGCTATAAATTCGTCCATAGATCTAACCGGAGTCCTTTAGGGCGCTCTAATATCAACATATATGCATTTTTGTTTTGCACCTCCATTAGGCGCGTTGAGCTACCAGAGAAGGTCGTAATCTTCGCAAGTGTATAGGTGCTTAAATATCATTACCACTTACATTATAAAGGTAAGTTCTTGAGGAGCTTAGTTCTTGTAAACAGCCTGATGGTTTCTGACCTCTCTATGAAGTTGCACACCCGACAGTTCCTCACTGTGCTGTCATTCACAAATGGAAGACACAAACATAGTGGAAAAGAAATAAGCCTGCCTACTTACGCTCGCACTTCCGCAAATCCTACGGTGCTGTTCTCGGGGTTCTTCGTAAGACCCTGCAGTGCCCTGGAAGCGAGAACAAGGAAATAGTTATGCAAAAGACCAGCATTTCTTGAGTTATTTTTAAAGCTACACTGATGACCATATAGTAGCGTTTATTACATCACAAATCCCCGATCATAAACTACTATTCCGCTGACCATGAGGCTTCAGCAGCGTTGAATTCTAAACTTTCCCTTACATTAAGAATTTAAGCTTTAGGCAGACGTGCATTCTTAAATTGACGATTTTAAAGTAACCTTGAAGTGGCGTCTTTCGTCGTTTCATATTTTTTACGCCTCTGAGCGTTACTGAGAAATGTCGATACGCCATTATTAAAGTGCTTTGCGGGTGTCTCCTCAGATCTCGTCGGAAGTCATCATAATCACTTCATTTATATCCTGATTCATTGTTAAATGTTCATGGGGAAAATGTTTTGAAGGTAATTAAATTAACACATCGATGCAGCGCAAACCATTCACTGCGAACTGTGCAGGCATTGAAGGATCCCACAGTAGAGGGCTATTGTTTAATACAAATCACGGATCATCAACCGGTGCTAACACATCGCACAAACCGACGCCACGGTTCCTGCGCCCGTCAGAAAGAAAGAAGGAGCGCTACGTGTCCTAGAGTGTGAGATTACCCTGAACCCGTTACAGATTCCAACACAAACTGAAAGTACGTGGAAGTCGCTACGAAAAATGTATAACCGGACTCGAAAGCGGCAGTGGTCATTGTAGCAACAAGGGCTGCGGGACGCGTGACCCTAGGTGTCCTCCTCAATGAGTCATATAGGCCCTTCCAAGAGCATGCTACCGGTATAATGGCAATGGTGGCAATGCCACCCGAGACTTTTTGCTCAGCCCCACCATTCCTTGGGTAATAGGTCGTCATTACGAATAACCGTACACGTCTTTAGGGCGCGTGGCTAGTTTCTAACGGCTCCCCGAAGTGGCGGCAGTCGTCCACGCTATAGCACGACATAGAGGTCCACGTGTCATAGCGAAAGGCGTTCCATAGCGCAAGGCATTCGTATGTGTGGGTTTGTTGGTTTGGTTTTCTTGTTTACTTGCGCCCTTTCTGACTCCCTCTTTTGTTATTTTCTTTCCGAGCTTATTCCCATATTTCCTTGTTGCTGTTCACTATACCTAGGTAACAACTTGGAGATTGGGGACTCAGAACAACCGACCGACAAAAGCGCGGCTGTCTGTGGCTTTGCCGCAATGTCATCACAAGAGGAAAACGCCACCCGTACCTGGCGATGCGCACTTCGGCGAGAACAAGGTCGACATGACGGACCAGGTAGGCGAAGTGGAGGACTTTCAGCACGGCCACACCTCGAGAACCTCCCACGCGGAAGACCTCCGAGCTGGAGCTCTCGCAAAGCTTCGAGCAGCCATCCGCCCCGCTTAAGCAAAAGCAAAATAAACGTAATTATCCGTCCAAATTACTTCAGCTGCAGTTGAAAATGTAAGAAATAAGCTAAGTCCCCAGCTGTTCAGTAGATGACAAGTGAATAGGTGAGTTTGTTGCGTATGCAAACAAAGAAAACGTGCCCGCAATAGCTTTTTTCTTGCAGATGTTCTTCACTGCAGGCATATGTGGTGTTCTTTTGGAGTCAACAAGACCTTAAACAACTGGAAGATTGCTGAAGCATAGCTCCTCGATCTGACCAGTCCTCATTCAAGATTACGGACATACACAAAGCATGAATGAAATTTGGACGACAACCGGCTTTGCGTCGTTTGTATGCCTTAGTGTCTTCGCTTACTTCCAACAGCCCATCAACTCGCTTATCCTCTGTACGTACAGGGAAGACTGCAGGTGCTGTGACAGGATTTAAAATCTTTAAACTGGATACGCCTGCTTCTAAAGGTTCCGGCATTGCGTTTTCCTTTCATTTGACACGGATGAAAGGATGAGTTAAGTGCCACCTTTTTGTCGTATTTTATTCGCTGCCCCTATTGGTGCAGGTGCAGTCAAGTGTAAAGGGAGCACGAGTTGGATAATTCAAGAGAATTTCTCTGCCATTGCCTAGCCAGCAGCCTTAAAGTGACATCATAAGAAAGTCCTGTTAAACTAGAATCCACCGGTACAAACAAACAAGATTTATGCTGATAGTCACACGGGAGAGAAATTACCTCAAATTTGCGAACCCGTGCTCTGTTTACTTTTAGTTGTACTTGTGCATTCTAATTTAAGCCTGCACCTTGCAGACATCACTGAAAGCCATTATTACGATATGGCGCATACTATCTGACCTCCATACGTTGGATGGCGTGCCCACAGCGCATTTAACACGACGGTGCTGTCTGGGAGTGTTTCTCTAGCATTCCCATAGTGGTATCAAAAAGGCCATTGCGCTTGATACTGGCTGGGATCGGGGATGACGGCCGATCTAAGGCGAATTTCTTTTGGTCGCGTGATGTGTCCGTCTTAGCTTCAAATCTCACCCAGGTGGCGTTTATCACGAACGTCAGTGACTTCCAGATTCGCATGCGTTTGACTTTCAGGATTGCAAACAACAGGGTGACTTTCAGGATTGCAAACAACACACGTTTTCTCTCGCCGTAAGTCCTGTCTGACCTGCCGTGGACACGTCGGTCGTCTGCTGAGCGCGTGGTGGTGGTGGGAGGGGGGGGGGGGTGGAGTTCGTAGCGGTTCATATCTAGGCTACGGCTGTGCCAACGTAAGGGCCCAGCTTATCAGACTTCAACGCACATTGTGATCGTCGTGACCCCTTATTAAACGGGCGTTCAGCTACTCTTCCAATTAACTGGCTAGGAATTAAATAAAGAAATAGCCCATCGAAGCTTCCCGTCACAGGCAGCGATGCCTCCGCTTGCACTGTTCAACTACATGACATTCTTTAAGTTTGAGAAGTGGCATCATGACAAGCGGGATGTGTATTCCTGTAATCATCTTTTAACGATAGTGACGATGTGTGATCTAGCAGAGTGAAAAGACGAGTCATGATCTGTCCTTAGTAGGGCTATGGGATGTCACCTGTTACACCCTTTAGCGGCTGGCTGACCGACGCAGGACGTATCTGTGTTTCCGTGAGAATACACCTGATATTATATACTTTGTTATAACAAATTTCAGCCAGATCAGGAACTACATTGTTTTTACAATCTGAACACCCACAATGGAGTCCAGAACGACATCTGAGCGGAGATGTAAGGCTGTACATCAGCATAGTCATGGTCCCGTAATTGTCGCTTCAGTAATCCGAACCACCCGCACCCTTGTAATGACCCGTGGTTATGGGAACTGCGATCATTGTGACTAGATACCAGAAATAATACTAAAGTGTCCCGGAGTGACAATAGCCTATCAAGAAATATTCTCTCACATCTCCTCAAGCATGGCGCCGAAAGAAACCGGCAGCCTTTGTTGGGACTCCTGCAGCAGCTCCCCAAACACCAGCGTCGAGGCCCGACCGGGACGGCGCTGTTGCCAGGCGAGCGCCCGCGAGTCCGGCAGTCTCGCCATGACCAGTTGCTCGTTCTGGTGCTGCGGTCGCGACAGAGCTGGTGCGGGCGACGACAGGGGGTCGGTCTCCTCCGTCTGAAGCTTCCCGCCGAGGGGAAAGGAAGCTCGAGCAGCGGGCGGACGTGACCAAGAGGAGGATGCAGAGGAGGGAGAGCTGGCCTCGGTCTCTCGCCTTTGTACTGTGAAGACACGAAGAAAGAACACGAGAAATGCGTACGCGAAAAAAGATACAGGCTCCGATTTTAGATAGACACGGTTTAACGAAGGTACAACTCTCAAAACTCTTAACAACAAAGGACTAGGTGCCAGTCTATGAACAGAGCGGCAGCTTACAAAAGTGCCCAGCCAGGCAGCGAGGTTATGGGCTTACGCTGTAGCACCAGAGTGCAGAATGTCAGCTTCGTGAGTGCCGATCATCAGGCGCCGAAGTTGCGCCGGTGGCTACCGTAAGCTGCCGCTCTGGGCCTAGGCTGACATCCAATTTTTTCTTGTTGACACTTCTGGTTACTGTAAAAAAATCCAGCGCGAAAAAATGAACCCAGCGAAGATTGAAGATTGCAATTACACAAATGCAAGGGTAAGGGGTATGAATGCTTAATGCAGACCACTGCCGCCACAGCCGAGAAAGAGTAAGCGTCAGCACCGCACCAAATTATCGATTTATTATATGGTTTAACGCGCCGGCGCTCTACAGGCGATGAAGAATGTGGTAGTCGAGGGCTCGGGATTAATTTTGATTAGCTGGGAATCTTTACCGTGCGCCAATATCTCGAACACACGGGCGTTTTTGCTTTTAGCCTCCATCAGAAGAGCGGTCGCAGCGGCCGGCAATCGAATCCGCGTCCTTGGGCTCAGCAGCTCAAAGCCTTAGCCCTGTAGGTAATTAACAGGTACGGGCGATTATGATTTCTTATGAATAACTATTTGATCTTTCAATACGCTCATGAATAACAGTAAGATATCGCCCCGATTTAGCACTTTCGAGAGCTGAACTTACAATTAATGCGTTACAACACAACCACTGCAGAACTGGAGCGGAACATAAATCTGTCGTTCACAAGCGATGTTCACAGATTGTACCTTCTCTGAAATGTGCGTAGGAGGTATTACCTAGTGTAAGTAATGTAACCTCCTGTCACTAAATTCCGCTGATCTGTACTACGAACGGGTGTATCTTTCTCGGCTGTTGACTCATTATTTCGGGTGACTGCAGCCATATGCTTGATTTTTAATACAAGAAAAAAAGTACTTAGTGTGACATTCCTACCAGGAAACATTTTTCGACTTATATCTCCGCCGCTCTAAGGCAACCAAAGTTAATGTGCTCGCCACAAAAACAGTACGGACCATTTGTTACCGAGCCTACCTGAATCTTTTGAAGGGAATTTTCGCTTGGTATGTTCACAGAGACGGACACAGAAAAAACGTACACTCAAGAAGACAGCGCTGTTTCATTCTGTTTCCAGTTTATATGTTTTCAACTTGTTCATTATAAATCCGATCTTAGTGCGCCGTCTTCTTCTGAAAGTGTGCGTTTTTAACACGGCAGTGTTTTATTCCCGGATACGAAAACATTTGAGTGATGTCATATCCGTCACGGAAGTGGCGCCAGTACAACGAAGCAAGCGGCCTGTAAAGAGTGCACCCCTGCCACACGGTTCTGCGGGGGTCCTTAGAACAAGGTACGTTATATGGGTCGGGTTTTCGAGGTATACAACCTTTAGAAAACAGGAAGATTCATTGACGTCATACCGTTACGGAATGACGCTTTGGCGAGCGACCGTCAGCAACCGCTTCCAACCCCCACAAGAAGGAGGACCCGCAAATCACCAGCTGATTTGCGCTCCCGTCATTTCTGTTTTACGATCCCTATGACGAGGATAACTACAGTTTCCGAAGCGACCGGACTTTTAGCGAACCAAAAAGCTCGCACCGCCAAGGCCGCCCCAAGGCGGCGCGGGTCCGTGCCCCAAATCATGATTTAAAACAAGCGCATGCGGCGACACCGTTTCATTTCTCAGGTTTATGATCCCATGACAGAGGAATCAACCACAGTTTTTTCCCTGTCTACGTCTCTGTGAACATGTCAAACGCAACTTACCCTTCAAGAGCATGTTACATCAACTAGCCCGACAGCGATCTTTGCTGAACTACCTGAATCGTCGGGACTCCAGGCGAATATCCGCTCGGGGCTTCTGGTACCATCCCCCTTTTCATCAAGATTGCGGTGACGCATCGGAACACCGCTTTCGCCTTCACTGTTGGCTGTAACAATGGGTTCCTCGCGTTTCCTGGATACGTAGCTCAGGGCAGCGCGATCCATCGGCGAGATTCCTCCGACGGCGCTGCTTCCGGACCTTGCAGGCTGGGGGGCAGCCACGTCACCAGCGCCGTCCTGTCTCCAGTCGTGCAGGCTCAGCCGACGCTCAGCGTTGCGAGTGCGGTTCGAGCGTGTGAGCCACAGCTTAAACCTACTTCGCACCCAACGCTGGATGACAGTCGTCGCGGATAGCTTTGTGTCCAGATTGTTAACAGGTGTCCCTGCGACAGTCGCCGAAATTTAAGGAGCGTTAATTGATGCGTGCAAAGTGCTTAAATGGCAACTGCAACAACATTTCATCTTGATTAAGTTTATTCTGAACTGAGTAATAGTTACTGCCAAGGAAACAGCGACACGAGTGTAGCTTTCTTGAAATGCCTAGTTTATTAGTTACAAGAGGACGTTCCACCTGCTGGCGTAGCGCGCAAATATTCAATGAGCTGAAGTGACGTCTCAGCTGCACCGGACGCGCGTTTGACAAAACGGGCCCCATAGACGCAACCCCAGTAGCGCCATCTATGTACAAACAACCAGAAAAACGCAACAGTGAGGAAACCTCCGAAAATGAACGAAAACATTCGTAGCTTTGACTTGCAACGATGTATTTCTACGACTTTGGCTTTCGAACCTTAAAAAACTCGAGAATAGGATTACCGCTGTTTTACGCTCGCTGAAGAACACCACGCGTGGCAGTGCAAGGTCCCTAGCGATGTCGACTCTCTTCCGCGCTGGCTGCTTGTCTACTGCGTTTAGTACATGAATCTTTTTCGAGGGAAAGCGCCTTCCGTTTTCGCGACGCTATCACGGCATGACAAAGTTCGCGGTTGCAAGTTCAACGGTGTTCTCAAAGCTTGGAGAGCACGATGACGACGAGAGCGCGTGCTATTCTTGCGGTGGTGCTTTATGGCAAACACGTACTTCTGGCATTCCTAAGTGAAACTTTTGGAAGCGCAGTGATGACGGTGATAGCATAGAGTAACCCAGGGTCATCTAGTGGTGACGAATCGCACCCGCGTGCGGCTTCATGCAGTCAGTTCCTTAGCAAAGCCTGGCGAAGGCTTGTAAAACGTCAAAATGGCGGTCCGCGCATGTCGCCCGGGCGGCTTCGGAGTGTCAGTGTGACGAATGATCCGGGAACATACTCTGAGCCACGACGTAACAGTGAGGATTTGAATACATGGGACTCTATGTGAGCTGCGCCGGGACTAGACAAAAACAACGTATACCAGCCGGGAAAACGCAGCACTGGGGAACATAAGAGCGTGGTCTACTGTACTGTAGTTTGCTTTGCAATACTCCCTCTATTCTCATGAGCAACTGTTACTGCGGCTTTTCTGATCAGCCTCCGTGACCTATGGGTAGAGCAGGAAGAGGATAAACATCTTTATTGTTGGCAAATTTGCATGAACTCTTCAGGAGGTGAAGTACTCAGTCGAGGACCACATGTGCTTTGCCAGCCGCTACAGCCCGCTCCACCAGCCGAAGCTGGTCGGACAGGCATGAGCTGGACAGGGTGCACCTCCAGAGCTTGCAAGAGTTGAAATGATTCGGTTTGGGGAGAGGGTGGGAGGGGCACAGTGGGTTTTGGAGCTGTCATTTTTTCTCAAGAGCCAACATCTTTTTTTGCGGCAGCTAGTTTCCTTACGCCAATTGTATGCATTCTTTTTGAGAACAAGATTAGTTTGTTGCCTTTTAAATCGGCTTAGCCTGGCAGCACGCTTATTAGTTCGGCGATTTTTCTAACACCACGCAAAAAAGAGGCACATGTGGGGTGCGTCCATGCGGCCAGGTTAGTCAATTACGCGGCCCGGCCCGCCGGCCTGCTATAAGGCCAGAGAACCAGCACAGCTGTACTCTGCGCTCTTGTCCCGTAAGTCCCTTCATCAAACCCGCTCAAGTAACTTTATATTCTCACTGTGCGGCAGCTCTCGCGTGCTTATCTTGGGCCCTTCCGCAACTTTGGAGTGAAATAAAATGCTTTCTCAGATTCTCTGCAAACCCTCTATCTATCCACCCGAGTAGCCAGTGGGCTGACTTGTATTCGCCGCTCACTCGCTCCGCTGACTCCGACGTGCCTTCCGCATGAACGTAATGGCCGCCCTCTCCTTAATCTCAACTTCGAAATCGGCGATTGTCTCTGGTCGCCGTGGACACGCTCGCGAATATTTCAGGTGTCCTAATTCGTAACTTCCAGTCTAAATTCAGAATATAAAAAATAGTGTTTTCAAGAGGTCGATATTTCACCTCCAGAAGGCACTTAATATTACGGGGAGCTAAGCTAGCAGCAGCATGATGCGGATTTGAAATCCCGGCAACAGTTTTCGGCCTGTTTCTGCAGCTCTGAAAACGCGACAGGGCACGAGAACTGATATCCGATAACGCACTAAACGCACCCAATCATTGTCAAAAACTGCAGTCGCGGTAATAAAACCGCGCCTGCGCCTCTTGCTACGACACTGTATGCGACACGATTGTTTGATGCCATCAAGTTGTTGCTACCCTATGCTTACAGTACTGGATCCCTTAATCTGTGCTATGGTCCCCTCCTCTGTCCTGTTCGGGCCTCCCGGAAAACAGTGTGTCTACATAAGAATAAAAATAGGTATACAAATGACTGCGTCCAGACATCGGCCGTATGCATAGTGCGGACGGTGGGAACTGCAGGAGTAACTTCGGATATTTGACGGACGAAAACAGATGCACGGGGCCGTAGGGAAACAAAGAGGCCAGAGAACTCACACGGAGCTAGCCATTACGCTGGCGCGGGTTCAAAGCTGCCAGGATTAAATGGAAGGAAACGTTGCCATGCCATGGACCACCGACGAGTTGGAGTAACGACGACGATCACGATTAGCGTGGCGACAAAGGCAAATAAGCCAGCGTACACAGACGGTGCGTGTGGACGGAATCATGACGATACCTACGAGTACTGATGCTATCATGGTTGTACAGTGCTGGTAGTGGTGATGATAGTAGCCGGTCGGCCATCAATCTGCACCCGCTCTGTACTTACCAGTCGGCGAGGAGGCGTCGCTGCCATGCCAAATACTCGTGACACTTTCACGCGAAGAGGGGGTCAAGCTGAACGACAACTCCTCGGGGGACGCAGGGCGGCAAAGATCGCATGCTGGAACCAAGACGGGCACTCCTTGATCCTTCCTTCGTTCGCCGACAAGCCGATGGCACAACCTGCGTTTCGCAGAATCAGGGGTCAAGGCGGTGTGGTGTATATTCGATCGCAAATACGCTGGTCTGGCGCAAATTTGTAGCATAGCCAAGAGAAGGCGAAAATTTCTTACAATTATTATCTCAACGTTTCACGGGCGGAGCCTTTTAGAGTTTTGGGTTGTTTGCGTCGCATGTCGTCGTATTCTTATGTGGTCACGGTACTAAAACACCGACACGCTCGTCTTCAAACTGGGAAAAACGCGTAATAAAAGAACACGTCGGGAAGCTCGTTTTACAACGCCTCGCGCTAAAACGCTTCTGGCTTAGAGCAAGGCTGTATACCTCTACCACCCAACAGTTTCATCTCCGCGGGCAAAAAAAGGCCAAGGCGCCCAGAATACACTTATACAAGACATGTTTGCCTCCTCCTCAGGTTTCACGCTACGGTTTCACCTCCGTAGGCTAAAACGCAAAGGCGGCAACAATAGACTTATTCACTGCATGCTTCGCTCCTCCTCAGGTTTCACGTTAGGGCAGATGGCCCGGGATTTTCACGAGACATTTTAGTTCTCGTGGCTATATTTAAAAGCACTTCGATTGAGATACTTGTGTCTTCCCTGTATAGCTGTGCTCTGTTTTCCTTAAACATTGAGGGCAGTTAATTACCGATATACAGTAAAATTCGTAGTACCGATATTTATTTTGTTTGTCAAAAAATGTATGCTCAGACTATATGAATTGAGGCCTGAAATCCACCCTGCGCTTCGTACCGACATGTTGGAAGCCAACGAAAGGGGACTTGCGAATAAGTGCTTTTAGGAAGACCTTGCATAAATATCACTGTTTAGTTGAGCTTCAGTGAGAACATTGATCGAAAGCGTCATTACCCTTCGTTGCCGAACGGCTTTTCGAGGAGTTTGAAACCACTCTACAAGCGGTTATTCAAGCAGCCGCACATCGCAGTAACGCTAGATCGTTACACCGTATATCAGTTTGCACGAGCTTCAGCCCAACCAAAGAAAGTATTGCCCCGTGTTTTTAGGGAAGTTACTTTGCCGTAAGCTCTCCTGGCGTTTTCAAAAATAACTGTCCTAGGCCGGATGTAGTCCCGAGTTCAGACCACATGCAAGGCTAACTTGATTGTTCTTCAACTGCAAAGTTAGTTTTTCTTGGCAACAGTGAGGCTGCTTTTAGGCGTAAGCTTACTCATCAAATAAACTTGTCGTGAACTTCAGATGCGCGATAATACAATACGTGTCGCATACTTCGTGGACTCCAGTTTGCGCTGAAACGCCCACAGAGAGACGAATGGAATGGGAATCCGCTGCGGCACGCCAAAATGTTAAGACATACGGGCAAGTGTGGAAACATAGGCAAACTAGCAATTACACACAACAAAAATGAAAATACGCAGGTTCCTGTGATGTCGAATTAACCGGAATGTTTTCTTTACATGTCCGACTAAAAGAGGATAAATAATCTCTATCGTTCTCGGAAATCTGGCGCTGGGTCTTTCCTACTTATTTGGGAACGGGAGAGTGATAGAAAAGAGCGCAATAGGTTGCATTGATCCACCCATATACCCGAAGAATTCGCTACAGCGCCAAACACTAAAATATGGTAAACTGGTACCTGCCATAATTGTAGCGGTCTGCGTGGTAATTTACTGTAAAAATTTCACACTGCCGGCCTATACATCATCAATGCATACGAACTGTTTCAGCTCCTCCAAGACTATTTCCCTTACCCGTCACCACTCATTTCCGAAGCGCCATTCATGTAAGATCCATCCGCTCTTCCTCTATGCTGACGGTTGCAAACGTTTCTACAGGTGATAAGTAGGTCACTAGCTACTTATCGCAACAAAAAAAAGATGCAAAATTTTTGTGTCAGTGCCCCTTTAAGGAACACTATTATTCGGATCAAAATTCGCTGGTCCTGAATTTTTTCAGCTCAGTACTTGCAATCATAGAAGTAAAGTCTTTGTCAAAATTTTGTGGGCCACGGCGACCGTGGTCGGAGCAGGCGCGTGGCCGAGCAGGGGCGCTGCGCTTGCCGCTGTCGGCTGGTTACGGAGCTAAAGAGAGTGAGGGAAACTTACGCGCTTCCTTTCGTAGTGTGACTGCCCGGATAAGTGCAGCGGGGCCGGTTTCTCAGAGCAGGCGCACTTCGCTTCAGCACTTGTCGTGCCTGGCACACTACAAAAGCAAGGGCAAAATTCCCCCTCTCCCTCTTTATCCAAAAAAAACAGCACACAGCGGCAAGCGCACCGCCCCTGCTCCAGCCACGGTCGCTGTGGCCCACAAAATTTTGACAAAGACTGTACGTCAAAACCTACAATATTTTCTGAAGCGCGTAATATGAAGTTCACACCTCTACTTCCAGGAAACGTTTCTCCATTCTTTATTACATCGTCCATAAATTAGACACAACTCGGCAGCCACCGTTAACGGAGAACTTCTGAAAACGCACCCAGCCTTTCTTTTCTGCGTCTTGGGGTTCATTAGCTCCCTTACTGGAATATAAACCCGTTTGGTTTATTCTTGTAAACCAGACACCACACCATACCTTGCGCATATGACGGCCAGTGGTGACACCAGAAACAGCAGCAGCAGCAGCACAGGCTCGAGAATCTCCGATGCGCTGGCCTCGTAAAACCACACAGTCAACGGCACGGCAAATGTTGTCTACGGCAGCCACCGCTCGGACAGTGGAGCCATAAACGGCCATGGCACATGATCGTACGGCCACTGCAGAAGGTAAAATAAATATTCGCTGTAATTCGTCTAATGAATCCGCATCCACAACATTTTTAGGCCTTGAAACCTCCATGAGTAAAAGGTATACGTTGGGCCTTCGGGTTCGTTGGTCCGCGCCGCCTTCATGGAATTTACTTGTGGTCTACGAGACAGAAAAACAAATAAGCTCGTTCTCCCGCAATCCGACGTTTCACCCCGAACTAATGTTTGGTTTAAGATTCGAGTTCCTCCATGTCCGAGAAAAAGAACTTTAATTCATCTGTCATCAACATCGCCTCCATACACGATGCTAGAAATTTTAATCGGGTCTTGATAACCATATCTGTACAACCGCCAATTCTCTTGCCAACACTTTCGGGCCTTGACAGCATCGAATATAAATGAATTAGGCCTATCTATAGCAATCAAAATGCTTGTTAGTCTCGTCCTGTGAGAAAAGCGCTAACAGCGTGCAAACACTTTGCGCCCCGCACCACTCCGTTCAAGACAATACATTAGACTCCGGAATCAATGGTCGGGGTGGGATTGAGAATAGGAGGCTCATGCCCCTGGTACTGATTCACCCACTCAAACAAATTACGCCCTGTTTGGCCGCTTAAATAGTCTACCAGCAGGCAAAACTATACTAGGATGGCTACTTAAGACTTGCTTTTAATACGAGTTTTAAAGCGACGTTCGCCTCGACGAGGACACTTTTTTCTAAGGACATGATCCTACAGAAAAAAAAGTCAGCTGGCGAGATACGCGGTCGTAGAATGGCGCAAAATGTGCTATTGTTGGCTTGTTTTGAGCCAAGAAAAAGCGTAAAATGTTGAAATAAATCATACACTTCACCAAATTTGATAAATGCTGCCTCGGGACAATCTCGTTCTGTTTTCGGGTATGAACTTGCGAGGTAGGAGTGGGGAGGTAAAAGCTCTTTGCTTTAAGCGACCTGACAGGCTCATATCTTCGCCATGCGTAGGAACAACTCACATGCGAAGCTCTTATTTGGTACCAGCGCTTTCCTTGAAACCGGTGTTGCTCTGCGCCACGCTGTCGTTGCCTTGTGGTGGGCTTGCGTTGATTGCGCTTTCAGACCTCGCCCCGTCTTCGGTGCCAGTGAGTAGTAGCGGCGCGGGGGTCCCGTCGCGGAAGCCGATGCCAGGCAGTATCTTCCAGATTGTAGGCCCGGCGTACCAGCCCACGAACAAGAGGCCACACAGGGCCACGACGACGTGAACGAGTTGGACCGGCATTGCATCTAACACGTCTTTCTCGTCTACGAGCCGTTCGCAAATGACGGCGCGTGATAAAGACGGGGCGTTGAAAAGAATGAAGAGAATGGCACGTGCCAAGATATTGATGATGATGATCATGCCGTTGATTATAATTATGATGACAGTGATGCTCCTAATCAAATGGCGCATACTCAACCACAGGATCAGCCAATCGGGAGGCCGCCTGGCTGGTGGTTGGGGCAGTGCACTGAGGAAGTTTGGCTGCTTTTGTCTTAGTGACATAAACACTCGAAATAAACATTTTTTTATTGCAGTCGCAGTCAGCTTTGTACAACGAGTTCAGCGCTCTGATTTCATTATGACTGCCAACAGTTATTACCCCGTCGGCGTCGGGACCCCATCGTTCGTGTTACGTAATGCGCATCCCCTGACCGCTTTTCCCAAGATCAATGCTTTTCCTAAAGCTCTCACATATGGTTTGTAGTTTATCCCGAAATATTGGGGGCGAGCGCTTGCTAGGCCTAGGCTCCGAATTCCTGAACGGGCACACGTTGGATCGGACCCTCACTTGGTCCGACGACCGGTGAATAAATTCAAGATGGCGGCCATCAGGACAGGCGCCCGCTACCACGTGAACACAGAACAAAATACTAGGCGAACAATTCGATCAATTCATAAGACGGCATAAAAACTTAGTGATTAGAGCCCGCCCAATCATCGTTGCTGAGCCCGCCAAACGACTCGTCCGAGTTGGGACACTCCCCGGCAAGAGCGGCGCGACCCTCGGGCACGGATGTTGATCCCATTACCTCTAGGCGGTGACGGAATGCTCCTTCCTCGCTTCTATCTAGCCAAGTAGGGATGTCGCAACCCTTGGGGTATTCGCATTGGCGATTGCGCAGTGCCGTGTGGCGGGATTGGCCGACGACAAGGGCCCGGCGACTGCAACGAGGCAAGGTGGGACGATCGCCGGCCCACCAGGCCGCGGCACGAGCAAGGAGTACGAGACCGACCCGCTCCAGCCCAAACAACCGAGTGACCCGACTGAGCCGACAAGCGGCCATTTATTCCGATGACCCACGGAGACACGTGTACACACATGATTGGTTAACTCCAATCACGAGTGTCGTTCGACAACGACATTTATCAGACACTTTCCAACACAGAGAACCCCCCCCCCCCCAACTTCTAATACGCGTGCGCTCCGAAAGAGGGCGCCACTGAACTACACCCCGACTTACAGATCCAAAAGGACCTAATCAGCCGGGCGAAGACGGGAGCAGAAGCCACTGGAGCCCTGGACAAAGGGTCCCACCTATGATTCCCCCTTCCCCCTTTCCTCCATCTTTACTTCAATAAAGTTTATTCAGTCAGTCAAACGTATAATATCCCCCCCTCCGTGAGCATGGAAGTCAGCACAACCACAGTCTCATGATCCACACAAAAGCACTAGCTCACTTGCGCAGTCCCATGGTCCACACAAAAGAACTGGTTCACTCGCGCACGAGCAGTGGAAGTAGGACTACATTGGTTCGGGCACACACTCCTGGGAGTTGCACAGACAAGAGCACAAAACACCATAATACAACCTTATAAAAAACGAGCAAGAAAAAATACAGAACATATTTCCTGTGATGTCACTGCGGGGACCTACCTAGAGCCATGCCGTCATAAGAAATTTTACGGCCGCAAACTAAGGCACAAAGTCGCTAAGCCACTGAGGCCGCTTTGCATTACGGTGCGGGCGCATAGAAATGGAGGAGGAACTTGGTGTAGTATGTTAACTTCGGTCAACTTTGAAGACCCAGACGTCCCCTCACTTTCCTTCGATGTATCGTTTAGTTGGTTACTTTATTTATTTATTTATTTATTTGTTTGTTTGTTTTTTATTTATTTGCAATACTCTCAGGGCCAAAGGGCATTACAAATGGGTCTGGTTACAAAAGAAAACAAAGAAAACACAAAATTTTTACAAAATGCAGCTGTAAGTCTTACACCGAGTACAAGTTTCAAATTCTACAGTTTTAGCTGACAGGCTTTATAGGAAACAAAAGCGCGGGAATTATCAAACGAAAATTAGGCCAAGAAAGGAAAAACGAGAAGAAAATAAATACTGTACAGGAACAATACAATATCAGGTAATACAATACTTTGGTGACGTAAACTATACACAATTAGCTGGCGCACTTTTGTAATGTAGGTGATTTTCAATGATTGCTGCTGATGCGGGAAGGCGGTTCCAGTCCTCAGCGGTGCGTGGTATGAAAGACTGGGAGAAAGCGTGAGTCCTGCAAAAAGGCAACCCGACCTTATGGGAATGGTCCAGGCGAGATGAGATATACCGTATTTACTCGCGTAATGATCGCACCCCTGAAGTTCGTCGTCAAAATGACTTTTTTTTATTTCCCACGCAATGATCGCACCCTGAACTTGCCGCAGCCTTATGTCGTATGTGTGCCAAGTCTAGACTACGATGGTCGTGCTTACGTTAGTTTCCTCCTCTTTCAAAGCGGACATGGCTACGTTATTGCCGCGGACTTGATGATATTAGCGATATCGGCAAGCGTGCATGAGTTCATTATTGGTGCGGAAGAAACTCTCACTAAATGCACTTAATGCACTCACAAAACATAAAAAAACGCGATCGGCTTGCTGCGTCGGCAGCCGTGTCTTGATGTCCCACACTGTGACAGCAGCAGCCACTTATTGGTCGGCCTGTTCACACCTCACAGCAAACTCGTTCCGGCGCATTCGGTAATTCCGTAATTCCGGTGCGTTTCGTAATGAAAACACTGCAATTTGCGTCACTCGGTGGTCAGTGTAGTTTTTATTATGTTTTTATTTGTTATGTTTATTTTGTTCATGAGACTTATCGTAAACATTCTGACCCTGACCTGCAACTTGCATTTTCTGCGCTGAAACTTTTTCCCGAAAAATTTAGGTCGCGTAGTGATCCCACCCCTAACAATTTTTGGCAAAAAAAAGTGCGATCATTACGCGAGTAAATATGGTACATACTTCAGCATCAGAAGTGCATACTGTACAAATGGCTACCAGTATTTCTTCCGCAATAGGCAGTGTAAACGTGCTGGTGCCTTTCATTGGCGTCCATGCTTGCATGACAAATGCACGAAAAGACTTCCAATCTACCATAAATGGACGTGGTCTAAGTAATGTCATAAAGATTTTTACCCGAGTTACGATGGGTAGTTCTCTACTTGATGTGCTTTACCTATATCCCGAAGAACTTACTTACGGCCGATGTTGTGCATACAGATATTATTTATCACCTTAACTGCTCACCGAAAAAAATAATACCCTTAATATGTCATGCCAACAAATTATGTGCAGACAATTACCGCAGAAAATCTAGAAATTCAGAAACAGTCTTTCGAAAAAAATACACATGTAAAGTCGATAGCGGTGTGAAACGCATCGCGGAAAACCTCGACCTTTTCACTCACGGCAAATAATTTGGTAGCGAGCGTGCAGTAGGTACTTGAGACCCCTATATGAGCATATTAAAATAAAACGTAAAAAAAGTTGATTGATTCGTATCCGTAGAAGCCTAATAGATTATTTGACTATCGTAGTCCCCTGTCTATAGAGAGAGAGAGAGGAATTTTATTGAAATGAAATAAACACAGAAAGGCGGCCCTGACGTAGTATATCTGGCCATCTATTCTGGGTGTGGGAAGGGAAAGTGGAAGAAAGAGTGTGGATAGAGGAAGAGAGAGATGAACATGGCGGAGAAATAAATGAAAGGGCTCATGTATAGAAGATGCCTATACCGATACGGTGTATGCGTTAAAGTTAAGCCGGACGGGCCTCAACTACAATATCTCTGAGAGGCCGCTGCTGCGCAGAAATGTCAGCACAGCTTACATGCACGTAGCAACGCTTCGCGTCGGCCAAGGTCCCAGCAGCACTTCCTCCGACACCACAAGACAGTCCAAACGGGCCAATTTTCTCACTAATTGTTCTCGAAGTTGCGCATAGCGTGGACAGCAGTGGCAGAGAACATGCGTAATAGTCTCTTGGTACATGGCATTTCTCACAGTCGGGGTCACTCGTAAAGCCAATGAGGTGCTTGTAGCGACGGGTAAAGGCTACGCCAAGCCGTAGTCGGTTGAAACAGCGTGGCGTAGTTTCGCTGAATACCAGGAGGTAACCGAAACTTGCAGTCGGGGTCCAGGCGGTGTAATCTTCTATGACGATTGTCAGGGTGGGACCAGTGATTCGCCGAGGCGTGGCGGAGAATGGTAAACAGAAGGGCGGTCGTGTCCGTCCTTGCGAAGGGCAGACGTACAACATCTGCATTTGCGCAGAAACCTTCTTTGCCTCCTGGTCAGCCCAGTCGTTACCAGCTAGCCCGCAATGGCCTGGTACCCACTGAATGGTGAGGACATGTCCTTGTTGCAGTGCCAATGAGCATAATTCGAGTACTTCCGCAGCAAGGGCATAATAAGGTCCTTGCCTCATAACTCCGTTGAGGACCTGGAGTGCTGGCTTGGAATCACAAAACAGGGTCCAAGCTTGAGGTGAATCACGGGAGACTAAACGAATCGCCTCCCGTATGGCAACCAACTCAGTAGCAGTAGAAGTTGTCTTGTGGTCTAGTGTGAATCCTCGGGTAACACATAAGCTTGGAATTACCACAGCCGCGGTGGACCGGGATGCAGTCACAGAGCCATCAGTATATACATGTACAGTTCCGGCGAACTTGTCTGTCAAGAACGCTAGAGTCAACTGTTTGAGGGCTATTGATGGCAAAGAGGACTTCTTCCCAATTCCCGGGATGGAAAGGTAAATTGATGGTTTTGATAGTACCCACAGAGGATTCTGTGAAACCACCATTGGGCGAAACCTGATGGGATGTTATGTTGGTGTTGCAAAATGGCTGCCGCAAAATACTTCTCGAACACGTAGTAGGAAGAGCCGATAATGGATGGTGTTCATGCCTTGTGAAGCATCTAAGGTAGACTCGAAGGGGTTCGCCCAAAAGAAGTGCATCCATTGGAAAAACACGTGCCTCGGCAATTGTGCCCCCAGTAGAGGTACATCGTGGTAGTCCCAAGCATATTCTGAGGGCTTGTGCTTGCAAACCCTCCAATGTGCGCCGTGGGGAAGAAGTTCGCAGGTTTGAAATGGCTGGCAGGCTGTAACGAAGATGCCCCAAAAACAGGCTCCGGTAGAACTGGAGAAGAGCGCTCTCAGATGGACCCCATCTCATCCCCGCCACGAAGCGAAGAACATGTACTAGGCTTGCAAGTTTAGTCTTCAACGAGGCGATGTGTTTCGTCCACGACAGACCGCGGTCTACAGTCACTCCCAAAAATCTGTGGTGCGTGACGTAAGGTATCAGTGTCCCCTCAATAATGATAGGATATCGGAGCATCGACTTTTTGGTGAATGCAAGAACGGCGCATTTTTCTGGCGCTAAACTCAGGCCTTGACGGCACAGGTACCGAGACGTCGTTGTTGCGGCTCGCTGTAAACGGGCTCGCAGCTGCGGTCGAGTTACACCAGAAGTCCAGATGCAGATATCGTCAGCGTACATAGTGACTCTGACGACTTCAGGCATTTCGTCCACGAGACCGATTAGGGCAATATTAAAGAGGGTGGGGCTCAGTACTCCTCCTTGTGGAACACCGCACCATTAACCTGGTGGCGTCCTGTGTCATCGGCAGAGTGGACATGAAGATTGTTCGACCAGTAAGGTAACTGGAAATCCACTCATAGAGTCGGCCGCCTACACCCACAATCTCTAGAGCATCCAAATCGCACTGTGGAGCACGTTGTCATAGGCGCCTTTGATGTCAAAAAACAATGCGCCCGCGATTCGGCGACGGTTTCTTTCTTGCTCCACTGAAGACACCAGATCGATGGCACTGTCTATAGAGGATCGTCCTCTTCGGAATCCTGTCATGACATCCGGGTAAATGTTGTTTTTCTCAAGAAACCATTCGAGTCGGGCCAGCACCATTCTCTCCATAACCTTTCCGATGCAGCTTGCCAAGGCGATGGGTCTGTATGAGGAAAGCTCCAAGGGGGATTTTCCTGGCTTCAGTAGAGCAACCACACGACTGCATTTCCAGTGGTTGGGGAAGAGATGGAGATCCAAGTTGCATTGAACCATGATAAAGAGCGCTTTCCGACCTTCGCTGCCAAGGTGTCGCAGCACGCAGTACCGTACACCATCAGGTCCTGGAGCAGATGAACGGCAGGAGGCTGAAAGAGCGGCATCCAGCTCTTGCATCGAGAATGGAACGTTGAGGCGGTCGTCTGCGGTCTACGGTGTATGTCTTTGTGTACTGAGAAACAGGGCGTGGGATTTATCAACATTCATTTTGCAGTGTGTTTCGGCTACCTCTGCTTGGCTTTTTCCTGTGCTTAGAGCAAAATCACAAAAAGTGTACAGTTGTTTCGGGTGGTATTGCAGACTTCGCACCACTTGCCAAATTTCTGAAAGGGGCTTGCGCGGGTCTAATGAAGAGCAAAATCGACTCCACTGCTCTCTTCCAAGATTTTCAAAATGGCGTCGTATTTTCCGTTGCACGCGGCGGCATTCTGGTAGATCTGCTGCAGCCTGGGTTCTTCCTATACCTCCTCTCTGCGCGGCGTCGTATGGCACGGAGTTCTTCGTACAAGGCATCTATGGGTGTTCCATGTTTGGGAGTGCTAACGTAGTTAGTGGTGCTCTCCATAGCAGACGACATGACGCTTTCTACATCGGCCTCCGACGTAATAGTTGCGCATGACTCCTCAACCATCAACGTGAACTTTCGCCAATCAGTACAACGGATCCTAGGGACGTCAGACGTGTGGAACCAACGCAGTTGTACGTAGGTCGGAATGTGATCACTCCCATGTGACTCAACATCACAACACCAAGTTTCAGATGTTGACAGAGTCTTTGATACGATTGCAAGGTCCAAGCAACTACTGTACGAGAGCCCACGAAGAAAGGTAGGGGAACCGTCGTTAATAACCACGAAGCTTTCGTCGTGAATAAAGTCTGCAAGGTCATTTCCTTTCTTGTTAGTAGCCGCACTGCCCCACAGGGGGTGGTGGGCATTAAAATCACCGACGATGATGTGTGGACCGGAACAAGCGTGCACCACAAGCTCAGGTACGTGAAGTCAAGGTCCGCGCGTGGAGGTATGTAAGCCCCGATGACCGAAATGACTCGACACTTGTGCGTTAACGTCACGCAAATATATTCATTTGAAGCATAAGCAGAAATCGCATGTCTGACGTAAGGTATGTCCTTTCGTACGCATAATAATACCTTGCTGGGTATTCCTTCCTTCTGTGACAACAGGAGAACGTAACCGGAGAGACGAAAACGGGGCAGATATGTTTGGCTCACATATAACCACGACTGGGAACTTGTATTTAAACATGCGCTGCCGAAAATCTGACATCCGCCCTCGCAGTCCTCTTGCGTTCCATTGCATCACGAAAGAATTGTGAAGTCTCTCTTCCAGTTAAATTATGCCGGTTTGTTGCGCCATAATAAATCACTGGAGTGCCTCAATGAGCGACTCCAACGCATCTAGAACCTGCACCACAGTTTTCGCAGATTGACTTTTCAGACCTGCGATGAGTTTTCGCATAGTGTTTAGCAGCTGTTTAAGCATGCGTAACACCTTCTCATCGGCGATCCTCTCTTCATTGCTGTGCTTTTCATGTGGGCCTTTCACTACAATGGCTGACTTGTTTGCAGCAGAAACCTTTGCGGCAAAAGAGGCCAGTCGTCGGCGGATACAGTTCCAGACGCAATATTTGCTCGACGAGGAGGAACCGGAGGAGGTCGTGGTTCTTCCTGTGTCAACACCCGTGGGAGTGGCGCCAACGTGGCGCCGCTGTGGTTTGCAAATCCCTTTGGCGAGATATACTGCGTGACTGTCGACGTCTGCGACGGGAGCTTCGACGACGTCTCCGAACGCACGCTGCAGCATCTCTGTGCGTAGAGTTATCTCTGACCATCGTGCGCAGAACCCGACGTACATGCATCATTTTTGGGCATTCATTAGAGGTTGCCTCGTGAGGACCCGAACAATTTGCACATTTCAGCGTGCCTTTGCAGTTAGCATGGTCATGAGCATCACCACACCCGACACTGGCATGCTACGGCATTCTTACAAGCAGCACTGACATGACCTAGCTTCTGACACTTATAGCATTGAAGGGGCCGTGGCACATACGGACGCACACGATGTCGCACGTAGCCTACTTCACAGACGCTGGAGCGAATCGCACTGAAATACTACCTTCACGCCACCGCGAGCGACCGATTGCGATGATTGTCCAGGATGCGGACCGTTTACGAAAGGAGCTGCACTAGGCCACTGTCACTGATCTCCAGGTCTACATCAGAGATGACACCAGTCGTTGTTTCCTTTCCGTGAGCCAAGAAGAAACGCACCTGGATGTTTCCTAACCCTGTGATGGCCTTTAAAGTGTCTATGATGCCGTCGGTGGTCACATCAACCATTAGCACGTTCAATCGGGCATTGATCCGGATTCCTTGACCTGGTTAACCGCAACCCGGGGAAAGTACTCTGTCAGTTTCGGACGGTTCAACGTATTTAGGCTATCGGTCTCCTTGACGGGCACATAACCAACCGTGAAGACCTTCGAACAGTGGTGCGCCATCGTCTCACTTGTCGTTGAGGTTCGGCGGAGTTTCCTCTTCCAACGACGCCCTGTGACGACGTGAATTCGCTGTCCGAGTCCATTTCCTCAGTCATGGAGCCTTCCGAGGATTCGTGGCAGCCAGGGGAATCCAAGTTGTCGGCTCCCGGCAGCGGAGACGACGCCGACCACTGTGCAGGGTCGGGGGGAGGAGGGGGTTCATTATCCCCCATCCTTGAAAGATCGTGTCGAGAAAGCAGTTTTTAGGGAGGAAAACTTGCGAAAAAAAACAAGAGAGCTCAAGGAAACAGAACCTTCCTTCTAAACAATACATGAGAGCTTATAGGATTACGCTGTTTTCTCTCACGTGCGCGCACGCGAGCGCGCGCACGCACACACACACACACACACACACACACACACACACACACACACCACACACACACACAACACACACACACACACACACCCACACCACACACACACACCACACACGCACACACACGCACGCACGCGCGCACACCAAGGATACCACATTTTCGCGCTGCGATATCGCGCGAAAATGCTGTAACAGCGAAAAAAAATTCAGCACGCTGGCATTCACTCTGCCCGCGATGACAAATCCCTGGGCTAGGACATTCGGCTTTTAAACAAACGACCACTAAGGCTGCGTGCAAAGGCAATCGTGGGTGTTAAACAACGTAAGTTAGAGTCAAAACACATAGACCACATATTGAGAGTTTTCTGGCATGAAAACGCGACAACGAAGGCTGATTTAGAATTCAAAGCGCAGGCAGCGTCGGCCATACGAGCGTATCATGATGATGATGATGATTAGTGGCTCTCCCTTTGAATCGGGGAGTCGGTTGTCACTGACTGACTGAACAAACTTTATTGAGGAATAGGAAAAGGAGGGAATGGGGTAGGGGATAGAGTGGAGTGGATTTCATGGGTGGAACCCTAGGTCCAGGGCCCCAGTGGCTAGTGCGCCTGTCTTCGCTCTCTCCAGCAGGTTGAGTTGGTCCTGTAGAGATGAGCTTGCCAGGGCCGCCTCCCGTGTATCCAGTGTAGTAGGCTGCGTTGAGGAGTTGCTGGTGCCTGTTCCCCATATGATTGGACAGGACCATGTGGTGTGGAACAGCGTGGCTGGCTTGCCGCATTTCTTGCAGTTTTCGTCAAGGTCTCGATGTTGGTGTCGCAGCATCATAGACCATCTGGATTTGTGTACGTACGTATTTGTCCTGATATTTCGCAGGATTTGCGCTTCCGAGGCCGTGAGGTCTTTATGCGGATTCGGGAATTGAACCCTCAGCTGCCGGGCTTTGCCCAGGGTTTCACAATAGGTGGGCGCTGTGTAAGGGCGCTTGGCGGTCCCGTCGGCTAGCTGCGTGGTACGTGAGCGCACACGCAGCCACATTGGCCGCCTCATTCCCTTCCAGTCCTTCATATCCCGGGGTGCAGGTGACGTTATGGAACTTTGACATTTTTTGTGGCGGTATGTATCTGAGCTGTTTGGGTATTCTGCCAGCGGTAATTAGTCGTGCCGCATCTTGGAAGTCCGTTACGATGTTGAGGCTTCTTTGCTATTTTTCTCCCAACCGAATGGCCAAAAGTATTGCACCCAGTTCGGCTTGTTTGACTGTGGCGTTTCTTTGGGAGAGGCAGTCTAAAATTTCTCCCTCTTTGGTGGTTACAACTGAGACCGTTGCTGTGGCATTGTAGCTTGCGTGTCGACATACACAGTATTGTCGTGATTGTTAAATTTTCTCCGGATGAAGTCCGTCCTAGCCTTCCTCCTCTCCTTGTGAATCTCTGGGTGCATATTTCTAGGGAGGGGTAAGGTCTTTATGTGTTTCCGCTGCTCTGGCGTTAGATCGTGCTCCTTTTCTAGGATTTCCCTTTCCGGTGGGTCTCCGACCACACACAGTATGGTTCGTCTTGTCTTTGTTTTCGCCAGACGTTGTTTCTGAGCTGAGAGGGTGGCTTCCCTTATTTCTGCAAAGGTTGCAAAAACATGGGCCAGAAGGGATCTGCACGTCACAACCTCCGCAAAGTCGGTTGTCAGCCTTTAAGGTCCCTGAAATTACTAAGGTAGAGCCATCTTTAGATCTCGCCGCCTTTCGCCCTCGCCCGCGCTCCTTTCCTCCTTCGTTTTTTGCCATTTTCTTTTTCGCCGGCGAACACCGCGCGCCATTGGCCAACGGCCAGTGACGTAGTACCTCGTCCCCGCGTTGTTTGTTTTTTCTTCTCTTCGCCGCCACTGTCCATTTAAATTCGCCATTTTAGGCTCAGCTGCCTCGGAGCAGGCCTTATCGAAGCCGCCAGCGTATAGCTGCTCGAATAAGGTCAGTGCAGTCACGGCCAGCTCGGCTGTAGCAAGCTGTAATTTATCAAAGCCCACACATGAATCCATGTTAGCTGTACAGCATAAAAAGGATTCACAATTGCGCTTGTTAGCGCGCTTCTGGCCTTGGAATACGGTAGTTATTATAACGCATTCTTTAACTGCGCGTTCTTTGTGCTAGCCTTTTCCAGATATGCCCGACAGGGCCTTACTCGACGTAATTGTGAACGCCAATCGCACGAACATTGCTATGCCACGGACCCACTGCCAAAAGTACAGCCGTCATGGGCATGGGCGCGGTTGTGGGCTGCAATAGCCGCACCCAAACAAAGGCGAAGAAGGTGCAGACGAAGGAGAAAGACTGTGGATTCTTTAAAATTCCTAAAGTGCGCGTCCTAGAGTGCAACAAAACTAAGGAGCTGTCCGAGCGGCGTCGACGCGAGTGGGTGGCACGCATCAACCGACGCGGTGTTGATCAGAACCCCAGACAAGTACCGAGTCTGCTCTCGACACTTTCTCTCAGGTACGTGAAAGAGTTGGTACACATTGTACTGATGAACCTGGGCATAGTTAAAACGTGGAACATAATTTTCACGCGGCAGTGTTCTCGGTCGACTCGTACGTACTTACAGGCCACGTTGTTGGCGAAATGTTGGAACGATAACAGCGTGCAGTACGTGTGTCGCTACAATTTCTGAGATGCATGTCGCGGTGTAGCGTGACTCATCTTCAGTGCTTCATTCCAGGCCGTCCAGCGAATTTGTTTGACGACTGTAATCCCGATTGGCTGCCATCACAACACTTGGGCTACCCGTCGAAAACGTTGAAAGGGCAGCGCTACGACCGTCGAAAGGCTCGTTCCCAGCAGCTAGACCGCAACGGTAAGACATTCACTCGACCCTCTGTGATTTTCGGTGTGTAAACCCTCCGAGATTTTCGGTATGTAAAAACTTCACAGCCACAAATGGCTTTTTTTGCAGGAGCAGTCTCGCCAGTGGTCGCCGTTTCGGCCCCAGAAGAGCCTTCGGATGGTGAGCAAGCAGAAGAGGTTCTCCGAAATGTTGGTATGAGAAATTGTGACTTGGAAATCGTAGTGCTGTCTCTGATGCTGTCACAACCATGCTTTTAATCAGCTGACATGCTATCGTGTTTTGAGTTAGTGCATGTCGTGCAGGGCAAGAACTGGGGGCAAACTTGATATTAGTACAGGTTTTGCGAGATTTCAAGATAAATGCAAACACCATGTGGAAATGTCAAATTATGTAAAGCTACGTGCTTTCATTCTCCCTGCATTGCATTTCAGTTGGTGTGGAACATAACAGTGACATTGTTTGACATCTTCTTTTTCTGTAGATGCTTGCTGCCAGACGGATTTTCTTGGGACTGACATCGACACAATGAGGAGCCAAATTCTTCAATTGCAGCAAAAGCTGTCCGAGACAGAAAAGGCGTTGCAACCACTGACATTCACAGAGGAATCCCTGCAAGGAGACGACAACAGGGTGGCCTTTTATATGGGCTGCCATCATTTTTCATGTTGTGTTCCGTGTTTTGCCTTGTGAAAGATCATGTTTCCCATAGTGCACGACACGCCCTCACCCAGTTTGAAGAGATGATGGTGTGTTTGATGAGACTAAGACTGGGCTGCCAACTGCAAGACTTGGCGTATAGATTTGGCGTCTCTCAGTCAACAATATCCAGGATATGCGACAGATGGCTGGATGTGTTTTCGGACAGATTAGGGCGTTTGTTGCTGTGGCCAGAAAAAGACCAAGTAATGAAAACAATGCCGGTTGCATTCGTAGACAGTTTTGGTTGTAAGGTGCGAGTGATTCTCGACTGCTTTGAGATATTTATTGACAGGCCGAGTTCGTACCTGACCAGAGCCGAAACATGGTCAAACTATAAACATCATAACACTGTGAAATTTCTATTGGGGATATCGCCCCAAGGTGCGGTCACTTTCCTTTCACAAGCATATGGGGGACGCGCAAGTGACAAAGTAATCACAGAAGAGAGTGGGGTGCTGGACTTGCTCGACTATGGTGACATTGTTCTTGCGGACCGAGGCTTCCTGATAGCAGAAAGTGTTGGCATGCGCCATGCCTCCCTTGTGCTGCCAGCCTTTACAAAAGGGAAAACACAACTGTCCAGTCACGAAATTGAACAGACAAGAGAAATCGCAAATGTAAGAATTCATGTAGAGAGAGTCATTGGTACAGTGCGCAACAAATACAGCATTCTGAAAGGCAGCTTGCCAGTGGAGTTGCTACAATGCAACAAATTTGGAGAATGCCAGATCGACAAGATTGCTCGTGTATGTTGTGCCCTGGTTAATTTGTGTAACTCTGTTGTTCCGTTTGAGTGAGAAAAGAGAGTACCAGTGATCACAGTGGATTGTACAATAAACCTTTCATGCATCTGTTTCCTTCTCTTTGGGCAAAAACACAAAATAAACATTTCATTGGCATAAAATAAATTGCACTAATCACAGAAGCTGCATGTTCAAAACATTTACAAAATTTCTATGCTGTGGTATACATACAGCACTGTCTTAAACGCTTGAAAATTCCAATGAATATCACAGTAACTAACACTTTTCACACTATGGCACACTCGAGAACTTGTCTGGTGGTGTGAAAATATTGCACAGGCATAAAAATATTGTAAAATATCACAGTAAACAATTCAATCTGATTTTGCAGAAGAAAAGGTTTCCATGGCATGGTTAAAAACTCTGTTGTGCACGGCAGGAATCGCAGAACCACTTGTTGGCTTTTGGCGCTTTCTTTAGCCCAACGCACTTAAAATGGTACCATGTAATAGCACATGCTGGACTGTCGCATGCAATCATCCTTCCTTTTTCTGGCCCCCGGCACACACAGTACTGCCCTAAGCTGGCGTCTGTGACATTTGCAGTACACTTTGGTTGAGCCGGATTAGCCAGCGCAGATGTGCTCAGCTGGCTTGGAGCAGGAGGCTGGTTGCCTCTTGCTACGTTAGCAGCTGCGGATGTGCTCGGCAGGCTTTGAGCAGGAGGCTGGTTTTCTTTTTCTGTTGTGAACCAACGACACACAAGTTCAGGCAACAGGACTGTTTTGAAAAATCCCTCTGCTGCATGTAACAAAGGAAGCAGGAACTCCTTGTCTGCCTTCACCCTCTCTACGTGTATCTCAGTGCAGGTCCACAACACAAAGTCGCAGTACTCCCTTTTCCACACAAACAGTTGCACCTGGATCTGGTAGTAGTACCGGTGACTTTTTTTCAAGCGAAGCGACCCTTCACACTCTGATACACAGCTGCTTTTTTCACGCAAGAGATCGCACAACTGCCCATCCCTCACAGTCCATGGACATTTCACCTCTACTGTGCCCTCACCACAGCAGCTGCACTTCACAAGCAGGTCTGGAGTTGCCCCCAGAAAAACATATTCTTGCGAGATTAGAAGCCCTGCTTGGTGAAACTCCACGTCGTGGTGCAGCTCTTTTGTTAGCTGCTGGTACTTCGCAAGGGCGTTAGCTTCGTTCTGCCTCCCATATTTCAGCTGAGGTGCATTTACTTGATTCTGGTGGGGGTAGCAGATGCGCTTGATTAGGCTGAGGGACGGAGTGTCGGTGCTTGTGTGACAAACATCATACAGAGTTGATGCCGTCACGCGACCAGCCCTGTACTCGAACCACTGAGTGCTCATGGCCTGCCTTCTTGTCCTGGCTTCAATGCTCTTCACTGCTTCTGTAGTTATGGTTACATTACTGTAAAGGTCATCACAGTATGAAACCACACTTTGGTGACTTGAAAGCTCCAAAGATCGGTCATAGAGGCGGCGCAAATCAGCACCTTTGCAGCTCCTAACAGCAGGCACAAATCCATCACTGAACGCTGGGTGTGTGCTGGCTACAACTGGGCGATGCCCTGCCTTTATCAAACTGGACAAAAAACACGTCCATTCTTCCTCTGTCGGGGCCGGTGCAGTTTGTCGCGTGTCATGCTTTACGGTAGAAGAAGTGTTCATATCAGCCTCAAGCTGGCGTTTTTTCCATGGCACTGGACGCGAAATCCATTTCAGAGACGGGCCTCGCGTGAATTTTGCGAATGTGAGGGGTAACCAAGAGTTGTCCGTGTCGGTGCACGAGCGATCTTGGCGCGCACGTGCGACGTACTGCATGTAGAACAGAAGCGCGGCTACGTGAGAACATGCTTCGCCGTTCCCGGCCATACACGTGCAGTGTGCAGCGAGGATCTCGCCGTCGCTTTTGGCGAGCACCCACGCAGTCAGTGGCGTCTTGCTGAGGCCCTGCGAGTGATTCACCTGCGTGCGTACATAATATCATTACTTTATGGGGAGAACAAAATGCATTAAAATGAGGATCTTAAGCGGATAGCAAAAGGAATGTTACCTGTGTGATGGCAATCGCGGTATCTGTCGATACTTCTTTCAGCCATGGTTCCCGGACCCAGCCGCTCGTCACGAAATTGTGGGACTCCAATCCCTTCTTAGCCTTCAGTTGCTTTCTTGTTAGAAAGCTCGTTCGCAACACAAGGAACTCATTTATGTCTGCTTCATCTACGCACGGCCACCAACTCAAATCCGTCGTGCAGTCTCCTGCGCGCAGGACGAACGGATCAACTCCACACAACTTGATTTTTTCGCAGTAACGCTGTTTGTCGCTACCTTTTAGGCTAGCGGCGTAGTCCTGAGGAGGCGGTGACATAACTGGCTACATTCGTAGCTGAAAGCAATGCGAAACGTGTCGATGCGGTGAATGAAACCGAGCTAGCGGCAGCACCGACGGCGAAACTGCGACGACTGCCTCGACTGGCCTTCAGCAAGAACTTCAAAATGGCCGCTAACCCACAATGCATTGCGCCGCCGGCTCTTATGCATACTCCGTATACCTGCCGGGGTGGTAAGCCTAAACACCTCTTGCGGGGCCATCCGGCTGTCTCGAGAGCTTCAAAACTGCCGCCATTAGGCGTGAGGCTCTCCATTGGCGCAAGTCGGCAGGCTCCTCCCACTTCCTCGCGCGACGCGCGTCATTTTCTGAGCGAGGCAGAAGCTGCCGCGCGCGCAAATCGTCGACGCGGGCGTCAAAAAATCGCACGCGCAACGCCGACGCGCCCGAATCGCGTGCAAAAACGCACCATGCGGTTCACGTTGCATGTCGAGCCAGGACAATTAAAAAAAGCAAAAGGTGCTGGATGAAGCGCAACTTGAAGCTTCTATCCCGCAAGATGAAATAAACTCTCTGAAGCCGTAACAGAAGGCAAGCAAACCTCAAACTGAAGTTAATGTGTTTTTCCTTATGATAGAATGAGTTTTGTATATGCTTTTTATATGCTTCATAGACCATTTCTACAGAATGGCGCCTGTTGTATAGGTCAGGGAATTTCGTTTAAAATGGTCATGGAAAACATGGAAAAGTCAGGGAAATTTAATTAGGCAATTTGCTAGACACCCTGTCGCCTCCTCTTCCTCATGCACTCGACGGCCCATGTCACGTGTCCAGGCTATGGCAGTGTCCGCAGAAACAGGCTCGCGGAAGATGCCGTACTTCTTTTCCAGAAAGTACAAACAGTGCGTCCAGTTTGTGCGGATACAAGCCGCTGCCAGATACTCGAACACGCGTCGCGCCCAGCGCTCCCGATGCATGAACTGGAGGCCACAGCGGTACAACAGTTTACTAGCCGCTTCACATGCCTCAAAGGACGACCAGCCGAGATCTCCCTGTACCGCTTTGTTGGCCACATACCTATAACATCCTACAGCGGTGCGTCCCACTGCGCGCTGCTGTCTCTCGAGCCATTGCCGAGTGGACGTTGAGAGGCACACCACAGTGTTCGCGAACGTGGGAGCCGGAACATGCACCAACTGCCACAGGTCACGCACCATCAGGAAACGGTTACAGCCCCACAAGCTTCGTCGGCGAAGAATGCACTGGCCACGAACGGCAGACTGGCGAACCTTTGCCTCATGGTGTGAGTACACGGCAGCACCGGCAGAAAGCACTACGCCCAGGTATTTGTAAGACGGACACATGCTGATTTCTTCCCCGCCGAGGGAAAATGCTGTCTACGCTGGTTCCCGCGAGGGTAAGAACCGCAGACTTCTTGGCGCTGAACCGGAGTCCAAGCTGCGTTACCTCAGCGAAGCAGATGTCCAGAAGGGTCTGCAATTACTGCGAGCACTCAGCCACGAGTACCAGGTCATCGGCAAATGCAAGCCCAGGCAGGCGGTATTGCTCGTCCGCCCCAGTGGTGCTGTCTCTGAGCCGAAAACCGAGACCACATTGGAGCAGTTTCCACTCAATACTTGAAGCATACAGGATATACAAAAGCGGAGAGAGCGGACAGCCTTGACGGAGGCCCCTTGTAACAGGGATGTGGTCTGACTGAGTCTGACCAAATTGCGCTGTGACAGTGTTGCCCTCGTAAAGTCGTTATACCGTCCGCAGCATCGTTTCCGGAGCCCGAGACGACTTAGTTCCTGGAAAATGGGCGGCATGGGGGACAGTGTCGTACGCCTTTTCCACGTCCAAAAAGCAGCACATTAAAGAGCGCTGCTCCTTGATCGCAATTTCGGAACACTGCGTCAGTATGAACAGGTTATCGTCTCTACGATGGCTTGGGCGAAACCCGTTCTGAAGTTCGGTCAGGAGCCGTTACTCGGCCCACCTGCTCAGCTATTCCTTGAGGGCGCCCATGAAGATGCGGTACATAGCGCTGGTTACTGTGAGGGGTCAACAGTCTTCCAGGATATCGGCTTGACCACCTTGCTCAGGTATAAGCGTCAGCCGACCGTGATGCCACTCTTCAGGAATGGGTACACCCTCCAGAATGCCGGTAAAGAGCACCGCCAGCTGTTCTCGTGTTGCTGGCCCAAAGCACTTCAAAAGTCCCGCTGGTAAATCTGGTCCGGTGGCCGTACAAGAGCCGAGTCAAGCCAAGACACGGTCGACTGTTATGCTGGAGAATGCCCAGCGGAGTTGCGATGCTTCTAAATCAACAACCTCCTGCAGAGGTAACAAGGGGCCGGTACCTATGGCTGCTTCATTTGGTGAGACAATGGTGGAATCAGCATCCATGGAGCCGAAAAAGAAAGAGGAGTGCTTATTCAAGTGATCTTTGATATTGGGGACTTGTCTCGTCACGGCATCCCCGAGTTGCTGCGGGGGCTCGTCTTTTTAGTCTAAGCTCTTGACATAGCGCCAGAACTTTTGTTACCCCGTTTATGTGGCGCCCCCACGCGGTTGGAAAGTGCGGTGGTGGCATGCGGAACCAACGGTGGTCTGAGGGCGAACTGACAGGCACTGAAAGAAAGTATAGAGGAGGCACTGCTCCAGGACACGCAAGCCCCATCTACGATTTGTGAATGCAAAAGCATTAATGTCCGACTCCAAGCTGTGGGGACGGCGTGGCTCCGAACGGATGTGCTGGTACCGTGGGCACTTGCACGGAGCAGAAGTGGCTGCAGTGCCTGAAGTGAATGCGGCGGACCGTACACGACGGTCAATGTTCGCTGATGATCTGCAGATTGAGCTGCATCATGCGGGAAGAAGCATACCTACTGTTAACTTAATTCAAATCTTGCGTTTAAATATCCACACCACAGGAAGTAACATGGAAATCATAAAGCATTGGACAAGCAAACTACACAGACCATCCACCTTATCCTTCGCATGACCAACGGAAAAGGGGGATGAAAGAAAGCACCACCAGGCTTTCATCATTAGCCGCATCATCTATGTCACCCCTTACCTTAATCTAAAGAAGGGGTGAAAGAAAAAATCAACAATATGATTAAGAGAGCATATAAACGAGCTATTGGACTGATAATGTGAACCGCAAATGATAGGTTCGATGCCTTGGGCCTTCACAACTGCATCGACAAGCTCATAGAGGCACTGGAAATCTCACAATTTGAAAGACACTCCAAAACTCCTACACGTTGACACATCCTAAGAAAACTTTGCATTCCCTTCGGATCAACACAAGCCGAAGCTGTTGACATACCCGCCACGCTGCAAGAGCTCTAACGTACTACTCCGCTACCTTTAAACAAGTATCCGACATATAACAAGGCCAGAAGAACGGCAAGAACACAATCTCTAACAAAACAAGAAGGTAGCAATCCCGAAACAGTATTTGTGGATGCAGCAGACTATTCAGACAAGAACGCCATGGCCGTGGGGGTAATGGACCACACGGGACAAACACATCCTCCTCGGCGACAGTCATCGCAAAAAAATACACCTTCAAAACAGGCAGCAATCGCTCTATCAACCACCATAACTTGAGCCAGATACATAATCAGCGACTCCAAGGCCGCCATATGTAGCTACAGCAAAGGATGGATAACACAAGTTGCCGCAGAAACACTTCAAAAGCTACGAGCACCAAATTACAGGACAATTAAACTCATCTAAACTCCAGCACACGAAGGGTTACAGGGCAATAAACAGGCCCACACAGCTGCTGGCGAGATCGTCACCCGAGCAGCAATTAACCCCCCGCAGTGGCAACTGAGCACTCACAGAAGTTCGACACCTTTAACTCATACAAAGAGAACAAACTTCGCAGGCGTGAATTCCCAGCTGCCCACCGCACACTCAACCATAGCACTCAACACCAAGACGTGGAGAGAACTTCAAATACCTACCCAAACCCGCAGGATCATAGTCGCTTCCATACAGAAATTTTCTCGGATAAGTGAAAACACTGAGGCCACTGCACAAACGTCACGCACATTATGTGGAAATGCCAAAAGAAACCACGAAACAAGAACCCCCCCACCCCTACCCCCCATAGACATCGGATATCTAGAGCACTGGGAAACCTTGCTGTGCAGCTCTGATCCCCTAACGCAGCTGCGCCTTGTCCGAATGGCTGAAGAAGCCACCAGGAACCAAGATCTCCAAGCTGGCTAACGCGGCAGAGAGAGCCCAAAAATAGTTCTTTCTCTCCCTTTGGCAGCAAGTGGTCATGCAACCTGTTCTCAATCATTAGAATGAAAAATGCAGCTACACATTATTGCCCAATTATTACTGCAAGGCACTGGAACCATTATTGTGCCATATCCGATTGGTCCGCTGTATCCAAGGGCCAAGTATACCCTCACAGATTAGCACATTTTGTAGAGGGCATCCTGCACCCTTTTAAGACTTAAGAACATTTCTCAACCTAGGTACCATGCGCGATGAAAATCAAATCCAGGTGGCTAACAAACACAGGCTTGCAAGAAATGAACATGGCTCTACTCTGTACTCTGCATTAGCGTTTTGCACACTAATGTGCCACCTTTATTTTGCATTTAAAAATGTTGGTGTCTACGGACGTAGTCATTTATAGTATTAGTAAGGAGAGTTATATCACACTATTACTGCTTGTTCATTGGCACAGTTGATTGTTTATGAAATCAAATCCAAATAACCAGATGTCATTGGATAAGACATGCACATAGTAATCACCCGAAGGGGCTAAAAATGCTGCCTTTTACTGAGTAGCCAACTAAGCTTGCACACAGTATAACCGTATAACGATGATGGGGAAAGAGGGCAAGCTTTCTTTTTTATTTGAGGGAGAGGGTGACGAGGTAGGGAACAATTCTGGCCTTGAGGCTGAGGAAAATTATTTGAAAATGAAGCCATTTGCTCAACTCACTGTATAAGCCAGACACAAGGAAGCATGGAACAAGGGGACTAATTAACAGTAAATTTTATTTGAGCAAGTTACATTGCGCAATGCATTTTGAGCAATACAATAAGTGCAAATCATGGCTAGCATAGACAAAAAAGAAGTAACACTTTGCATACGAACAACTTTGAAACCAGCAAGAGAAAGTTGCGCCGAAGAACAAGGAACGTATTTTCACACAGACAACTTTGAAAGCAGCGAAAGATATGTCGAAGAACAAGTGACGTAATTTTCTTTTTTAAGAAATACAACTGGACTAAAATTGAAAGACGTTGAACGCCGGGGTTTCCAAGAGTGGTTCACTCGTGGCACACCCCTATGTATGGCACAAGAGGAGCGGAACAAGCAGTACTTGTGAACCAATAATTCGCCAGACAATGCTGTCTCAGAAGAAATGAAGTTTTTCATTTTCTCTGGTAGAATTCCTAGCAAGTTAGCAACCCAGACAACCTGTTTTGCATGAATTTGGCAGCTCGTACATGGGTCCAAATTAGCCCAATACAGCTGTGGAACTTCATTCTCTTCCCAATGCTGTGCGGATCAAGTGGCAGTTATCAAGAAAGTGCGCAATGTCTCAAGTACCAGACTCACTCTTGTCGAAGCATGCCACTGACTCTTGCATTGGAACACTCCAACTGCAGGCTGACACACACACTTTTTCCACCCATTTAAAGGGGCCATGCAGACAAAACACACGTTTGGTTCATTCGAGAGATTGCCTCATTAGAATCCTACTGACACCACTTTTACGTAAGCTTCGCTCAAATAGGCTATATAATTAGGAAAATAGGGAATGGCCACGCGACCCACAAGCTCATTTCCTGCAACAGAACCTTGACGTCATGTACCCTTCTGTGCTAGTGGCTGAGGCTGGCAAAAGCAAACGCATATTAGGCACACCTTATAAGCTGGCTGAACAAGCTATTTGCGCTTAATTTAGGGCACATTCTTTATATAGCAGTAAGAATGATGGGGGTAAACAGTGGAAGTCACGGAACTGGGCGTAAACACCAAAGCAGTTAGTGAGGCACTTTGCCGGCTGACACTGCCTGGCACTGCCTAACACAACCACCACACGCGTTGGACTTGTCTGACACCACGACCAACTGACATGAGCAACGCGGTCACTTACATGACCATGTTGTCGAGTCATAGCTTACACTTAGCAAACGATTAGTATGAACCCTAACAAAAATATGAGGTATATAAGTCCGGCCATAAGCAAAGTGCAAGCACTGGCATTTCAGCGGTATTGCAGCACCATCTATGGAAGTGGACGACGAACAACATAACCAAACGGCCGTCTGAGATGGAAGCAGCCCTGGTCAGCAGGCTATCCTTAGTTTTAAGGCCCTACTGTAAATGGTTGACGTCACGAAAACACGATTTAGCGGGAGAATCGAAATGTTGGCGTAAAATTTAATTTCTCAGTGAGTAAAGCATCCTTTGCTGGCGGACAAGTGCTGAGGACGCTATAAAACACTAAATATTTCAAATAAAACAAACTTGTATTTTGTCCGAAATGGCCCCTTTAACCATTTTTTCTTGTGTGCATTTTAGCCAGTTGGTGCTTTTTTATTTTTATCAGGCTATTAGGGCTTACTATACCTTTTCTCTGACATATGATTGGCAGGTGTGATGGTTCCTAAAAAAGATCAAAACTTGTGATTTTGATCCTGTGGTTTTGATCAGAGCAGGTGTCATGGTTCCGAAATCTGCATTATGATTGGATAACAGTTACAAAATCAGACAAATTAACCCACATGCACAGTGAATTTAAAGTCTACAAGGTACACTTCCAAAACAAGCAGAAGGCAAAATGCAGAAGTGAATACTGCCCATTCAGCAGGTTTTAAACCTTTTCATTATAAGCAGACGCATGCGTTGCTACGCTAAAGTTTATTGACCTCAGTTATCCGGCACCTAGAAATTGCATATAAATCACTTCCAAGCACATTTGTATCAGAGAATGCAGCACTTGAGTAAGAAAATGCTGTTCTTAAAATGCTGTTCTTAATTCTTAATTTTGTAATTCAATAAAGCCCACTTCAGGCATGTGGCCTTGCATTACTTCCGTGTCACAGTTGACCACTTCCCCTTGATGGCAGGGAGGCCATGCTCGCAGTCACTCACAAGAGCGTCACATGGCAGGGAGGCCATGCTCGCAGTCACTCACAAGAGCGTCACTCCTCGCCCATACAGTACTCCGTTCGCACACAATAGGAACTTTATTCTAATGGGGTGTGTTGCCCAGAGCCGAAATAGCAGGAGAGAGGCAGGAACCGAGATTCATGATGGAGCCGGTTTACTTTCGTGCACTCGTCGCTAGCAATGCTGCAGACTGACACTCGTCGTCGCCGTCGTCAATGCCGGTGGTTTAACCTGGAACTAGTGATGCCGCTTACGCAGCCACTGCTCATGGCACATAGCCGTTCGGCTGTGACTATGCTATGTACACCGTTCTTCCTCATTACAGTTTTTCGGGTCAAATAGGCGCCATCCTGGCGACGACGAGACGACGACAGGTTCTGCATGGTAACGCTTAAGACCTACGTGCACGGTCTCTCGGCCACGGCAACAGGTGTCGGAGGGAGGAGTCAGAGGCTCTAACGTAACTCACGGGTGACGTGCACTCGACAACACGATAAGGGCCATTGTATTGTGATTGTAGCTTGCTTGATAATCCCGGTTGTGTGGTTGGAACCCAGAGCCAAACGAGACCGTTGGGAGAAAACACCGGGTCAGATTTCAGTGTGTCGTGACAGAACTTTTGACGTGCTTGTTCGAGGGACGTGAATGAACGAGCTAGTTGTTGGCAGTCTTCAGCACGTCGTGCGACGTTGGAAACCTAGGTACATTCTGACGGGTTGGGACTGTAAAGGAGGATCGTGTCGAGTAGACACGACAGTTTGCATCCGTACACGAGAAAGAAGGGAGGGAAGCCTCTGGTGGCCTGCATGGCGGTATTCTTTGCGTAGGTCACGAAAAGTAAGGTATCCCAACTGCAATGGTGGGATGACCCATACATGGCCAGCATGTCCCCTAATGTACGATTAAAACATTCGGTTAATCCATTTGTCTGTGGGTGATATGCTGTAGTCATGCGGTGAACGATTAGTCATGCCTCGAGGAGTTCTTCCATTACGTCAGAGCTTTCCTTAGGCATGGCCCCTCATGAAAAGTATAGGCTGCAACTGTAAACTTCCCTCTTACGTGCTTGTTCATTGCCACTGCATGATGCGACATACCTTATATTGAAAAGCTGTCTGTGCCAGCAGACCCACGGCTAGCTAGATTTGGACATTACACAAGTCTGCACTGGAAGAATACTATTTGTTGCTCGAGTGGGAGAGCATGTCTACCTCTAGACTATGCGTTAACACCTGAGAGCAGATCCTGCGGCGCTGCTCACAGGTTTTCTTCCACGCGGGATTTTCTGTCTCTTTTTGCGTGGGCGCGCAAGTGATAAACCAAACTCTTTCTGTGAGCAAAGGTGCTTGAACATTTTCGGCATTCAAAGGGCTTTTCGCCAGTGTGAGAGCGCTCGTGCTGAATCAAATTGTGCCTGTGAGCGAACTCGCGTGAGCAGGTTGGGCATTTATATGGCCTCACGCCAGTGTGAATTCGCATGTGAACAGCCAGACTATTCTTATATGTGAATGTGTTGGAACAGGTAAGGCATTTGTACGGTTTCTCTTTTGTGTGCACGCGAGTGTGCTCGCTGATGCGAGCCTTCGTATTTGCACTGTAGGGGCAGTATTCACACAGATACTCTTTCTGCTCACAAGAACTGCCAACTGCCTTATCATCGGCAACTTCCCCAGTATGTTTCAGTGCTTCTTCACCACTCTGAGTACTACTACCAGCATGGGATGTTGCGTCCTTTTGGGCTGATCCAGTGGGTACACGCGAAGTCGCTTTTTTCTGGCCCGGGTCTGCAGCTGCTCTTTCATTTTCGGAACCGGTTCCTGCTTGGACAGAAAAAAAAATTACAACAAAATAAAAATTATGCAAGAATAATTTCATTCGTACATAGGTAGCAACAGCAAATTCAACTCTGAAGGCGACTGTAGCTGCTAATAGGAGCACACAGCCGGCACGAAAAGCACGCAGTGCAGCAGTAACGTTCCTCATTCCAATTTTTTGTTGTTTCGCACTGCGTTTTAAGGGCCTTGAAGACAAAATGCAAGTTTGGTTCATTCAACAGACTGCCTCGTCGGAATCATCCTGACACCACTTTTAATGTAAACCTCGCTCAAATAAGCTATACAATTAGGAAAAACGGGAATGGCCATGCGACCCACTAGCTCATTTCCTGCAATGAAACCTACGATGTCATACCAGCCAGCTCTACGATTAGCTGAGGCCGGAAAAGGCAAACGCTAATTACGAAGAACTTGTAAGCTTGCCGAACGAGCTATCTGCACTTAAATTTAGGGCACATTTTTTATAGCAGTAAGAATGGTGGCACAAACAGTGGAGGCTACGAAAGCACACGTAAACATAGAAGTACTGATGTGTACTGCTTGGTTGGTTTAAATGCGCAATACTGTGGTGCTTTAGGGTTGTCTCAGGCAACACTGGCCGATTGGCACAAGCAGCGGTGTCATGCGTAAACCATATTCGTCGAGCAAGCACTACGTTTCACGAAACGATTATTTTCTCCATGAACAAAAACAAGCCAGGTAAAAATGTGGTCACACACAAACCAAAGGCAGAAAACGGCTTGCCGCGGTGCGGTGGCGCCATCTCGGTTGACTAACAGTAAGCAAGTCTACGCTCCACACCAAGTTTAGCTGAAAGACCTGTTCTTATGATGCCATCGCAAACGTCGTTAAAACACGTTTTGATACGAGAATCAAAATGTTAGCTTAAATTGATAAATTTCGCAGTGAATAAAGCATCGTTTGCTTCCCGATAAGTGCTGGGAGCACTGTAGAACACGAAACGTTTCGGATAAAACAAACTTGTATTTTGTCTTCATGGCCCCTTTAAGCTCAAAAAATAATCACTTATCACTGTGGGTTTATCAGCCTCGATAATGTCACCAGCTATTCAAGTGGCACCTCATGAAAAATTAGCACACTGACTTGTTGCATTTCTCGAAACTCGTCAAGTTAACTTTATAAAATTAACGTGTACATTTTTGTGCGTTGAGTTTCTGCTTTATGAATTTTATTTCGGACCATAAATCGTGCATTTGAAGCCCCAAGTTACCTACTCAATTTATTCGCGCATCCAATTTCAGGCATGGCAGATGATCCTGAACTTGTTTGGGGTGCTACATTTTACCAACAAACCAGCCACTGCCGACAATGTTTTACTACGAAAACCATTTCTGGCATTCTCATCGCCAACTACGGAAATTACTTTTGGTCACGCATTGGATTTTGACTAGACCTACTTCAACTCAATGAAACACCCTCTGCTTATGCAGAGTGTACACTACAACTTCTACTCAGTACCAGCCGCTACATACGGTATTTGCACGATTCTAATGTGTAACAAGCGCGCAATGCTCCCCCCCCCCCCCTGATGTAATCTTCGTTGGCCGGTAGGCTTGGTAGGCAACATTGCTCACCACTGCCAGTAAACACCGATAGGGGGGCTAGAAAGGGGAGGTGTGAAGAGCATGGAGCCGCCAGCTCGCTTCTGTGTAGCACGGTTCCATTCTTATCGTGTTTTCTAAATTCTTTAAAGTAGGTAGTGTGAGCGGCTGTTGCTATCCCTTGACACGATCTGAACAATGCCGCCAACAGCGAAGAAGAAAACGCAAAGGTGGTGTTTTGTGCGAGGTTGCGACGGCGGCTACAAGTCATGCGGACAAAAACTCACTCTTCCGCTAGCCTGCCCACGAAGATGAATTCGAGAAGTGGGCACATGCCATACCAAGGGCTGACAAGCCGGTAGAAAAAACATTCTGCGGTTTGCGAGAGACATTTCAGCGCAAGGTAAGTTCAGACGTGTTTAAGCTTTTTTAATACGTTGACGTATGCTTGCGTGGAAGCTGGACGTGCGTTTGCTTCTTAAAGGCCAACAGCACTAAATCCTATTTTTGTCCAAATAAGTAGTCTATGCTCTTAAAACCACCTTGGCGAAACCCAAGCTTCGTAAGCACACAGAACACTGGGTACTGTCGTTCAAAGTAGCTCCGTGCAGACGAAGTTTGCACCTGGCGGAGAGTCGCCGAAACAAGTTCTGAGTGGCCTATGATGGAGGTGGGGGAACCTGTCCTGTGGTGCTTGCGACTTGCACGGCGCTCCACCGGGTGCAGGAACGCTTTCTCCCAGGGTTTCTCTGCTACACCACCGCGCTGTACCGCCGTCGCCATCACATGCTTCAAACTAACCGCAGAGGTAGCAATGCCCACCATTTTTTTAGTGAAATAAAATGGATTACACATGCTTGCGAACGTTCTGGAGCAGGCATAGCTTTTTTTACTTGAAAATATGTCTACTAAAAAAAATTGTGCGACACGCACACTTGCCTTACCTTTGTCATTCCTATTGCATCTATCACAGAAAAAAATGACATTTTATAAACTCTTGACCACTTGCACTTCGGCGTCCAATATCTGCCATAATTGGGCTGGCCCAATTCAACCTCGATCTCTTAGACATTCCTAAAAGTTTGACGACCTCACTGGAGTTGTTGTACACGCGAATTTAAACAATTGTGCAACTTTTTCCTCACTCGCTAAGTGAACCAAAATCAGCCTTGCTCGCTGTAACCAATATATCCGCACAAATATCAGCCGTCAGCTTTGCGAAGTGTGAAAGCTAACAAAACTGCTCCTCTCAAACATTAAACTGACTTTTTTGAATTCCCAAATGGAGCATATTTAGTTTTGTAGAGCACTACATTTAGTTCACTTGATAGTAAAATGTTTTCTACAGCACATGTATTTGGTAAAAGTAGAAAAAAGCAGCAGATAGGTAACTTTTTTCGTGTATTAGTGCATCATTTAGCTGAGGAAGCTGGCTAGTTAGCCAAATGGGGGTGTTGGGACTTAGCTGGGGTGACTTTGTTGCTTATGGAAAGGATTTCGTTCTGATTGAGCGGATTCGGCTCATGCAGGCCGAATGGGAGGCAATGAAGGACCAGCTTAACTACTACTTTTTTAACACGCTTCTACCATTTTCTAGAAGGTGGCAGTCACCAGGCCGCTGTTTAGTCTAGAATACAAGCATTCATCACTGCATGTCACACTTTAAAAACTGTTTATTCGCTTTTTTTTTATTCATTTCAAAATGATTCAATGCACAAGGAAGTTCTCACTGTGTCATACACAACGAAAGCACGCGGATGGCAATCAAGGTGGACAGCACTATCCTTGATTGATTGATTGTGGGGGTTTAACGCGCCGACGCAACGCAGGCGATGAGGCGCGCCGTAGTGGAGGGTTCTAGATTAATTTTGACCACCTGGGGATCTTTGACGTGCGCCGAAATCTCGTACACACGGGTGTTTTCGCTTTTTCACCTCCATCAGAAAAGCGGCCGCCGCGGCCGGGACTCGAACCTGCGACCTCGTGCTCAGCAGCGCAACGCCTTAGCCACTGAGCCGCCGCGGCGGGGTGGACAGCACTACCCTGTCCACGGGGTAGGTGTCTAGGGAAGCTCGGAAATGGAGCTGGCGGGCGGTAGCATGGGCTACTTTGTTCCTAACCAGTATAAAATGGGCAGGGACCCCGACAATGGCGAGGAGTGCAGCAGGTAAACCTTGCAGAATTCGTATGTTTTGCGTGACTTAGTCTTACATAACCAATAACCAACAAACATACCAATAGACATAGAGAGTTTCGCTCTCTATGTCTATTGATGCATTGTTTAAGCCAGTAAATGCTGCCACGGTCGCGGCGATGCCTTCCGAGTGGTGAATATTTCTGTACAATGAACACACGCCCAGCGTCACCAGAAAACACCCTGGGGAGATGACGATACCACGAATTTCCTGTAGAAAATGGCTGGTATCTTTGATGTAAGACGGGAACGTAGGGGGTGGGGGGGGGTGTCCTTAATTATGTGATTAATGAAGCTTGAAATTTTTTCTGTCACCGTCCCGTTACTGGATACAATGGGTCTGCCCGGATGGTTGTTCTTATGTATTTGGGTAGCTAGTAAAATCGATCAGGGACAGGATGTTCCGGTGACATAATTTTAACCAACGCGGCAGTTATATTACCTTCTGTGACAAGAGATTTGAGGGTGTTGTGAATTTCACTTTCATAGAATTTTGTGGGTTCATTTGGTAGCTCATTATAGAATTGTCTTTCGCTTAGTTGTCGCATTCCCTCTTCCAAGTATTCAGACCTGTCAAGTATAACAATGGCTCCCCCCTTGTCCGCTGGTTTGATAATTATACTGGTGTGCGAATTTAAAGCTTGACTTATTCTTGACTTGCTTGACTTAGTCTTAGACTTAGAATTGGTATGTTTATTTTGCTTGACTTAGTCCTTAAACGGGGTTTCCTTTTTTTCTTTCTTGCTTTCTTTTTTTTTTTTTTAGTTGCTGCACGATCCCAGTTCCGCGCTCACCCCCTCCACCGCCCGCAAGGCACCGATATTTCCGCCTAAGGCGCAGATTTTTGCCGCAACCGGGATCGTGCAGCCGGGAGCGCGGAACCGGGATCGTGCAACAACTAAAAAAAAGAAAGCAAGAAAGAAAAAAGGAAACCCCGTTTCAGGGACTAAGTCAAGCAAAACAAACGTGATAGAACGCCCCCCCCCCCCCCCCCCTTCTCCCCATCCTCCCCCGCCTGTTCGGCATCATCGCCCGTCTCATCAGTGACCTTGAACAGCTGTGAGCGCGTCCCGCGGACCTGCCGACGCAGAGTGGCCTGAATAATGACCGCCGCTCCGCTGACAGACAAACTGCCGGAGAATGCGCCGCAAACGAAACCAAATCCTAGTGTTACTTGCCCCGCGGCTCGCAGGCCGCGCGGCATAGCTTCGCTACACCACTCGGTTTCGTCGAAGCGGCGTCAAGCCGAGAGCTGCTGTAGGCTTAGCCAGGAGTAAAACAAAACCTAAAATGGGACAGGAAATTCCGAGTATGGCGCGGAGACCATCCGTCGACTGGGCAGGCCGTGCATGAATGCGGCCGTGCAGTTTGACCGAATCGAAGATCTATGCCTGTGCTGCCATCTTATGTCCGTCTCCCTTCATCCCCCCTTTTTTTGCCCCTTTTCCCTTCCCGCTGACTACTTTTACACCATTTACGGAGCACGCAGGACTCAATCTTGTTTTTGGTTTTGAGTCTGCTTGTGTGCTTCTTGTTATAGTGTTTTCGTGCTGCCTTTTCGTCCGTGTTCTTTCCCCTTCCCTCACCTTCCACCTTTCTAGCCAATCGGAATGCAACTGTTTGAAACACCCCTCACCCGCGACGACTCCTGGAGGGATGAGGGAAGTTACCCTCCCTCACAGAAGTTTTTGTATAAAGGCGAAATGTGAGATATTAAAATACAGCCCTGAAGAAGGAGTTTCTAACTGCGAAACTGTTGGCAACAAAAAACGGGAAACGTGTCAGTCGACTTCTTTCACTATATATATATATACAAAGTAAAAGTACGCTCTTCGGAGACTATTTCCAACGTTTCGACCTGAGACAGGTCTTCCTCAGGAATGTAAGCTTTGGGAAATCATCGTACGGATTCAGGAGGGGGGGGGGCGCCTGAAACACAAGCCACATGGGAAACAAAACACACAAACGACCACACACACCATACAGAGCTTATTCTGCCAAAGGCAAGCGAAAAAGACCCCCAAAAACAAACCAATCAATCAAACAAAAAAACAAAAACACAAAAACAAACGAAAGAAAAAATAGGGGTGGGGGCGAGCAGGAACACCGCCTGAACGCGAGTGATGGGGATGACAGGAAATGCGACAAGTTCATGGGTGGCGAAAGGCCGAAAAACATCCGGTGTCTCCAAGAGGGGAAGACAACAAAACCCATGCCGCCACGAGCAGCGAGTTTACATGCGCGTCACCGGTAACAAAAATTAACTACTGACCGTCTTCAGCAGCAAGGTCAAAAATGCAAGCTTGGCCCTTTACTCTATCTGAAGCCCAGGCAGCTTCCGCGACTTTGGGGGGTCCTAGAAAAGCCAATGGGGGAGCCCATTTTGAGGCGTCCCCTTCCCCGCCTTCGCCACCCTCTGTACACGGCGTCGCGTCGTGTTGCGCCAGGCCAATGCACGGCGTGTTAACTGTTAGCGCTCGGCCTGTCACCCGCACGCGTGGACGCCTGGGCTTATTCCACGAAAATATGGTGGAGCGCGGCAATTCGTAAAAACATGAAAACAAGAAGAGAGAGGCGACAGTCGGTGTGTGCCGTGCCTCCGGGGAAACCAAAAAATAGAAAAGAAAAGAAAAAGAAGGAAGCAATGGAAAAGAGAAGCAAACCATACATTACCGAAAAGACAGGAAGGACGCGCGCACCCCGTGAGCACTAGCATTGGGGATCACAATGTGAATACAAGACACCCGAGGCAGGAGCCACAACAGACACCAAAATAAAATACTTCTTACACGCTCGGTTGGAATTAAAAGCTTTAACATTCCATTTCACATTTCTCAAGGATAAAATGGGTATGACATATGGTGACATAAACAGGCAATGGGTACAATCTGGTTATTAATGAGGCGTGTTATGCTTGCTAAGCGTTGAAACAAGGAAATGAGAGAGAAAAAAAATCAAAAATAGCGGGGGCGGTAAGGGAAGTGTTGGTAGGGGGCCGGAAGCGGACGAGACATATATAGTGATTGTTGGCGTTTCAATGCACGACCTCACACCGAGAGCAACAGGCTGCCTGTGCTGCAACTAAGGACTCTACTTCACGACTATATATATATATATATATAATATATATATATATATATATATATATATATATATATATATATATATATATCAAGACGGAGTTCAGCCGGCTCCTGACCAACTTACGCCGTGAAGAAGCGACGTGGAAGTGCGACCCTCTTGATAGGTGAGTTCCATAGGATGGCCGTCCTTTTGGTAGAACGGAAAATTAAGGCTCCGCTCCTGTGTTCGCCCACTAGCTTCTCGCTGCACGGCTGATGGCCACAGAATTCCAGTTTTTCTACCCAAAATGTTGCACTGTTGCGTGACGTGAGGAACAGCATTATTGAGAAGAGTGCGCATATGCGTATGGTGTGTGAAAGCCTTCTGCATTACCCTTGACACCAGATTTTCTATTCCCCAGCAGGCAACCAGATAGAGCCCTGGAACACTGCTCTTGTCAGCGACGTCCCAGAGATCCAGAGGGACCTATCCTTAGGCCGCGGAGAAGGAGCTAAGGAGACTGGAGCCCTGGACGAAGGGTCCGGTCCATCGATTCAGCTGAAGCCCTTAAACTCTGCCAGAAGTGTCTCCCTCTTCTGCTCCTTCCCCATTTGCTTCAAGAGCGGACGAGGCTCGAGACTGTTGCCTTCACTGTCTCTCCCCCACATTTCCTCGGTAACAATAAAAGGGTCCTGATACCCCTTACATAGCAAGAGCGTCTTCCTCCTGGTGAAGGCGGATCGCTGCGCAATTTGGGCTTCGCGGTCGGTAGGTTAGACATATCACCGTAATCATCATCAACGCAAGACTTGCGAATCTTAAAATGGCGCAGCACAGTATGTGGTGCCAACGACTGAGCACAACGAATGACCGCACTTCTCTGGAAGTGTAAAAGCAGTGTGCAGCCGAACTTGGGAAGAATCATTGACTAGCGTGACGGACCAAAGGGGTGCTTAGCCTCGACAGTTGAGTTTAATGCACAGTCCCTTTCTGGGTAATGTGTGTGAGCTCTCACTAGCGTCAGTGTCGAGGTGCGCCATTAATTAAGCATACCGTACGTATTCGAATATACGACGGGTATTTTTTCCAAAATTTGTAGTGTATTCGAAACTCAGTATATATATATGTATATTGTGGGCATTGGGGGTGTACTGTTGTGATATTTAGGCGTGGAAGCGACATGACCATTGTTATATCCAGTGTGGAACACGGCGGGTCAATGCCTCTGTTCCTTCTACCCCATCCAAACCCATCGCCACTGTCATCTGTGTATAACCATCATCATCCCCGGACAGTTCCGTCTTTCGGTGGCCTGTGATCGGGAGCCTAATTAAAAGTGGTCCTTCAGCATCTCGGAGCTCTGTCTCTCAATATATATATATATATATATATATATATATATATATATATATATATATATCAAGAGTCGGATACACAGCAAGTAACAAACAATGTTTACTTACGTAGCGGCAATGGGACTTGCCTTCATCAGAGTAAAGTTACATGAATGGTGTCGCATTGAACACGTTTCTTATATTTGACTGTAAGAAATGGAAATATTTCGCAATGGAGACTGTGCATACAGTCAGGCTACGCCTACGTTACAACATCAACCAACAAATAAAAAAGAAAAAAAAGGGGGGGGAGCAAGAGAGAGAAAAAATCCGCCGTTCAAGGTTGCACCATATCAACGTATGCAATTCAGACAATATCAATAATAGAATAGTATATATTAGTGGCTATGGTTCTATATGAAGATATATATATATTTCCATAATATCGAACTATATCACAAAATATATATATATATCACGAGTTAAACATTCTTAGTATGGTGGGAACGAGGCCTCCTTCTCCCGGACAATGGCATTGTTGAGCCCATCAGCTGCTGTATAGGAGAGTTTCTGCGTGAGCAGCCATAGCACGCGCTGGTTCGTCTTCCTCGAGTCGCCATCTTTGTAATATGTTCATTAACACCATCGCATCTAATCAGGACGTCTCGGCCCTTGGTCCTCGTTCCCACCACCCTTAAGAATGTTTACTCTTTGTGATCTATATAACCTTTTGTGACCTACCTATTTCCTGTTCGTTGCTAGCTTCTGTAAAATTCTTCATCTGTTTCTATGACCCACCACAACCTCCCCTATGATCGCACTCGCGTAAACATCGCACCCCTGAAGTTCGTTGTCAAAGTACGACTTTTTCTCTCTCTTGCTCCCCCCCCCCTTTTTTTTTTTGTTGGTTGATTTGTAACGTAGGCGTAGCCTGACTGTATGCACACTCTCCGAGCCATATTCCTTCTGTACAGTTTTATGCAAACCTATATAAGAAATGTGTTCAAGGTGTGCTTACCTTAGTTTCCTCTTCTTTCAAAGCGGACATGGCTACGTTATTGCCGCGGACTTTACGATATAAGCGATGTTGAAAAAGATGACGCCTCGCCTCCCTTGTGCCCATCACCATCATCATTACCGTGTTCCATTAAAGCACGCATCAGAACGAGTCTCGGCGGCTCGTCCCTTTTCCACATTTTTGGTGCCGAAAATCCCTTGCTCGACGTTCTCCGAGCTTGCGACGAACCGCCGGGAGAACAGGGAACAAGGGACCTCCAGAGGTGAGCCACACCGAGCGGATTTTAGCCTACTTCGACCGCCTTCTCACCTCTGGGGGAACAGAAATGAAGTCACCATACCAGCGAACCCGTTGAGAAAGGTTGGGACAGCTAAAGAAGAAGAAACCAACCGGACCCATTCGTGCTGCACCTTTGCCGACACACGTGAGATGCGCCTTCGCCGCTGCGTACCTGCCAGAATGCTCGCGCTGACCTTTTGCCCGTGAGTCCGATCCCATCATCAACGACGTCTGTGACGCTGGACTGGACGATGGAGGCCCTATACGAAAGGCGGCGGATCGTCCGGGAGAAACTGGCAGGTGTGATCGGCATGGTAGAAGACTTCCTTCGCGTGCAGCTACCACCCATAGGTGAGTTGTCTCACCTGTTCGAAACTCTGACTGAGCAAAACGAGTCATTGGTCCAGATTAACCGAGTGGTAGAAAACACCGTGGAAATTGAGAAGCTGGAATCGGAGATGTTTGGAGCATATGATTTTGAGGCCATTGTCATATCGGCAAAAGTTAAACTGGAAATGAAAATAACCGAGACCAGAACTAAACGGCAAGCTCTCATTATGTCCATTAATACGCGAATTAGGTCAGAGATCAGACAGCGCCGTGAAAATACGGACAGCGAAAACGGAAATAACAATCTGTTATCCAAAAACAAGAAGACCAGTACAAACTAGAATTAAAATCAGATGGTGTACCATCTGTAAAGGACAAGAGTCTTGTTTTCTGCGCACTAAATAAGTTGTGCAATCCGATGGACAATAACAGCCCAAAAGAAGTAGGACTGTATCTGGGTACAGCGAGATCGGCGCTACCAGAAACCACGCCGATAGAGAAGAAATTTAGGACCGGTTTTTTTCGCAACGTGACACATTCAACACACAAGCGGAAATATTGGATACGGACTCGCAAGTTGAAGCAGGAAGACCGAATCGCGAACAGCCTGCGGAAGACGGAGAAAAGGAAGTTAAAGAAAAGACGAAGGAAAATAGCGCCTATCATTCTACAGAAGTCTGCAAGGCGTTTAAAAGTGATACGAGTAATGCGAGCTTCTGTAACGGACAAAACGACTGCCGGCTGGCGAACGAAGTTTCCACCCAGAAGAGGGACTCCTTTCCGCAGATGAGCGGCTTCTCAGCAAGAAAACAGGTCTATGCTTCGGCACGCTAATAGGCGTCGTTTTCATCGATGGAAGCAGAAGCGGCGAGGTCCCCGAATCTGCTTGCTTCAACGGACCTGATTTCTTGATGCCTGCCAAGTGGACCGCTTTCCCGCCATGTACTCTAAAGGCGCAGTGAAACTGTAGCCATTTTCGCGCGGGGGAGGATGTTGAAAAAGATGACGCCTCGCCTCCCTCGTGCTCATCATCATCATTATCCGCCAACATGGTGATGATGACAGAGGCGCCGAGAAGGAAGTGGCACGTTTGCACGCACTACTGCGAGGAGCACGCGGATGAGTTCGGAACGCTGCGCTTGGACGACTGTGCACGGCCTTGCGTCGCTCTCTTCACGGCGCCAATAAACGCTGAATATCGGCTTTCCCTTTTCGTAACATTGGTGCCGAAACCCGGGAAGCAAGCCAGCGTTGCGGCGAGACTTCTCCTGACGAGATTACGCCCTTCTTCAGCTACGACCGGCATGGAACGGATCCAGAACAAGCGCGCGGCACGGCAGGCTATGAACACGAAGATCATCAGCGAGGTGGACCAGCTGCTACAGTCTCAGCAGTTGGACCTTTCCGCCCTTCGTGACTTTCACGGGCGTCTTCGAGCGAGCAATGCAGCATTGTCCGCACTTAACGCCGAGCTTAAAGCCCACCTGACCGACGAACAGGCAGCGGAAGACCACGCTTCGGTCATGCAGTATGACGACGCAGCGACCTGCGCACTAGCTTTACTCGAGCATCACATGGAGGTGTTGAGGTCATCTTCGACGCTCCAGACTGCTCCTCCATTGGAAGACGCCAGCGGAGACTGCCGTGCTGCGACGTCTACCGGACAACCCATGCCATCTACTCGTGAGTTTGGAGCACGTCTCCCGAAGCTAGAACTGTCGCGCTTCGACGGAGCGATAACGCGGTGGCAACCTTTTTGGTACATGTTTCGACATTCCGTCCACGAGGATCCCCGGCTGTCCAATATTACCGTTTTCATTACTTGTTTTCGCTTCTTGACGGAGCTGCTGCTGAAGCCGTTGCTAGCCTGCAAGTGACAGAGTCCTGCTATCAAGATGCTCTTGATATTTTCAAGAATCGTTTTGGTAATTCCCAAGTGATCGAGCTGAAGCATTTTGAAAATCTGCGGAAGCTCCAGCCTGTCGATTCAGCCAGCAACGTACCCCGCTTTGAGGAAGCTGTACGACCACGTGCAAATGAACCGGCGAGGACTGGAAAGCTTGGGCGTTGGAATTTCTTCTTACGCGGCTATGCTGAATGAAGTGCTTTTAAAGGTGATACCTGGCGACATTATTGTCGATTACTTCAAACAGCAGAGGCTTGGAGCCAGCGCCGCTTCCACGAGCAGTCAGAGTTCTGCCGAGGACGTAGAACATCTACTGTCTTTCCTGCGAGTGGAAGTCGAGTGCAGGGAAAGAAGCTTCCAGATCAGCAGCTTCAACGAAGTGAGGAGGCTGACCGAGTGCTCAAGAAGCAGCAGTCTATTCCGACCGCTGCCGTCCTGCACAACAGGGCACAGACTTCGTCATGCTTCTTCTGCTCCGCCAACGATCACAGAACAGAAGAATGTCCGAGTGACATCCCTTTGGCCGACAAGCGAACCCGCCTAGCAAGTGACGGCCGATGCTTAAGATGTACGGCCAAGGGACATCTGGTACGGAGTTGCCGAAAGAAGGTCCGGTGATTGATTGATTGTAGGGTTTAACGCGCCGACGCAACGCAGGCGATGAGGCGCGCCGTAGTGGAGGGCTCCGGATTAATTTTGACCACCTGGGGATCTTTAACGTGCGCCGAAATCTCGTACACACGGGCGTTTTCGCTTTTCGCCTCCATCAGAAAAGCGGCCATCGCGGCCGGGAATCGAACCCGCGACCTCGTGCTCAGCAGCGCAACGCCTTAGCCACTGAGCCACCGCGGCGGGTAGAAGGTCCGGTGTCGGACATGTAAGCGGCGCCATGCTAGCACGATGTGCACCACTGACCCCGCTCGGATACCATCGGAATCGGCTGCAGAAACGCGACATGCAGCGATGCACGTCAACACGCGCAAATCAGCCATCCCGCGACTCTCCAGCGACGTCCTACTACAGACGTTCCGGGCGTGCATTATGACTTCGTCGCATTGCTGCTACGTCCATGGAATTTTTGACAATGGCAGCCAGCGGACTTTCATCCGACAAGACGTAGCCTCTGAGCTCAAGTTAACTGCAACTGGCGAAGTCGATCTGGCCATCAGTGCTTTCGGCCGACCTGGAGGTCCAAAGAAGAGGTTTAAAGTCGTCAGAGCAACCCTTCGCAGTCAACATGACAGCACGTCTGCAGAGGTTGAAGCCATCGTCGTGCCTTTCATTTGTGAAGACGTCGCTGAAGCACCGAAGGGCAACACGCTTCTGCAACGCCTGGTCGCCGAGGGGAAGCCACTGGCTGACACCATTGCTTTCCCAGGCATGGACTTCAGACAAGGAGTTAGCCTTCTCGCTGGATCCGACCAGATCTGGAAGTTCGCGCCAAAAACGAGCCAAGTACAGTGCGAAGAGACGAATCCTGCTTTGGTCGTTGTCAATACAAGCTTAGGATGGACCTTACAAGGACCGTTATCTTTGAAAGAGGGCAATAGAAGCAAAGGCGGTAGCCTGGTCTGTGTTCTCCGCACGGACACGCACATGAATGCAGACCTCTCTTGCTCTGTTCGGCGGTTTCAGGAGGTTAGCACTGCTGGTCTCAAGAACTCTCCGAACTCGCATCCCGATGAAGGTGCATTGCGCAAGTTGAAAGATTCAATTGGGTTGGTGAAAGTGCTCCATGATGTAGAAGTGCGATATGAGTCCACACCATTCTCTATGGCCGACGACGCAAGATTGCCCTTTCCAGACCTTCTATGTTACCTCGACGACTTTCTTCAAACGAAGGCGTAAGACCCTACGATAAGTCTGTGAGGCAAGGGAAGGCCGATGACCACGCAGAAAAAGTTGCGAAGGGCCGCCTTGAAAAAGGAACGAATCTCAACTGCTCTCCACAAGGAAAGAAACGCCGGCTGCCGGAACCCGGAGATGACCGTTGTAACCACTCCATTGACGATGTTTATAAGCGACTTCACTGTGGAGTCGGCAAGGCTCTCGCTGAAATACGCGAGAGTGACGGGGAGGCCACAGCCCGACAAAGCGTGAAGTTTTCGGACGTTATGAATGGTGTTCACTTTTCATGCTGCAAACTGTTGCAACCACAGCGCTGCCGAGGGTCGGAGTCGGCAAATTCCAGTAGCTTTTCTGGAAGGTGGACAATAGACGACAGTGTTTGCAAAAGACGGTCGCACAAAGACCCGACAAGTTCAGCTGGCGGGCGGTGGAGGAGGAGGAGGAATAAACTTTTATTGTGCACACCACGATGTGCTCAGCCTCCCAAGTCCAGGAGGCCGCGAGTCCGAGCTGCGTCCAGAGCTCGTTGCACCAGGGCTTGCTGTCGCTCTGGTGCTGAGCTGGTCAGCTCGGACTCCCACTGCTCAGGGTTAGGGGATGGGATGGGGCTAGTCCCAAGGTAAAGACGCCAAAGGTTTGCTTAAATTATTTTAAATTTCCCGCGTTCGACTGCCCCCAAACCGGGTGTCTCGATGCCAACGCTGCCGTACGGCGAAGAGCGCGTTAATCGCGGCGCCCTAATTCAACGTTTACAGAACCGCGTTTCTCTCGCTAATGAAAGCTGGCATAATCTCTGTTCCGACCTCGGCCGGGACCGTAGCCTCAGCAAACTATGGAGGGTTTACCGAGGTCTCGCCGGTAAAGGCAAACGTCGCTCTACGCTCTTCGCCACACTCACCCTACAAAATCCGCCTGACATCGTGGAACATAACTCATCTCCACATTCTTCAACACGCCTCCTTGAATCCGCACCCCCCCCTTCCTGCTAATATAATTCCATCCCCTGATGAGGACCTAGACAGCCCTTTCACTCTTCCTGAACTTCAGGCCGCTCTTCACCAAGGCAAACTCCATTCTGCGCCTGGCCATGATGGTCTAACATGGCAGCACCTCCGTAACCTGGACGAGAACACCCAGCTGGTACTCCTTGAGATCATTAATGACCACTGGCCGACAGGGACGGTTCCCGACACGCTCAAGTTGACCTTGGTTAGCCCTATTCCCAAACCCAACAAGGATCCGGCTCAGCTCTCTAACCTGCGCCCCATCTCCCTCACCCCAACTCTGTGTAAACTCACCGAAAGACTAATCAACAACAGAATGCAACACTATCTCGAGTACGTACAGCCCTGGTTTCATCCATCCCAAACTGGCTTTCGTCCGAATCTCAGCACCCACGACTGCCTTTGGCTCCTTCGCAGAGTCATTAACCGTAAATCGCGTGCCGGTAACCCGGACTATGTTCTAGCCATCGACATGCGAAAGGCGTTCGATAATGTGAGTCAAGCCGCCATCCTTACCGAATTGGCTGCTGCATATCCAAGCCAACGGGCTCAAAATTGGATAAAATCCTTTCTGGAAAATCGGCCTATTCAGCTTAGTGGCACGCACCCGGGATGGCGCCCCAGAACCTATTTCTTGGCTAGGGGGGTACCCCAGGGTTCCATCCTCGGGCCCGTGCTTTTTAATTTGGCAATGACGCGAATCGCTCGTCAGCTAGAGACCGATACCACATCACGTTTTGCCATCTACGCTGATGACCTCACGGTGTGGACTGAGGCAGCTGACTATCCGGACGTCGAAAGTATGATTGTTGAACTACAAGCAGCGGCTTCTAGTCTAGCCCAAAGCCTCCTTCACTTGGGTTAGAGTTGGCTCCTGACAAGACAGTTTCTACTCGTTCATGGGATGCATAACCCACCATCTCACTTCCATCATGTTATTTATCTGGCCGGAACGTCAATCCAAACCAAGTGCGACTAGGTTCGCATCTTGGGAATCCCATTGGGCAGCCACAACAGTGCCAGACGTTGGATCACTCAACTTAGACGCAACTGGAAACCAATGCTGCATTTGATCTCCAGGATGTCTAATAGTGGAGCTAGTCAGGCCGCTTGCCTTGCGCTCACTCGAGCAGTTGCCCTTGGTCGAATTCTGTACGGCGCCCCTGCATATGACCTCCGTCCAGCTCACATGAAGCAACTACAAATTCTTCATCGTGCGTCCCTGCGGACGATCACACGCCTCCCACGGCACACTAGAGTCTGCGCCTTAGAGAAAGCTGCTCCTCTGCCTCCCCTGCCAGAAATTCTTGAAGAGACCGGAAACACCATCAACTCCGGCGCACGCTCACTATCCAGGGTGCTGCTATTACTGCATGGGACTCTCAAACGCACCCAATCGGACCCATGCCATCTCCTCCCCCACCCCCTTGGGCTCGAAATACCGTGGTTTCTTCACAACGGTCGGCTATCCCTCGAGCTAGCGTCGTTCCGCGTCTGCGCGCCCTCCGCCGATGCATGGCACAGAGGCTACCAAACGAGGTGGACATATTTACAGATGCCAGCCTACAAGACAACTCTATCGGTTTGGCTTGGCACTGCGAAGAACGCCCTGATCTTAGCGGCGCCACTACTATGGCTACCATCGCCCGTGCCGTCACCTCTCCAAGCCGAGCTCCATGGTCTCCTAGGAGCCCTGGATCACATGACCTACATGGCTCGTGCACCACCACCACCCAGAGTCCGCCTCCTCACTGATTCCCACGCCGCCATCAGAGAATTCAATAGGGCTTACTCTGATCACCCTACCGTTCATCACATCCAGGCCATGGTTAACCTACTGGCCCGAAACGGAACGCAAGTCCGCGTAGCCTGGATTCCGGGGCATGTGACCCAGGGGGTCGGCAATCACGCTGCTCATAATGCAGCGCGGGAGAGCCTTCAGTCTACACCTCCCTTGATTGCTCCCGATCTTGCACCTGATCCAGGTCTACATCCGCGCCCCAACTGGATCATGCTAAATATTCTCGCCGAAAGCGGCTCGCTGAGAAGACTCCGCAGGGCTACCTGCATGGTGTCCCCACCCTACCCCGTTCCGCAGAAGAAATCTTTGTTAATAAGACAATCGCTAATGCGGCCCTCACACCCTCCACACTGCGGAAATGGTTCCGTTTGGACTCTTCAGCCTTTCCGTACTGTCCTCATTGCCAGCAGAATGTTTTTTCAGACCTCAAGCACCTCACTTGGCACTGTGCAGCTTTCGCATCTTCTCGCGATTCTTTGCTCAGTGCTCTGCCCCCCAACTCGTCCCCTGATGATCCCCCGTACGAAGACCCCAATTTTCTGCATGCTCTAGGTGTGTTTTCTATTAAGAGTGGCCTGGCAAGGGTAGTGTGAGATGGGGTCTACACTCCCCCTCCCAAAGAAATCACTGATCATCGATCTCCAACAAGTCATCTCTAACGATTAAGTGATCACCTCCCCCTCCTCCCTTCTTCCCCTTCCCCAACTACGGCCATGTGGCCTCCCCCATCTTAATAAATGTCATTCATTCATTTCCCTACTCCACGTGCGTTGCAACCAGAACGTGGAACCCATCTAGTGGAACCTTTCATAACTGTTGCCGGTTGATTCCTTAAAATGCCGCAAGAAGCTATAGTGGCGCGGGCGATAGCAGGCGACGGCAAAGTGAATTTTTTTTCTGGAGTTGATGAAGTATGTAATTTCGCCAAAGTCAAGTATGTATGATTTCTTATTAAAGGAACACTGCAAACATCACTTCTGTATTAATTTGTTCTCTTATATTTGCGTAATGTCTTGTTCTTCTTCAACAATGTTGACAGGTATGAACATTAGACCGCACTTAGACGGGTAGATTTAGCTGTGACTATATAAGACTATATTCAGCCGGCATTGTTTTAGTTTGGCCGGGTGGCTGAATCGAGTCACAGACAGACAGACGGACAGACATACAGACAGACCAAAATGTCTGGGTATAAGTAGCCCAAGAAAGACTATCGTCTTTAAAAGCCTGCAGAGCAGACGCCGCGGTATTCGACTCTCGACTACACACGTCACTTTCTTGACTGCTGTTTCGCCGCCTGCGTATTCTTCGAGTTGTTAGGGGAGCACAAGTTCGCTCCAATAAACTTATTTTCTTTGAAGACAACTGCGTCTTCTTTGGCTTCGTGTCATCTGGTGGAGGTGCTGGGTACATGAACCCTAAACCCTCTTCAAGCCGACAAGCAAGCCCAAATCGTGTCAGCCGCTGACAGCAAGGTCTTCAGCCAGAGTTTGGACTGCTTCCGTATAAAGTGAAGAAAGAAGACGTCGTGAAAACCATTATGATCAACGCAGGCACCATGACCAGCGCTTCCAATCCTGCCCTCGTCCTTCAGCAACCCAGGGAGCCCCCATCATTCCATGGGTCGCCTGCGGAGGACCCCGAAGATTGGTTGGAGCAGGTCGAACTGGTCAGGCTGTTTAACCGATGGGACGACGCGGAGACACTGAGGCAAGTGTTCTTCTACCTTGAGGACTCAGCACGGATCTGGTTCGAAAACCATGAGAGCTCCCTAGAGTCTTGGAACGATTTCAGAACACAATTTTTCACGACGTTCACCACAGTTGTGCGGAAAGAGCGGGCCGAAGTATTGCTGCAGACGCGGACAGAGCAACCTAACGAAAGCATTGTTGTGTTCATCGAGGAGATGAGGCTTTTCAGGCGTGCTGACCCTTGCATGGCGGAAGAAAAGAAGTTACGTTTGTTGATGCGCGGTGTGAAGGACGAACTGTTTGCTGGACTTGTCCGCAATCCACCCAAAACCGTCGCCGAATTTGTGACCGAAGCCTGCACAATTGAGAAGGCTCTCGAAATGCGTGCTAAACAGTATGATCGCAATTTTGTTACCGCGGCCAATGCGAACTACGTCGACAGCACGCGCATTCCGGCCGACAGCCTACGCGAGACTATCCGCGAAATAGTGAGAGAGGAGCTGCGGAAACGTCTCCCAAAGCCGCCGCAACCCCAAGTCTCTTCCCTTACCGACGTGATTAAGGAAGAAGTGCAGGTAGCGCCGGGGAGCTTCAACGACGCCAGAAGCACCCCGCGAGCCGCAAGCCATGGCCTACTCGGCTGCTGTCCGTCGACCTCGCCCGCCTGCCCCCTATCGTCCCGAGGCACCGTACCGTCGTCCCCTGTCGCCAGCCCGACCACCTGCGGTGCAAACCCCCGCCCCAAGGAAGACCGACGTGTGGCGAACGCCAGATAATCGTCCGCTGTGCTACCACTGCAGAGAGGCCGACCACATCTACCATCGCTGCCCCTACAAGAGGCTCGGTTTGCCAGGGTTCTCCATCGACAAACCACGCCCCCAGCCCGGGCAGCACCCTACTGAAATCAAAGATTACATGTCCAACGCCAACCGAGATCAAGCGCGCTTCAACCGTTCGCCGTCACCCTACCCATACCGATCGCCAAGCCGTCGAAGCAATGCCGACTTCGCACGTGGAAGATCCCCCAGCCCACCCTCCAACGACGCAAGGATGCGCGAAGGATGCGCCGATTCACGACACCGTGATTCCGACTGCCAATCCCGACGACCCGACCTAACACTGACGAGACTCCCGAACTGCGACAGCTACACGGCGCGACGCGAAACTGCTCAACCTCGGCCAGTGTAGCTTACGCTACAAAACGTCTACACCACCACGAGAACCTGGGGGATTAGAGATATTGTTACGTGTAGGTAGCGAAGATTTATTTGTGGGCGGCAAGATGGTCGCTCAAGATGGCTGACTGTGTCCCGAAAGAAGGTCCTCCTCCACTTCACCCAGTTAGCTCGTCGAAAAACCACCCAGCTGTCTTAGTCTTCTTCACTTCCCAATTTCTACATCTCTACTACGTAGACCTTCACTTCTTCGTTAGCTGGTCCGGTGTCCGTTTCCACGTCGTCATTAGGGAGTTTTAGTACAGCGTTTGTTGCCTTTACGTACGGTAAACGCTAAATTTTTGCGTCCCCCTACGTAAACACCGCGAGAGGAGTTTTAGTAGAGCGTCTCATCAGTTTTGCGTAGAGACACGCCAATGCTTACGGCGCCATCTGTCGAATGTTTAGCGAAATGAATAGCCGGCTGATCTGCTAGCGGACTGCCGGAGTGCTTGGACATTTTACGACTTTCCAAACCATTGTAAACAAACGCTTTCCCATTAGTATTGGATGCAACACGGCCATAACACGACATGAATATTCTCTTACCTGAGTACGTTCCATACAGAAAGCGTTTAAGCCCCGCGGCACTTTCGTGCAATCGCAGAGAACGCCCTGAACCGAATGCTAGGTTTGACGCATACATTTTATTCAACTTCAAAAAAATCCCGGGATGCATTTCGAACGAACACAACGTCACAACATGCGTTGCGAGTCTGAACCGCGATTGACAGGCGATCGGTTGTTGGCCTCCTTCCGCCCGTCGTAAATTAGGCACTGACCTCGCGCGCGGTTTGCGGGGACGAAGAACAAGTCACTTAATAACTCTGGCGCGCAAGCCGAGAAGGCTTTTAGCCACGCACACTGCACATACCCGATGCGAGATTAAGTCTTATGTCGCTCGAGAAAAATAATCCAGAGCATGGGAAGCACTATCCACCCGCAGAAGCACAACGTCGCATTTCATCGCGAAGCGAAGGCGTTTACAACACACACACAACACACCACACACCACACACACACACACACACACACACACACACACACACCACACACACACACACACACACACACACACACACACGCACGCACGCACGCACGCACACGCACGCACGCACGCACGCACACACACGCACACGCACGCACACGCAGCTTCGGTCACTGGCTCGTCTGCAAGCTTCATTCGGACAGTCAGCGATGTTACGACGATACAGAGCTGCGCGAGGGCGACGTGCTAACCACTCGACGTATTTAAAAACACAGGAGCAAACAACTAGGTCCTACGGAAGCAAATTACCGTCCACGGAAGAGCGGAACCGTGGATGGTTGTCGCGCTACTTGCCGCCATGTTGGAAATGCAAGCGGCGTCCGCTATTCTGCAGTCCGCTAAGCGCAGTGCGAACGACGCAAAAAATAGCGTTCGCCAACTGTTTGCGTACGTCTGCGTACGTTAGTCTAAAACTCTCTGTGGTCTTGCGCGGCCGGCCTGTGGCGGGCGTGTCGCTACAAGACGACGACGACGAAGGCGGGAGCGCCGCGTGAGGCATAAACCCACGCTAATGCCTGTCGACCCAACACGCCTCTGATCATGGGCTGCACACTTCTGAACTCGAACGTCTCAGGTTCGCAAAATTAGTCTCTGTCCAACTCGCTCACGCGAAGTATCGCTGACCTCCTTTCCCGGTGGTGTCCCCCCGCACTTAATGGATTCCTTTTTCGGGAAGAGCTCATACAGCGTCCCTTCTGCCATTTTCGCCACAAAATTGTAGCTGATCTGATGAACATTTCTGCCTTTTAACCGCCGATTTTTCTAGTCATCGGCGAAGGCTGCTGAAGACTCTCCTGTGGCGCCTCGGACTGCCTTTGACCCTTCCCATGCTTTTGTCACTTGAGGGCACGCAGCTGGCCAGTGCCATGGGGATGTGTAGCACGCCATCCATTCATTCATTTCGTGGACGGCTTGTCTTCAGCGCTAAAACTATTATGAGCGGAGCTGGTTTGCAAGCCGCAAGTTCGACGTTGCAGGAAAAAATACAAATAAAATGCCTAGCGCTCGTGAGCGCGTGCCTCGTGAGCGAGTGTCATTACGAAAAAGTTGCCAAAACTTGAGTGCATGCCTCACGGCAACCGCCGAGTCCCCGGCTCGCGCAGTGGCTCTAGCAAAAAAAAAATTTCCAGGGCTGTCGTCAAGTGCTGTCGCGCATGTAAAAGCAGAACTCCACCGCTGAAGATGAAAAAACACCCTTCCTGCGGAAGGTCACCGTCGCCGCCAAATTCTCTAGACGCCATTATGGATAATTGCAAGATATGGCTACCAGTGTGCCATTCCTTCCCGAGACGACCTGCAGACCCGGCCACCGCTGCCTCGAGTCGATGACGAACAGCTGGTGGAAATCTACAATGCTGAAGATGACTTTGCATCCACCACTCGCCGCGAAGAAGACGACGACCTATTCGATGCATATGAAGACCATTACCAGCACCACAAATATGCAAATAAATTTATTGATTGTAGGGTTTAACGCGCCGACGCAACGCAGGCGATAAGGCGCACTGTAGTGGAGGGCTCCAGGTTAATATCGACCAACTGGGGATCTTTAACGTGCGCCGAAATCTCGTACACACGGGCGTTTTTGCTTTTCGCCTCCATCAGAAAAGGGGCCGCCGCAGCCAGGAAAACTATTCAAATAAACAATGACACTCAAACTTTACTATGGCTGCGTTCCAATTCGCGGACAGCTTGGTAGACAGCCTACGAAGCAGTCTAACTAGACGTCTAAAGGAATAAAACTGGAACGGCGCCGCGGTCGCAAACGCAACACCAGCGCAGACGACAGCGTCGTAGCAAACATGTTGACATGCGCAAGCCGCAAGTTTCGTAACTCATATTACCGTTGTTATTACAAACATTACGCAATTTAGAAATTACAGAAAGTCATCTTTATCACTAGTAAATTATGCTAAATATTTCAATAAAAAAACAAGTGCTTTTGTTTCAACATTAATACGCAAAAAGGTGGCGCTGGCGTCACTTATTAGTTTAGACAGGAAGGTAGCCTGCATCGTTGCTGACTTCGATGCTGTCTCCTCGAAGCAGTCTTCGTTGACTGCTTCGTTCGAATTGGAACTGTGCTTAACATGGCGGACGGTCCGCGAAGACGGCAACGAAGCTGTTTAAACGGTAAATTGGAACGCACCCTACGTGTCCGGCAATACTCACCTTTAACAACTTCGCCATTCAAGTCTTGCTGCCGAGTGCAATTTTTTTATTGTAAGGTTTTTACTGCTAGATTATTTTTATCTTGCTTTCCCACTCCTCTTTCTCCCTTTCTCTCTCCTCTATCTCTCTCTCTCCCTTCCTCTTGAACCTGCAGAATAAATTCTTTCTTCAGCTCCACTATTTTGCCTTATCTGATTTATTTGCATAAAAAAATTTTGTTCGCCAATTTGGTGATGATGACGTTTATTAGCGGCTCTCCCTTTGAATCCGGAAGTGCGCGGTCAGCAACCGACTTGCCTGCTTTATTTCCCGCCCTTGCCCTACTCTTAGTTACCCTAATACATCTCCCTGCCCCCATTCCTTCCTCAACCCTCATTTAAACTCTCATCGCTCCCTCCCCCTTTTCTTCTCCCCACACTGTTTTAAATTTTCATCCGTTTGATTAAACCCCGTGCGTAACCATCTCTTCCCTACTTTTCTTCAACTACCATTCCAGCCGCCTCTTCGTCTCCTGTATTATGGCCCTGTAGTTGAGACACACCCTCACCCTAAATCTCAAAGCCTCCGCCAACGTCGTTTCCCCATCGACCCGCGGCGGTCGTATCTCTGTGCAGTCCCTGAAAATATGGTACCGTATTTTCTCGAATAATGATCGCACTCGCGTAAAGATCGCACCCCTGAAGTTTGTCGTCAAAGGTTTATTTTTCTTATTTCCCGCGAAATGAACGCCCCCTGAACGCCCCCTGAGCAGCACCAATATGTCGTATGTGTGCAAAGTCTAGCTGATGATGGTCGTGCGTACCTCTGTTTCCTTCCCTTTCAAAGAGGACATGGCTACGTTATTGCGGCAGACTTGCCGATGTCAGCGATATCAGCAAGCATGTGTTCAATATTGATGAGGAAGAAACTCACTAAATGCACATAATGTATTCACAAGACAAAAAAACGCGCTAAGGTTGCTGTCCCGCACTGTGACAGTGGCAGCGACTTATTTCAAATTCAAATTTATTCAGAAAAGTACAAGACTGTATTAACATTTGGGGGAATTTACAGGAGGAGGTCCCAATGTTTCCGAACCGCAGGCGGAACCTCCTATGCTAGATGTTTGGAGATAAGTTGTGAGCACAATACAACCAGTAAGTGTTGCAGACGTTATACAAATGTTATCAAATATTGTTTGATAACATTCTTTGATAACATTCTTTGATAACAAACATTGTTTAACAATAGGGTATTGTAAAAAATACAACATATTGTGGAAGAAATTGGAACCATTTGACAACAGAACAAGCAGATAAAAAATGTCACAGAAGTAAAATATTTCTAGGAGTTAGTGGTGGGAAGCTAAGAACATCTTCAATTTTCTCATGAAGGGTTGAAGTGATCTAAATACCTTTATTTCCAGTGGTACGTCATTCCAAAAAGAATCGGCAGAAAAAAGTAGACTGAATTTGCCATCATTAGTTCTTACCTTAGGCAACAACAAGTTCTGACGGGAGGAAAATTGAGTGCAGTTAGGCTTGCTTAACAAGGGAAAATGTCAAGTTCTAGGAAGGCTATGCAGCACTCCAAAAAACAGAACTCCAGCGCTGTACAAATACATCTTTGGCAGAGGTAATATATTCAGTTGAGTAAAGACGGGAGGAGATAGTGACATTTTTGGAGAAAACGTTATTATACGAATTCCGTGTTTTTGAAGTTTTTCTAATGATGACAGGCGATTTTTATACGATCGACCCCAGGATGTGATAGAATAGTTCAAGTGGCTATGAATAAATGCGTAATATAAATCCAGCAGAGTTTTCGCACTGAATTACAGTATAGCTCTAAGAAGTGCTCGAATGCCAAATGATATCTTTTTTGCAAATGAAGGAAATATGGCATTGGAACCTTAGGTGAGTGTCTCCAATAACACCTAAAAAGGGTGTTTGGTTCCGCAGTAGGATGGGATTGTGACCTATAGGAAGTCGAGTATTTATTTGCAATTTTATTTGCAAATTTTATTTGCAATTTTGTGACAGATGTTAAACAAGTACTTTTCTTCCTGTAATTAGTGTGAACAGTTGGTAGTAAGAAATTGTGATTGCTTGAAAACCTGGTGAAGCTTTTACGATGTAAAATGGTAACATGGATAAGGCTATACGAAAGGTTGCAGTGCAGCAATTTGTTAAAAAAACATTCCTCAGCTATAGTGAAATAGCACACGGTACTCATATGCAAAATGTTGCGGTTGATCTTTGCGCTGCGCAGTTGCCACGGGCGCTGCCGTTGCTAGGCCGTAAATAATATAAAATAAAGAAAACCATTAATAACGCAATAAGATCCAAATTAATAAAAACTTAATCAAGTGACTCTTTATAGGTCTTTTTTAGGGACTGCAGCGCCCGCGCTTGACTGCTTTCAGTATCAAAGCCAGGCTGATACTGAAACTATTCAATAGAGGGTGCCACAGCCCCTCAATTGTCGTGAAAGTAGCAGCAACGCTGCCGGCATCAGGTAATGTTACACAGGCGGCGTTGGAAAAAAACAGCTCTAACACAAGTACTCACACTGCAAGAGTAACACAAGAAAAATACTGCCGAATCGCTTCTCCGCAATTCCAACAGCTTTCACGATGATTGTAACTGATTTAATTTTAATCAGTTGGCTTATAGTTTCTGACTGACGAAATGGTTGGAAGCTGGCTTATTCAGCGTGGTAGTTGCTGCACCTTCTGAATTCCCTCTCCAAAGGGAATTTTGAAAAAACTAGAGGGGTTTCAGGCTCCAATACTGAGGATACGTCTTGGTGTCCCGAAGATTACCTCCAAACTGGGAACCGTGACAGAGAGCAGGCGGCTTGCGCCCACTGATTTGCAGGCAATGGAACAACTTCGGACGCGCCTGCGCGTTGTGGGAAAGCCGCCACCTTTTTTTGCCGCCATGTCCTTTCGAAGACTGCTAAGTCATCAGTATTACTGCAAGAAGTAAACATAAGCAAACGTCAAGCGCGACGGGTGTCCAGCGTACAGCGAGAAAAGAAGCGATGGATCAAATATTAGGCACGTGAGAGTCGCGTTTATTTCAAAAACCCCCTAAAACCCGTAGCGCGCGGGCACGAAATCACTCGGCTGCGCAACCACACCAGTTGTTCATCAGAAATGCCCACGTCGAAGAAGCGATGGGCGCACACTACAACTGCACCTTTGTATCAGAATTCAATTCAAAGGTTTGGTATAAAATTTCTTGCTCGACCATCTATCTCACTTGAATGAAAGCATGCAGCGTGTTGAGCATCGGCTTCCAGCACGTGAGAGCTACCACTTCGAGGCCTCGTAAATGTGCACGTAATTAGGGCCTGAGGTACCTGATAACAGAATGCGTTATCAAGAGGTGTGAGAACGTTTTAAACGCACTGGCGTTTATTGAGGTGTGCACGCCCTCGTAAGTAAACAAACAGTATGCTTGCGCTCTTAAAGGAGCCATGAAGAGAAAACACAAGTTTGGTTCGTTCAAAAGATTGTCTCGTTAGAATCATACTGACACCACTTTTAACGTAAACTTCGCTCAAATAAGCTACATAATTAGGAAAAACGGGAATGGTCATGCGACCCACCAGCTCATTTCCCGCAACAGAACCTATGTCGTCACATGAGCTAAGCTCTGCGATTGGCGGAGGCTGGCAGAAGCAGACGCAAATTAGGTAGAACTTACACACTAGACGAACGAGCGATTTGCGCTTAAATTTAGGGCACATTCTTTACAAAGCAATAAGAATGATGGGACAAACAGTGGAAGTTACGAAAGCACATGTAAACATAGAAGTACTGATGCGTTCTGCTGTTCGTACTGCGCACAGCATGCTTGGTTTCGCTGCACAGCACTACGGGGCTTGGGGTTGTCTCAGACGACACTGGCCGATTGACGCAAGCAACGGTGTCTTACGTGACCCCATTTGTCGAGCGAGCACTGTTTCAGGGAACGAATATTTTCTCCCAGAACAAAACAAGCCAGGTTTAAATGCGGGCAAAAACAAACCAAACGCTTGCCACGGTATGGTGGCGCCATCTAGGTTACGGAACGTAAAGAAACGCGGGAACAAACCGACACCGCTGTACAGGGTGGAGACAACCTTTGAACGGTCCCGTGCCGCCGCAATTGGGCCAACGGGCTCAACGCGTTATTCTTTTCGTTTCCCACGAGACCTAGCAACGCGAAACAGACAATATGATTCAAACTTCTTCATTAAACCGCGTTGCGGCGATAATTTTAGCGCGGTTTTGACACAATGACTTGCTTCGGCGGTGAGCGAGCAACCGAAAATGGCGGCGCCAGCGTATACGTGTCTGTGCCCTGTACGGCGGATGCGTGAATGAAGGTACTCTAGGCTGCAGAGCGGTCGGTTTCAGTGATGTCACTTGGGACCACGAAAACGCACGATTGAGCGGGAAAATCAAAATTTTAACCTAAATTGTTTAATTTCTCAGTGAATAAAGCACCGTTTGTATCCGGACAAGCGCTGGGGGCACTATAAAACACGAAATCTTTCGAATAAAACCAACTTGCATTTTCTCTTCATGGCTCCTTTAAGTAAAAAGATCTCAGGCTCCGATTCATCGTCAACCCTGGATCCAGTTTGGACTTATTTTATCTTGCGGTGTTGATGCGTTCATGCAATGACGTTACAGGGAAGGCAAGAGGAACAACAGCATGCACATAATTGCGTCGAAACTTCAGAACTGGTGTGCACATAATCTCAGCGCTGGCGGTGGCTTGTGGCTCGGTTACGAAAGGTGGCGCTTCTAGCAGAAGCTTTTGTCCCGATATCAACTGTCGGGCGGCGTTTCGTGAGCAGAAAATTATAGGAGGATTCTGCCTGTACTCTGCATTAGCGTTTTGTTGCAAATGTGCACCGTTTGTTTGCATTTGAAATTGTCGGCATGCATGGACCTATTGATAGTATTAGTAATGAGAGGTGTATCCATATATTATATAGTAGCGCCTCTACATTGGCACTGCGGGTCGCTTATGAAATCTAAAAAACTGATGCCGTTGGATATGACATGTGCAATATGATCATCCTAGACCTAATTTTTTTTTGTTTTTTTACTGAGTATCCAACTAAGCTGGTGTATAATACAACGTTATGAAAACAGAGGCCAAGATTTAGGGTAACGTAGAGAACAAGTTGGTCTTGAAGGTGAAGGAAATAATTGGAAAATGACGCCATTTGCTCAACTGTCTATAACCCAGACGCAAGGAAACTTGGACCAACAAGGGGACTGATTTGCCATACTTTATTTGAGCAAGTTGGATCACAAAATGCATTTTGGTCGAAACCATACATGCAAATCATAGCTAAAACAAAAAAAACTAATATTTTTCACGCGAACAACTTTGGAAGTAGGGACAGAAAGGTAAGTTGAAGAACAAAGAACACAAATAACGAAATAAAACTGAAGTAAAATTGGTGCAGACGTGAACGTGGAGCTCTCTTTGAGTGGCAGCACATGTGGCAGGACTTATGCGTGGGAAGAGAGAAGCGGAACAAGCCTTTCTGGAGAACTAATATATCGCCAGAAAGTACTGTCTTATAAGGAAGGAACGATTTTACCTTATCTGGTAAAATGTCTAGCAAGTTAGCGGCTTAGATAAATTTTCCTTTGAAATTAGCATCTAAACATGAGTTTTAAGATTGGTCAGATGGACTCATTCATTCATCATCATCAGCCTACTCAGGTCCACTGCAGGGCAAAGTCTTCTCCCATTTGACCTCCAACCGCTCCTGTCCTGCGGTGCTCGAGTTAACAGTTTACCCCCGAAATTCTTTATTTCATCCCTCCATCGGGTTAATGACCTCACCCTTCTTCTAGACCCACCTTTTTGTTATTCACTCTGTTTCCCTAATTGTCCACCGGTTGTCGGTTCGCCTCATTACATGGCCAGCCCAAGTCCATTTCTTTTTATTTATTTGAACTAGATCTTTTACTCTCGGTTGTTCTATGGTGCAGGTAGCTCATTTCTTGTCCCCGAGTGTTATTCATAACATTATTCCATCCATGGCCCGTTGAGCCGACCTAAGTTTGCTTTCTAGTTGTTCAATAAGGTGCGAAGTTTCAGCTTGGCACCGGCAGTATGCACTGGTTGTAGATTTTGTAGCGTAAGCTACACTGGCCGAGGTTGAGCAGTTTCGCGTGGACCTTGAAGGGCCGTGCTGCGCAAGCGCGAGGAGCATTGGATTTGATTGGATTTGGATTGGATTGAATTGGATTAAATTGGAAATCCAATCCAATTGGAGTACGGGTGTGTAGAGAATTAGGTCTGCAGATTGGCCGGACTGCGCATTCCAGAGGAGTGATGTCATAGCCGCGGCAGACGCACTGTCGCCGGTGCGTGCCCAGCTGTGTGCCTCCGCTGCGCAGTAGCCAAGGCTGACGCTGCGCCGGAGCCGCGGGCTGCCGCGAGGAGCAGTGACTGGACAGAACTTGGCCGGACTGGATAGGATTGGACTGGATTTTATTGGATTGAATTGGATTGGAAATCGTTTTAGCAGTAGTAAGTATGATAATGAGCTAACCCTAGGCAACAAAGAAGCCTATAGGAATAACCAGCTGAACCTTCGTATATCCTGGCATAGCCCAGATAAGCCACTGCTAATTTTTTTCTTTGAGTGACAGAGGCAGCTTACTTTTCATTATTTGAGAGTGCTTGCCGAGTGCTCCCTGGCATATTCCTGTTGTGCGCCAGATTTCTCTCTCGTGGTTGGGGTCAGCACTAGGCGTTTGTCCGAGGTAGTTGTAATCTTTTATTTCTAGCGTTTCGTTTCCTAAGCTGAGGAGGACGTTTTTGGCATGTTTATTCCTGATGATTCTAGATTTATTCATATTTATTTTTAGCCCCACGGCTGCGCTTTCTGATTGTAGTTCCTCAAGCATTGTTTGCATGTATTCTGCAGTTCCACTCAGAAAGACTACGTCATATGCAAACCTAAAATGGCTCAAGTATTCCCCGTTTATCCTTAATACTGTTTTTCCACTCAAGCTTTCTAAATACCCCCTCCAGAAACGCTGTGAATAATTTTGGAGAGATGGTACATCCCTGTCTTACTCCCCTTCAGATCGGATATTTACCGCTTTCCTTGTGGAGGGTTATCCTGCGCGTGCACCTTATGTATGTTTTCTAGAACTATTATGTAGGCTTCCTCGATTACCTGTCTTTTAGTGGTTCTAAAATGGCTGTGGTGAGTACGGAACTAAACGCTTTCTCGTAATCTATAAATGCCATGTAAAAGGGTTGAGTGTACTCTGCGGTATGGTCTTGCTTTATGCTCTTGTGTTAGGACCTTCCAACCTCCCTCCCGATGCACTGTGAAACCTTATCCTCTTCAGAATGCTGTGCGGCTTCAGTGTCAGTTACTATGAAGAAAGTGCGCGATATCTCAAGTATCCAAGTATCTGGATTACTCTTGTACTAGCATACCACCGGCTCTTGCGTGAGGACACTCCAACCGTACGCTGCGACGCAAGTTTTGCATTCGTTTAATCACTTCTTTCTTCTGCACATTTTAGCTAGTTTGCTGTTTTTACTTTTATCATGCCACTAGCGCTTACTACACGTTTTCTAAGACATGCAAGATGGCCCGCTGCGATGGTCTCTAAAAAAATCAAGACTTGATAAATCTGCACTATGACTGGATAACAGCAGTCATGTTAATTATAAGCAGATCCGTGCGTGTCACTACGCTAAAAGCTGTGCCACCCCAGAGATCTGGCGCCTAGAAACTGGCCTATGAACCACTTCTGAGTACATTTTTATAAGTGAATGCCGTATTTAAATATAAATGGGGCAAGCAAAAATATTGCTTAAAAAAATAAAACCATTTTATCTCCGACACACACGTATGTATAATGTCAATTTTGTAATTCAATGCAGCCCACTTCAGGCATGTGGCCTCGCATTACTTCCGTGTCACGGTTGACCACTGCCCCTTGAAGGCAGGGAGGCCATGCCTGCCCATGAACGCTCTTCCCAGCTTTTGCTGTAAAACTGAAAAACTCAAATCACTCACTACTACACACCTAAAAGCGACTCCTGTCGCACATCACAACAGGCGCCTTTACTCATCTATGGCCGCCTCAAATAAATATACGCCGCAACGGTAAACTTCACTTTCATGAGCTTATTCATATCCGTCGAATGATGCAGCATGCGTCTTATCGAAGGGCTGTGTCTGCGCACGCAGGCTCACGGCTAACTATATTTGAGATAACTTGATACTGTGTCAAGGTTTCAAGGTTTATTCAATAAATGTTTGGTTTACAATACAAAGCGCGTTATTGATGTTAGTACAGAAGGAGGTCCCAAAGTATATTTAAGCATTATGCAAGTCTAGGCTGGCGAAGTACTTGTAGGAAGCAGGCGTGAAGCGGATGCGGCTTCCCACATTTATTGAGGTCGCGTAGGCCCGGCCAGAACGAGCCCGGCCCAGCTGCTGAGTCGCGTTCCAATTGTCTGTCGTGCGTGGCACCACTGACGTAGCCGGGCAAGCACCGCTTATGGTGATTTTGGCGCTCATAATGAAGATGGCGATGGTGTCGCTACATACTATTTGTAGCGCGAGTAGGAGAGCATGTCTACCTCTAGACTCTATGCGTTAACACCTGAGCGCAGATCCTGCAGCGTTGCTCACAGGTTCTTCTTCTACGCGGGATTCTCTGTCTCGTTTTGCGTGGGCGCGCAAGTGGTAAGCCAAACTACTTCTGTGAGTAAAGGTGCTTGAACATTTTTGACATTCAAAGGGCTTTTCGCCAGTGTGACTGCGCTCGTGATGAATCAAAGTGTGCCTGTGAGCAAACTCGCGCGAGCAGGTTGGACATTTATATGGCTTCACGCCAGTGTGAACTCGCATGTGAACAGTTAGATAATTCTTGTATGCGAATGTTTTGGAACAGGTAAGGCATTCATACGGTTTCTCCCCTGTGTGCGTGCGAGTGTGCTCGCTGATGCGAGCTTTCGTATTTGAAGTGTAGGGGCAGTATTCACACGAGTACCGCTTCCACCCAGCAGAACCGCCAACAACTGTCTTATTATTGTCAACTTCCCCAGAATGTTTCAGTGCTTTTTTACCAGTGCTGTGACTACTGCCAGCGTTGGATGCTGCGTCCTTTTGGTCCGATACAGTGGGTACACTCGAAGTCGTTTTTTTCTGGCCCGGGTGTGCAGCTGCTCTTCCATTCTTGGAGCCCAATCCTGATCCGACAGAAAGTAGAAAATTGGACCAAAACAGAAAATTATGCAATGATAACTTCATTAGTTCTTTGCCAGCATGATAAATTGAACTATGAAATCTATTGTAGCTGTAAATAGGAGCGCACAGCCGGCACGAAAAGCACGGCATGCAGCAGTAATTTTTCTCGTTCCAATTTTTGGTTGTTTCACAGCGAGCTATAAGCTGAAACGACAATCAATTTTATTTTGAGTTTATCAGCCTTAGTAACTTCACCAGATACTCGATTGGCAACCCATAAAAATATTATCAGACGGTGAGTTATTGCATCCCTCGAAAGTCTTCAAGTTAATCTTCATAGAATTAACGTGTATGTTTTTGAGCATTTAGTTTCTGGTTTACGAGTTTGTAAACTTCAGGCATGGCAGATGAACCTAAACTCGTTTGGGGTGATCTTACTAACAAACCGGCAACTGTCAAGGACAATCCGTTGTACTATTTATTTCTTCGGTATGGCACCTTAGACGCATCAACCGTTTCTAGCACTTTCACTGCCAACTACTGAAATCCCTATTGGCCATGCACAGGATATCGACTAGGATGATCTACTCTAGAAACCAGATACCTTTCCAGTAATTTACTCATGGTCTGCTAATGTAGAGTGTACACTCCAATTTCATCTCAGTAAGAACCGCTACACATGTAAATGTTTGTGCCACCACCCGATACACTTACACCCACACAAGCATTGTGCCCATCCAGAATTGTATCAACGCAGTGTATCAAGACGAGTTGTATACATAAGCAAGGAAACAACGTCCAGCATGTAATGATGAGAGAGGCCATGCAGACCTAGACGCCATTCTTTCATACATACAAGAGCAAATTGAAGTAGAACCCATAAAAGCCCGGTTATTACCCGAATGTTGAGACCAGTTCGTATAGCAACTTATGAGGATGAAGAAGCTGTCCTCACAGTCGAACTTGTTTAACGAATAAGGGCACTGTGATCAAGAAAAAAAAGTGGTTGATCCTTCTTCGATAGGAACCGGTAAAACACGAAAGTGGAATGTGCCTTCACAGGACCAGCTGAATGTTTATTGTGCATTGATATGAACTTGCACGTCGCTATTTATATTTCATCGGTATGGCACCTTAGACGCATAAACGTTAGACACTGGATTTCACGGGCCGGAACATTGCGTAAGTCCGACTGAAACCACAGGCCCTCGCAAACCGTCCGTGCGAACGAAACCAAACGGGTTGTTAGCGAATCGTTTGGTGAACACACGGTGTGCTGCAGCGAAAGGAGCAGCGGACCGTGCCACGAGCTCGACATTTGCAAGTCGGCGTCGATTTTACCAATCTTCCTCCGCCGTCGTTGCCTTACAAGCTTCTCCGCAGTTTACGCTGCGCGTTCCCCGCACACGTAGGTGCTGGCATCGAGGCGCCAACTGTCGGCGCTCATTAGCGTCATGATGAACTACTTCGCTTCGCCTCTGCTACACGGCAGCACCATCTGAAGGGAAGGATATAAGGCGCGTTTGTCGTCCCGTTAGCGCGTTTGCTCATAGCGCAGTCGGTAGCGCGTTTCGTACCTCCCTTTGCGGCGAAAGAGTTTGTGGTTCAAATCCAGGCGCATCCGCGTCAATGGAATGTTTTTTTGGCGATGTCATTTCCGTGACGGATATGATGTCAGTCAGATCTCGCCGAGTTGTAAATATTACCTAATCAAGGTCGAATCCCCGACAGTGCATGTATTTTTAAGTTGATTTTTTGTACTTTGATATTGTTTCTATACTTCATTCATAATTTTGGGCTGAAACTTTCATTGCTGCACCAGCGAATTCGCAGAGAACGCGTGCAGACTTACACTGATGCGCTGGCGAGTTCTCGTTTGCGTGGTGATGACGGAAGCACAGACAGCTTGCTGGTACAGTTTCGAACCAGCCGACTGTCGGGCTCGTGCGAACACGCCTCTTGCGACACAGCTACAAGCCATGCAAGCTCCAAAGGTGGGGCTAAGCGCCTCGTTATTGAGCCCGTCCGATGACGCGGGGGGCGTTCATTCACTGCATACGCCTCGGCTACTGAACGTTACGGTTCTGAACGGCGCTGGAAGGCTTATCTGACCATTCTATAGCCTACAACATGGCAAAAGCTCGGCATGCCGATTCCTGAGATATCGAGAATGCAGAACCAACGATAACGTCGGATGCCGAGCATACTGTTTCATAGAACCGAAACCAAAACTGGTTAGAATTCAAATCTTTGATATCGTCCAATAACATCCCATTTCGAATGCGCGTCACTGCTGTTAGATGTTGCCATGGAGGAAAGAAAAGGTTGCGGTCGCCGCAAATGTAACATGGTATTTTTCCTCCTCTCAGGATTTTTAAATTAAATACTGCTTTCATCGACTGGATAACCAATGAAAAGTTTGTTTATTTGATCCAGTCAATGCAATGCAAAAAAAAAAAAGTTCGACAAAGTCATTTCAGTGTCCCTTTAAGACCAGTGGCGACGCCCCAGCCCCTAATGGCGATTTCCTTGTGACATCACAGAATCTTGTTCATGCGATTGGCGTTCGCCGACCGAAGCCACTGTCAGGAAAAAATTGGCTGCGTATCTGCTCCTTGCGTTGCAAATGTCGACGCAAGACGATGTTCTACTGGCGCCCCTGCCAAGTAAATGCCTCCCTTCTCTTTCCCGCTCACCTCTCATGCTGTTCCCCTCCCGTCTCGTTCCTTCCAAGATAACACGCTAGAGGTTCGCCCAAGTCATTTTAAATTTACCGCGTTCCCCTGCTCCAAGTCGGGTACCTCGATGCGAGCGCTGCCGTACGGCGGAGACGCGCGTGAACTGAGGCACCCGACTACGACATTTATAGAACCACGTTTCCCTACTCCACGAGCATTTCAAGCTGAACGTCTAGTCAACCTTTCGTTGCTGCTGCCGCTTGATTTTTTTTAGTTCCGCCAGGTTGCGCGGGAAACAGCAGGCGACGGTTTTCTGCAGTTGATGCAGTATTTTATTTGCTATCGTAAAAAGCAAGAACGCGTAATTTTTTAATAAAGGAACACTGCAAATATTACTGATGTATTGATTTTCTGCCTGATATTTGCGTAATGTCTTGTTCTTGTTCAACAATGTTGGCAAGTATGAACATTAAAACGGGACTTACAGATTCAGATTTGGCTGAGAGTATATAAGACTATAGAGCAGCACGTGTTCAGTTTGGCCGGCTAGCTGACCGACATGCAGACAGATACACAGACAGAACAAAATTTTCTCGTTCAAGTAGCCCAAGAAAGACTATCGTCTTTAAAACGAAAGAGGCCCTGCTGCCCAATGGACGATGGCGAAGACGTCGCCGGCCTAACCGTCCCGGCTGTGGGCAGAAAAAGTTATTCTGTCTATCCGTCTCTTTGCCCATGCGATTGCATTGGGGCCCTAGCTCCATTTATCCACATCGCTTGAATGCTAACTTGCAGATAACAGTGATAACTGCGTTTTTAGTGCTGTCCCTAATTACGCTACTCCTGCCAATACTGCATTTTTGTAGCGTAACATTTGGAGGTTTTCGATATTTATTGCGTTTTATTTTGTTGAAAAATGTCTTTTGCGGTTGGAACAAGATAGAGTGAGGGGTCAAAACCTAGTTCCTTCAAGCTGAACAAAGTTGTTTTTTTTTTGTCTACATGGGCCCTTCAAGATACGCCCTTTCCCCCCTCCACTAAAAATATTATTGAAGATCTGTCAGGATCATTTTCTGGTTTTGTTGCACACCCACAATACCTAGTACCATATAAATAAACTTTGGAAGATGACAAACTAGAAAGTTACTCACCAGAATGAAATCTCTTCACATGTTTATGCAGGTTAGACCTGTCTGCCGACCTATGTGGACAGAATGAACAGGAGTAGATTTTTGGCAGATTGGAGCGTCTGGGTTTCTTTGAATTCGGCAGCCCGGCCCCTTCTTTGTTGACGGGTGATGTTGTGCCAGCGCCTTGTTCACAGCGGACATCACTTTCCACGGGCAAGTTGCCAGAGTCGACATTCATTTCAGTAGGTGGCGTACTCTGCAGAGCAGTCAAAGCCTGCTGCACTAGCTCTGCAAGCAGGAAAGATACGAACGAAAAATTGCCATGAGCAGTAGAATTGTTGTGTCCGTACAATGTTTTGAGGAACGCAAGTACATAAACGAGCGCTAAAGAACTATAGATATTTACAGGTTGAAAAAAGACAAAGGCGTTGCCTTTACTGAAACCCGGATCACTGCTTCCTCCAGATTTGCGTAGAAAAAACAGGAATAAAAGCAGTTGTCTTTTCAGCTGGAAAAATGTAACTATGCCGGAAGCACATTAATTCATTCCCAAATGCCACAGCGAGTGCTTGTGAAGTGTATGAAGTTTCTTGGCAGATGTAGCCTGATGTCATTTGAAGCTGAACAAAATATGCATGCTCGTTCATTTGTTAAGTAGACAGATGATGCAGGTGGTGTCTCACAGCCAATTTGCCTTTTCTTCCATTGGCCAACTCGGGTATTCAGGATTCAAACTAAAAAACACTATTGTATAGGCGGCATTCATGCCGCCTATACAACAGTGTTTTTTAGCTGATGGCGTGACGTCTCTTATAAGGAAAGCTAAAATACGCTTCAAATGTGATTGAATTAGCTAAATGCGAACAAGCTCAAATTATATATCAATAAAACAAAATGTATGCTGTTTTCCTCTATAAACAAACCAGTTGTCGTTGGTTTGTGACCTCTCAAACACAAATATTTTAACGCGTCCCTGCAAATAAAACCTTGGTGTGCAATTTCATAAAAACCTGAAGCGTACATCTCATGTAAATGTTGTACGACACGAGATCGCATGCTCTATATAGCTGTTGAACAGGCCTTATATGCTGCAACCTCTACATCTGAGATGCCAGTTTTGTTTGACTACTCTTCACTCATTAATGGACTATTGTCAGTTAGTTTGGTGAGCTCACTGAAACCAACTATAACATTCTTCACATCGTGCAGAAAAAAGGAATTCGTTTCATCTGAAACCTAACAAAGTATGAACCTATGTGCCCTTATTTCAGGCAGCTTCGGACTCTATCCATTTATGCCTCGTAAAAAATTGCGACTAGTTTCTTCCCAAAAGTAAAAATGATCTTACCTATTCTTTTTAATGTATGCAGATCATGAATGTCAGTACCTTAGGCATACTAGCTTTAAAAAACAGAGAACGAAAGCAAATATGACAGAAAATTTTGGCTTGGAAGATTCCTAATCTTGTTAAGCAACGTACCCGAGTAAACGACGTTATAGATGAATCCCGCTCAGACGTGTGCTTCAAAATCAATTTAATGTCATGTTTCTCGAGTGCATACGATACTAGTATCGTATACACTAGTAAGCTTCCCCTTTTATCTTTGACTTTGCCGTTCAGGGTGTACATGGCTTCATTTATCTGCAAGTACGTGAACATTTTATTCATGCTTTTCCCGTTGGTTGTTTTCGTGCTTTTTTTAAACGTGTACTAGAACTGTTGATGTACCCGATTTTGTTTTCATTATATCAAGGTAATCCTTCTTTGCATTGAATAAAAACTCTGTTCTGGTATGCGAGCTGTATAATTTGTGTTGTTTGTGTAATTTTGAACTACAGTGATACAGCGCGTGTCTTGCGTAGCCGTCCTACAGGCTTAGTCAAGCGATCATAAGTGTCGCCTTTCGCCCATGCACTGCTGCACAGTGCTTCACTGTCGAATAAACAAAAAAACTACGAGTCCTCCTCTAGTCTCAGAGCAAACACAAGCCGCGAAGCCTCTCTCTCGCTGTACAGATGATGTATGACAAGGCACGGGAAGAATTTCTCACCTGCATGAATCTTGACATGGCTCAGCATGCCAGTCTTGTCCTTTGAGGTGAACGGACACTCGGGGCAGCAGTATTCTCGGATGTCACCTGGACTGTACACCGCAGGGCACCCACTCTCTACTCCTGACTGGTCCACCAATTTGTTTTTGCCTCCAGTGGAATCCAACGGAGGACTTGACTCCTCAGGATCTTGGGCTGTAGGTGCAGGTAACAAGACAAAACGTTTCTCCGGACATTGTGGTCGTTTTTCGTGCCTTGAAGGCAGAAGCCTTGAGTGCTACTGTAACGGGTACCTGTTATACACGTTTACACAGCCGCCATGCTTTTTTGCCTTCCTTAATCTTTCCTAAACCACCATAATTCATCTTAGTCCTCCCGTAATCCATCTCTATTCATTTTAATCTCTCTTAGACTGTTCTAAATAATCTTAATAAACCTCAAGTTATCTTAATTCACATTATTTCCACCTTGGTAATCATTACTATGAATAACTAAGGAATCATTATTCCATCCTAACTCATTTTAATTATCTTAACCGTCTTAACCGCACCTTGCTAATCATTGCTATCAATCACTAATCAATTATAAACTGTGGTAGTCATCAATCATCTTTCATACACGGCTTAACTTTGGTTACTGCACCATTTGTGCCAGCACCACGGTCATTTGGGTTCAACCTTCCAACGAGACAAAAAAGGCTGTCACCTTAATTTTTCGAACGGCTGACTTGCGCTCGAATTCTACTGCATACAAACATAACTAAGCAATAAAAAACTCTCACGACCTAAAGCACGTAGCTTCATTATTGTCCCTTTGGACAATCAGAAATGCGATATTTTGCCGCAACACGGTTTTATATACTTCTATAAAAAAAGCTTGTAAATACACATTGTCCCACTAAGCTTTTCTACGAGCTACCTCCAGGCGATTAAGGTGTGATAACTACTGCTTTTATGCCTAAATTACTCAGAAAGTTCTGAATTTTAAGGGCAAGTGATACGCAAACAGCCGAAATATAATCAAGTAGAAGTCCTAAATATCCACGTTACAAAATGTTACAACTACCTATTTGTAGTTGAAAATCTTAAGTAATACCACTACTTTTCTCAATTTTTACGGAAACGAAAGAGCTGCAGCTCTTGGAATAAAAGATTCTTTTCACGCCCGTGAGAACCGCACTTATTCGACGACTTTTATAGCACAACTGTCCAAGACACATTGACATTGGTATGAACATAATGCGACTGGCTGTCAATGTAACTAAAAACTACGCCACTGATCAGACTAGACGGGAGATTAGAGAAGGGTGTCTTGTAGGGTCAGCCACGGTGTAAGGTAGACAGAAATTCTGACAAATGTATCTGGCCATTTGCTCTGAGCCCTAAGATTTGCTCTGACTTGATGCTTTCAAGTTGCAACACTTGCGTTGCTCGTTTATTGTCATGCGCCTTCTCCCACTGCCATCTTTGGGTTCGGTTCCCTCCCCCGCCTTCTGGACAACACCTTTGAAAATCTGGGGCCCGACTACCTATTCATGTGCTGGTGAAAAGATTCCGGGGAAGAATGACATTAGAGTCTCGAACAAATGTTGATATTTTTTGAAGCCATGAACCAACTCGCCCAACAAGGAATCCTATAAATGTTGATAATATTTGATCACACAATGCTGTTTTTAACTGAACATGACGCGCTGGAACTTTTACTTGTGACTTTAAGGCTGTCTGTTATCTACAAAACTACAGAGCATTATTCAATGAAAATACGCCATTATCAAAAACCCCTGATATACGCCAGTAATGCAAAACAACAGCCTAACGTGAAAGTGAAAGACTTACGTGTTGCCTCGTTTGCTGTCCAATACTCCTTGTCGTCAGCTGGCAGCCTTCTTAGCACCACTTTCAGTTTCTCTGTAAGCACCATCTTCATTTTACCAAAAATAAACGCTAACAACCAAAAGACAACAGTTCACGTTTTGGCAGTTTCAATGCAAATTACCTCACCCCACTCCCTTAAATCTTCAAAAACATTACGCAAACCACCAAAACAATACTGAAATGTCATTTCACGTCCATACCCTTGCGATACAAAGGATTTTTTTAGGCAATTTTTATTGTTTGACTGTGCTGCACGGCTCCTGATCAAGCTATATTGTTCTGTCTGGTTAATGCTAACAAGTGCATCCAGTTATGATAGAGCCTGCCCCCTTTCTGTACGTCATAACTTCATTGTTGCGCATGCTTATGTCATAAGCTACTTGCATTCAAAATATTCTACGGTTTTATGTGCGGAAGGTAAACCTGGGCTATGATGCGGGCCGTAGCGGGAGAGCGAGATCCAGGTGAATTTTGATCCCCTGGAGATCTTTAAAGGAGCACTGACACGAAACCTTAACGCTGAGATAACTATGTACAAGGCTTCTTTTGTATGTGGAGATATCTCCCAAGAAAGTTTAACAGTAACCATTCAGGATAACATATTTTTTAATTAATTTTAATTTTTGCATGCAAGAGAAACTTCCCAACGGATACCCTTTCAACACCGGCATCAGCATGATGCGTTCAGTGCCTCGCCAAGCGCCTCATACCAAACTGCCGGCATCAGGGCTCGGCTGGCTGGCTGCTGTTAACGCGTGCTGCTCCGCCTTGAGTATCACGTCACAGTTTTGGGACTGACTTCATGCGACCCGGGCGCCTCGCTGTTCAAGTCGTCTAAACAGAAATTGACACAGATAAATGCGGCTGTAAATAAATATTTACTCTGCAGCAGACCATCTAAAGTGTCATTCTATGATTACTGGCCCGGTAGGCACCCACAGCAGCGAAAGAAAACTTGTAACAGAAAAACTTCGCGTCAGTACTCCTTTAACGTGTGTCGAAATCTCGGCACCGGGCGTTTTTGTTTTCCGACCCCATTAGAACAGCAGCAGTCACCTCCTTAATCGAGCCTGCATTCTTGTGGTCAACAGTACAACGCCTTAGCCACTAAGCCATCGCGCGGTTTCGTTACTTTCATTTATTCTTTCGCTGTTCTGTAGAAGAAGTTCTCATACACTCTGTAAATATGAAACCTGTTATGTATAATAGACAATTTTAGCATATCTACGGCTACGATTGCTTCAAAGATTGCAAGTAATAATCATCCCTGTTCGTTCAGAAGGATTCAAAGCAGAAGTCTCACATATAAAACATTTCTGTACCTATTGGTTGAGTAACCTCGAGCACACTTCGGCACACTTTAAATAAGCACCATACATGCAGTGTAATACTAGCCAGATATACTGGCAAGAGTCAAAGTAATGCCGTGGATCACGCGGTCAAATCAAGAAAAAAAATTGTCCACCATCGCAATTGAGATGCGAAGACTCAGCAAACGCACTTCACTAGCTTTTACTTGGCTTTTTTAGGTCTGCCCATCTTACCGGGAGATCAGACACTGATGCCATCTCTCTCATCCAGAACACCTGCTACCATCACTGTAAGCGCAGCTAATCCCCGACGTGCGCCTCCCCACCCGAACATCTGCGCCGCGACGCGCACTCCCACCTGCTCGGCGATTCTTAGCGCCCTCTCCACCTCCTCTCACATTTATTGGCCTAGCATCTCCCTCCTCTCCACTTTGCTGTGCCGAGTTTTGAGCAACGCCACGCAGGGATGTAACTCAAGCTTAAGCAGCTGCTCTATTAAAAACAAAGCCCCCCATCTTAAGAGAAAGATGATTGAAAAGAGGAGCTTCCACAGTCCACCCTCCTAAAGACCAAACTCCAAACTGCCAAAATCAGAAGTCAAAGTCCACTTCAACTCATCCAAGGTCTAAAACCAACGCTCCCGCTACGAAATCGAACAAAATTCTGAGCGCCCGAATGCGATGATAGCGCAATCGGATATATGCGTCTCGTAACGCGAGGGACCCAAGTTCGATTCTGACCTCGAGAACCGCATTTTTTTGCTTGAGGCGCGCACCCCCCACACCTACAAGTCGGCGCCTTGCCTCCTCACCACCTTCCCTTACACTTCTTGGCCTAACATTTTCTGAAGTAACAAAAGCTTGATGTGGGCGAGTTGGTACATACTGCTAAAAATTAATCGGCGCTAAAACAGGGACGAGAGGAAGACGTAACTCACAACACGGTGCAGAACTTCCAACTAGAATTTATTGAAAAAAGATGCTGCTTATATACACAAACTAAAAAACTAAAAACTAAAAGCAATTGTGACGTCACAATGCATCAAGTTTTTAAAAAAGCCACTTCTTTATCAGTCAGCGATAAAAACGGAGTACTAACGCAGTTATCCCCCGCCTGTCTGATGAAAAGAGCTTCCATAATTTCGCGCTCAAGCCTTCCTCTTGCTTTCCGCAAGAACTTTGTCCTATCTAGCAGAGGGCTACACTTGCATCTTTTGCAGTGATCAGATAGGTGGCCACCAGCTTTATTTTCAACTGCCCAATTGTGCTCTCTTGCCCTCTCATTGAAGCACCTTCCAGCACCTTTAGTACTCCGTCCTTATCGCTTACTGATAAAGAAGTGGCTTTTTTAAAAACGTGATGCATTTTGACGTCACAATTGCTTTTAGTTTTTAGTTTTTTGGTTTGTGTATATAAGCAGCATCTTTTTTCAATAAATTCTAGTTGGAAGTTCGGCACCGTGTTGTGAGTTACGTGTTCCTCTCGTCCCTGTTTTAGCGCCGATTAATTTTTAGCTAACATTTTCGTTTTCTCCACTTTGCTGTGCCGAGTTTGAGCGACGCCACGCCGTGAAAAGAAATCCAGCTTAAAGCAGCTCCACTGTTAAAATTTGCGAATACTGACGGCGCTCAGTACAGCGTCAAAATTCAGCAAAAAGTGCAATATGTAAGCATATGAAGTATTACTTAATGCGCGGAAAACAAGTACACACACAAACAAAATCAATGCCTGGTATTTTGTGATGAAAATTCATAAACAATGCAGGTCCTACAAACAACTTCCAAGCATTTGCGTACAAAACGCGGGAACAATTTCATAGCCACGTAGTTATACTTGGGTCAAAATATGAAGATTCCCTTGCTCGGCTGAAAACTGGGTCTAGGAAGGAACCTAGATTTACAGTCCAGCGTTCGTTTAGCATCGATCCAGTTGGAGCGGTGTTAGTATACAAAGCACTCGAGCAAATCAAACGGTATTTTAGTTTTTTCCCATAATTTATCCACAGGATAATTGTAGAGTTCTCAGGGCAACTGTCAGTCGAGGTCCCAATGCCCATGATGATCTTGAAGGCACAGTCCTGTAATGCCTGCAAATAAACAAAATTCAATTATTTCACCACACACAAACTTTTCCGAGCACATGGTAGATATAAGGGTGCTTTGGCAACTAAAAAAATGTGAAGCCATAACAAAATAATTGTCCTTGAACTACCGAAAATTTCACCCCACAAGCAGTTTTAGTTTGGGTTATCAATACTGCAGCGATGATCACCTTGTCATTGCTGCCCTTTGCAGAAGCTTCTGGGGTGCCAAAGGTTAACCAACTTCGCAGTACTATTTATGCCTGCTTGCGTGTATGCTCCAAAATTCTGCTTCTCAAGCATGCCTGAGGATGTTTCCGAGCCTGTACTAATACAAAATTATCTTCACTGCAAAAGAGAGTTAAAGAAGGCCGGCCGGTTAATGAGTTTACGCTATCCTTGTGATAAAATCTTGTACTCTCCAGACACAGGATGCAACGAATTAGCTTCATGGAGCTTAACAATTATTGCGTCTTTCTTCAAACACCATTGTCCCAACCTTCATACCACCTTAGTTGGGGGTGTGCAATAAGACAATATTAATGATTCTAAACCAAACTAGCATTGTGAGGTTGATCAAGAAAGCCGACCGCATGCACGTTGACATAAGCAGCTACAGTAACTGTAAAAAGTGTGAAAGCAAGAAAAGAAATAGACGCTTGTAGCTATTTGCATTGAGAAAATTGGCCGCGTATCTGCTTGCTTCGCTACAAATGTCGAAACACGATGGCCTTCTGCAGCCCCTGCTACATAAGTCCTCGAATTTTTTCCTTGCATTTTCTGGGCATGTCTTTGCGCCTACATTTGGCACTTCATAGTAACTGCCACGGTCTCTAGAGGTCGGAAAACCGCGTCAAATGGCACTGTTCTTTCCAGCTCGCCGCCGAAGATATGGCAAGGAACACTGGCGGCACATCTGGCACTGGTCCTGGGAAACAGACGACTTTGCGCACCCAGGGCCACTGCCAGGTGGCGCACTGTGTCCGCGGGGAGGGCTCCGCGTTTCGCATTCCTACAGTGGCTAATATTTCATTTGCCATCGCAGCCCAAGAAACATTAGCGTGTTTAAGATGAAGCATCATGTATTTTTAAAAAAGGGACACTGCAAAAATCACTTATGTATTCCTGTTGTGCCTCAGATATGCGTAATGGTTTGCTTTTGCTAAACAATGTGGACAAGCATGAACACTGCCACAGTATCTACGTGTCTAGAAATGGCTTTGGCAATACAAACGTCGCGCTAGACATCTGCGTTAACATTGGCCGCGGTGGCTGAATCGGAACAGACAGACAGGCAGACAGACAGACAGACAGGCAGAAGTCAGAAAGACAGGTGGGCATGTCTACAGACCAAGTTCAAGTACCCCAAGAAAGATAAAATGTCCTTTTAAACATTCCCAAGAATGTAACCATGTGAAAAAACATATTTATAGGGAGTACCTGTTAAGAATGGGGGGACATTGGAAGATGCATGATGTCTAGACGTGTGCGAATATTAAATTTGGAACTGTGAATCGAACACATCTAATGAGCAGTGACTTCAAATCAAATTGAATATTTTTGAATACGAATAGTAAAAACGTAGTGCAAAATTAAATACTCATGAACACAAATATCTCTTCTCTAGTATGTATAGAGCTACTAAAATATGCCTACAAAAAAGATAACTTAGGGAGGTGGAAATTAACACATCTGAGCGTGTTCATGTATCGGTGCTGGAAAATGAAATGCTGCAAAAATTACAAGTAAACAATTGAACCCGGACAAGCAGGAGAACAAAACATTCATGCCGCAGTATTGACAGGCGACTTCTTTCCACTTTATAAATTTAGTAGCGTTCCACTTCAGCTATGGTACATTAGAATTAACAGGCACTTGCTTGGTGCAATGTTTATATAGGTGTTCAACTTCTTGGCATAGCTTCCCTGTCAAGTTTGCACGCCGTCCGGCAGGGCCAACTTTTATTGCTCTACTGTTCCCAAAATTTGGTAATTCGGGAATTTCCAGTACTTTCGAGGGTAAAACTACTCTGCGAATATAATTAAGTAGCAAACACGATTCGCCAATTGTTTAAGTTTAAAACATCCACGCACCTCTAATGACTGTCACATACGTGGTGTCCGAAAATCCCCTTAAGAATACTGCCAGCGTTACACGTCTCTCAGCTGGTGCTTTTGCTGTTACTTCCAGCTACATGCCTACAAGGTAGCATAACACTCATTTCTGACTATTGTGGCAAAGCCAGACATGCGCTACGAGCGCAGTGTAGGAGGCCAGGATGTTTAAATTAACACATTTGTTTTTCACACCAATCCAACAACATTCAAACTTGCAAGGCTTCGGGATATTTTCACAACCCAAAAGCAATCGTAACAAGAAAACGCAGTATAGCATTCCTTGAACTACAAAAAAAACCACAGTCCTACATCCGCACCAATACAAGACACAAATGCTGCTGAAGCGATTCGTTCAACAGTGTGCTGTAAAATGGTTACACCTCCTGAGCAACGAAAATATCCTGTAGCACAAATGAATGCTGACAGATTGCACGAAATGCAAATGCATGCAGATCTGGCAAAGCTACAATGTAGTACATTCTAGCTGAATGAGCCTAAATTGGTTTAGTCAGTCCGAACACCGTTTTTGTGGGTGTTAGATAATTCTCTATAACACAAACAGAAAATGGCGGAGAATCTGCAGAGAAAAGAGAAAGAAAGGATACAAATTGCATTGTTTACAATGGCCAAAGACAAGCAAGAGACAAATTGCTACAAGGAGGTAAACAGCGTTACCGGGCGATGACTTTTCCTAGTTTCTAAAAAATGCGTTTTCGGATTTCTAGAGGGTTTGACATTCCAAAACAGGCATGATGGGAGAACTAGCTTAACATACATTTTGTGGGCCTCTTTTGTGTTAAAAAACATGAGCTGCAGCTTTAACCGAGCAGTGGAGCCTAAATATATTCAGTTACGTGAACACTTCTTTGTAATAGTATAAATGAGTGCGATGCGAGACTGTGCTGCGCAATACCACCTACAGAGCTATCAAACAGTATTTTCCGATTTCATAAATAGAACCACAATGAATTGCCGCCAGCTATGGATGCAGTGTATTAGTAGTAAAGACTCTTTATTCGGCCGAAACTACAGGCCGAGCATGTCGACCACGTGGGTGACCAGTCTGCACTGTTCTTCCCCTTGAGTTATCAGCCAATAATGTTTGTCTGGCTCTGGTGTTCGCGTGGCTCTCCAGGTCACGTGCAAGATACCATGCAGCGTGGCCTGGATCATATCAACTCCTTTCTCACACCTAATGGTCTCTCTCCTGCTCCAAAAAAATCCGAGCTTCTCCTTCTCCATATAATGTCAACGTCAAAAGACACGGCCAATGAGGTTGTTACGTTGTTTTAAACGTTAAGCAAGGAAATCATAGTAGCCCCTGCACCGCAAGTAACGGGGCATATGTGCCGCTCATCACCTCTGTCATATCGCAAGTAGTAGTGATTGCACCTCAAACTCTACAATACCGCGATGCACATTGCGACCAGTGAAAGTGTCAACGTCGGACTCTTCAGAGCAAGGCTGCGCTGAGAGTCGTTAAAGCGCCTGTGAATCCGCCATGTTCGGACGGCTCTGACCAAAGAACCAAAAGGTAGCCCTCGCGGCATTATGAGTCGAGCCGCGCAACATAGTCCCAACACAGTTGCTCTGTCTGTTACAATGTCACCCGTTGCGCAAACTTTTTCCTTTCTGCAACCAGCGAGAGCTAACACTTCGCTGTCATGGATCACGTTTCTTGGTCAGTTGCAGGTAGGAAGGTGCCTTGCCAGCGAATGTCTCCAAACCGCCCTCGGGCGGGCACAACTTGGACGACGTAGGACAGCAGAGGAAACCGCACCAAACGCAAGTTCTTGAGGTCGGCAGGGCGTCAGAGAGAACCTGTCGAATCAGCGTGCCTGCAAACAAGGTAGGGCATAATGCACCAGGCATAAGTGACGCAACGCTCCACAAAACGTGCACAGCCCAGCGACATGCGCAGCAACTGCCCCACCTCACAAACCTCATTACAGTCTGGTCAGACAACTCCACTACGAAGCACTTCAAAAAAACATCCCAGCGCTTTACCAGCGCTTTACACGCGCCACGAAGGCAAAATACAAGTTTGGTTCATTTCATGTTTTTGTAGCACAAACTACTCTTAAATGCGTAAATACGTCATTTTTGTAGCACAAACTACTCTTACAAGTTTGGTTCATTTCATGTTTTTGTAGTTACAATCATCAAGTTTGGTTACAAGTTTGGTTCATTTCATGTTTTTGTGTACTCTTAAATGCACCCGAAGACAAAATACAATTCGGTGCATTTCCTGTTTTTGTAGCACCAACTACTTCGACTTGCTTATTTCCTGCTTTACTATGTTTCCGTCTCTTTCTTCGCTTTCACTTCTTTGTCTTACATCGCAAATTACGTCGCCCAGCAGCCTAGCATATGCCACAGCTTCTCTAGCATTGGGGTTCTGTATGACTTATGTGCACCCGTTCTACTCGCGCGTCGTCACGCTCAGGCGTCACATGGCACTCCCTGTTTTACAACTTTTGTGTTTCAGCTTTTTGCCAGGAATCGCGAACACTATTTCATTATTGCTGTCCAATCCCCCAAATATGTGCCACTAAGAAAGTAACAAAAACTATTGTTGTCATGCTGGCGATGTATGTTGTTGTGGTTTTAAGGAAAGAAAAAGGCAACCCCCAACTATTTCGGACGACATGACCAGACACGACTGCAAATGCGAGCCATTTATGCATGTCCGAAGTCGTAAACACTTAAGTGTTTTGTACTTTCTGAAAGCTACTCAGAAAATTTACTACCAGAAGGCAACATAACCTAAAAATCGTTTATTTCTTTCCAATTATGCCTCTTGCCCACAACATTAGTTAGCAACAACTATGAGACAAAAGTGAAGACGACTAATTAAAATCGCTACAAAAGAAGGCAGAACTGAGAAATTTGAGGCAGCGCCTAATCGGTGTCGCAAAGAAGTGATAAGTACTTCGCCCCCTTTCTCCTTTCCGCCATAGAGTAGCAGGTCAGACGGTATATATAACTCTTTGCTTCTCATTTACCAAAATAATTTCTCTCTCTCTCTAAGCCCTCCGCTTTTTACTGGTCACCTAGGTGACCAGTAAAAAGCGCGAAGGCTCATGGGTACATCGTATGCTCCCGCCACTTCCGGTTCGAGAGCTCTCCTAGCCTCCCGTGCACCTGCGGCTTTCACGCGCGTGTGTGCATGTTGTTTATCCGTTTCCACCAAAAAAACACGCTAATGCACCGCACATTCAATGAATAACAACGACTGATCCTGCTAGGGACTTCTCTGAAAGGTAAGCACCAATAAAAAAAAACACGCACAAACGCGCGTATACGCCGCGGCAGTACGGGAGGAGAGCTCTCGAACCGGAAGCGGCGGGAGCAGACGACGTACCCATGAGCCTTTGCGCTTTTTACCGGTTACCTATTGACAATAAAATTGGAAACTACGACGGTGAACTAAACGAGGGCAGTGAAACGAATCTATAAGATTGCAAATACGAAGTCAACACTGTTTCCTAATAACCACGCAAAACATTGGGCCGACTGTCCAAAAACTAAAATATTAATTAATCCAGGAACAGCGGGAGCTTGATGCGGGCGATTCTCTGCATGTAACAAAACACTGCATGAACAGGACAGAAGAACACAAGTACAGCGGACGGGCGCTCCCCCCATCACTTGTGCTTGGGTTCTTCTGTCCTGTTCATGCGCTGTCCTTTTTCTTTAAACTTCATTCTAATAGGCGCAAGGAGGAAATGGTGACCGAACATAAAATGCCGAGTCCGTACTTCCCGTCGGCTCTGCGAAGAACAATTAAACCAACCTCAGTCCCACTTAGAGCCACACTGCTGGCAGACTTTGCCATCTGCGAATCAAATAAATCCAATCAACAAATCACCCCTAAATGATTCAATGCCTTAAACCGAACGGAACCAGAACTGGACACGCTGCTTATCGATCAGTGTGGGCATCTCAATCACCACTCGGAAATAAGCATCTTTAGATATTTAAACCCATGTAATAATCGCTGACTTATATGTAATGTTCATGACTTTGTGTTGTAACAACTGCTTTCTCTGTACAGTACGCGAATAAACAGTTCGAAGTGCGGACTAGAAGCAGTCGCTTCAACACAATTCCTACGAAGGAACACGAGAACGTTTAACAGTCAAATTTAATAAAAAATATTTCGAGTAATATATTTACTGGCCTCACTCAAAAGAAAAATCTACAACCGGTGCATACACTCGGTGATGACATACGGCACTGAAACTTGGCGCCTCAATAAACAACTAGAAAGCGCACTTAGGTCGGCTCAACAGGCCATGGAACAAAAAATGTTAGGAATAGCACTCAGGGACATGAAACGAGCTACCTGGATCAAAGAACAAACCCGAGTTGACGACGTCATAGTTCAAATAAACAAAAAAGACGTGGACTTGGGCTGGCCAAGCGGTGAGACGAACCGACCACCGGTGGACATTTAGAGTCACAGAGTGGATACCAAGAGATGGGTCTAGAGGAAGGGGAAGTCCAATGGAGGGATGAAATATGCAACTTCGAGAGTAGACTGTGGACTGGAGCAGCGCAGGACAGGATCGATTGGAAGTCAACTGGAGAGGACTTCGCCCTGGAGAGGACCCGAGTAGGCTGCTGCTGCTGCTGCTTCCGCTGGTAATGATGATGATGATATTTACTGGGCATCGAAGACTCATATTATGCGCTCTAGAAGCCGGAACGTCGCTTGCTTATCCGAGGGTCCAAGTCAGGTTTCCGGCGTCCGCTGAAGAGGTTGCGTACGCTGACGGCAAAGAAAGAGCGGTCACGTATCTTTCCACTTAGTTGCATATGTCGTCAAAAAAGGTCAGTCATCTGGCACCCCTGCCACGTAAGTGCCTGTCTTCTTTCCCCCGCCCACCACTCACTCTCTACCCCTTCCGTATTGCTCCTCCCAAGATAAACACGGCTGGAATTCGCTCGATCGTCAATTCGAAATTCCCGCTGCTGCTGCTGAAAAACTTTATTGACGGAAAGGAGGGATTTCCCCGCGTTTCACTGCTCGCACGCCATCTAATGGAACCTTTCTTCACTTTTGGACTTAGGATGCCGCCACGATGACTAAGCTCGGGCGCGAGCTCTTTTTGTATTTCTGGGTCAAAATATTGCCTTCGACACGCATTTTTTTAACACGAAAGTGTTTTATTCTCGGATACACGAAGATTTCGCTGACGTCATATCCGTCACGGAAGTGACGCCTGTACAACGAAGCAAGCGGCCTGTAAATGGTGCACCTCGGCACACAGCGTCTTCTTGCGGGGAAGCAACCTTTAGTACTAAACAGTACGTTATACTTAGGGTTGTTCGTTTTCGGGTTTTATATTTTAACACGAAAGTCTTTTATGCGGCGACCCCACGAGATTTCAGTGTTGTCATATCCGTCACGGAAATGACGCCAGGACACCTTTGCCGAAGCGACCCGCCAGCAAGACATCGCTCGCCAAGCCCACCCACAAGACAGCCGCCGACCCGCAAATCATGTTCAGCTGCAGATTTCGCTGCACATTTCACTTTCATGTTTTACCGATTCCTATGACAAAGGAATCAATCACAGTTTTTTATTTGCTATTGCCAATACCAAGCGTACATCCATTTTAAAATAAACGAACACTTACTAGTACCAGTTACGTATTGATGTTTTGCCTCAAATGTGCCTAATGTTTTTTTTTTGTTTTTGTTTTTTTTTTTGCAGAACAATTTTAGTCAATATATGAAATATGGTACCAGATTTACTGGTTTGTAAAGGTTTTGCCTGTATGGACTTCTGGCTTCAGAATTATTCTCTTGTGTTTGGCCCGGTGGCTGAATCGAGTGTCAACTGAGAGACCATTGCGCTGTCACTCCCCTAGGCAAACTATTCGCAGGAACTGGCGATTATGTACTGTGGCGTTATCGCTGCAGGGCCGTTGCACACAGAATCGCAGTACGTATGCAGTGACCCTTGCGTTCCTATTTTAGACACCTCGTGAACTTTCTGGAAGGTGAGTTGGCCCTGTTGGGTGAGGAAGAGTTTCTGCGACATTGTTGAACCCTTCTAGAGGTGTCAAACAAAATCGTTATTATTCATGCCAGTTTTTTAACCCTATGTCAGGGGTATTCTTTGTTACAAATGGTTATTTTGCCGCTATAATTGGATGTTTTACGCCGCAGTATTCGTTGTGGCATTACCACCCCTTTGTACCGTGTATTGGTGAATTGTAGCAACTGCTTTTGTACCCTTGTTTTCCTGGCATGCTAATCTTTTGGTTGTAACACACTCTAAATTGTTTGTATGTTTGTATCTTTTGTTTGTAACCAGCTTGAAATTGTTGGTGTGTTTCTGTAAGTGTCTGTAACTTCTAGACTTCTGGCTCTGTTAATTTTGTAACAAAAGGCGCTGCACTTGATTAACTGTTTCTGGTTGTTACCTTTCAACGTTGATACCAGGATTTTTTATTATAAATTTATCTTTTCAGACAGACATACCAGGATTTTCTGGTTTAAATAGCCCACAAAGAGACTACCGTGAAACGGGAGCAAGACAATCGGAAAATTTTTCAAAGTGCTTCAGTCTGCTGCACCCCCCAGAACTTTTGTTGCAATTTGAATAAATTCCTTGCTGTGGGTTTTTGTCCTTGCTGTTTTGTCGCTGTTTTTACTTTTTCCCCTTTTATTCTTCCGTTCTTCCGTTCCATTCTCCCCCCCCCCCCCGCCCCTAAAATGAAATCCCGCTTACGCCACTGGTGACAAGAATAAATTTCAATTTCGACTAATGAAACATTGTTTTTCGTGTGTAAGAGTGGGCAATATTGCGTTATCCTTCGTTATTTACGTCGACTTAATTAACAAAGCCTGCAGTAGCGGTTGATGATGCAATATGTATTTAATGCGACAATCATATTTGAGCACAGTGTAACCTATTATAAACTCAAGCGACGTATTGGACCGCGGCTTTCACTTTTGTGTCACTGAAGCCCATATCCTGACTTTTGAAAGAAAAAATAAATTTCGTAATTCGTTTTTCTGCCTCTATGACAAACTTCCCCCGATGACTAAATGCCCTACGAAGGAGTGACTATGTGTGACCAAATGCCCAGTCGGCCTGCTTATGAGTCGGCCGATGACGAAACGTGACTATCGGTTTCCTTTTCTGTTCCCCTTTGGAATGGCAAACCGTCTCCACGCTGTCAGTGCCAACATATAATGTCGACACCAGGACACGAGGGGCTGAAGGGAAACGTGAGAGCCAACCAAGTTGCGCCACATCTTGCACATCGCGCGGCGTATACCGTCCCAGCCTCGTGTCACTAGATAAGGTGCTAATGACACTACCACAGCCTACTCCAGCCCCTCCCAAGCGGCTCCGGAGGACGCCTAAAGATATCAAATAGGCACACCATCCATATTCTCCAGGCCGGAAAGCTTCTCTGGCGCGGAAGCTCAAACACTGAGGCAAATCCAGGATCACCCTCACCCAAACAAAGCCAGACTATCAAAAATGTTCACTCAAACACACACAAACGCATGTCATAAATTCGGAAAGCCTTTCAGCTTGTTTCATTCAACATGGGCCTGCCCTGTCGTCTGGCCCTTGGTAGACTTCGCGCCCGGAGAGGAGCACAAGAGTCTGCGGCCCTGGAAGGACGGCGCCACCTCTCGCACAATCTAAATTCCGACACATTTTAACCTCTCATCGTCTCTCTCTCTCTCCTCTCTCCTCTCTCTCCTCTCTCTCTCTCCTCTCTCTCCTCTCTCTCTCTCTCTCTCTCTCTCTCTCTCTCTCTCTCTCCTCTCTCTATCCGATGTGCGCTTCCGCCCTCTTCGAACAAGGAAGTGACCATTTCTTTGTGTGCGCGTCACCGTTCTGTCGGGCGGGAAGGCGTTATCAGCATGCATGTTACCATGCAGCGTAAACGTAGGGAGCCGTATACGATTGCAGTCACGGAATTACACGCCCGCGTTTAGTTAAAACACTCGCTCGTAGCTGTCGCTAACTCACCCCTCAGGAGAGGTGGGAGATCCCAAGCTACGGTCTGAGAGACGTCACCTGCGTATTGCGATACCGTGCAAACGCCGCGAACAATAACCGCCATATCGCCGTCGAACTGTAGAACTTCGCAGCAAAGGATCGCTTGAGTCCGTCTGCACACTCGCGCCGATAAGCTTATCACACGCTGCTCGCGTCAGCGCCAATGATTACGAAACGTGGCTCATGCAGCGCACGTAACAATGAAGGCGGCAGCAGGGGTGTCAGCCGTACGAGCATAAAAAACGCCACATAACAGCACGAACGTAAATACTGGGCTAGCGATACGTGTATTCGTTTTAAAACCCGGACACAGGCGTGTGCGTAAATATGTGTATACAGTCGCGGAAGGGAAACGGAAACGTGTAAACAACGCCGGTGTTCAACCGAGGAGTATCTAATCGCGGAACTCGAAGTTCGTCCAGCTTAAAAACGCGCGATCCAGACCACGGTCAGCTTAGGCGGCGACGGAGGGTCATGGCTTTCTCACCGGCGTCCATCGTTCCGGTGCTATTCCTGGCCTCAACGCTATGGGAGACTTCGCAGACGGCGCCCGTAACTCAGGCGTCGACTTGCTGGCCGCACCCAGGTACGCCCGCGTTCGCACTCTTGCAAACCTCGCAACCAGAGCCTTCCATTTCCTCTCGCAACTACTCGCAAATCGGCTGCAGCGCCGTCTGTGGGATGTTGGCGAGGTACAGTACGGTTGCGTTCGCTATTTATATGCCAACACTAATTGAGAGAGAAATTCAAACACTGTTGTAGCAACGAAGTTGTGTGTGAGAAACGTTAAAAAACCAAAGCCTCTTCTTTTTTGAGAAAGATGGTTAAAACGCCAAGCGTTTTCCCGTGCCAAAGTCAAAGCCAAAGCCCAAAATCCAGACGGCTTCGTCCGTATCGGATTGGCGCAGTCGCATAGATGTCGGCATAGAGATTCTCGCTCTATGGATGTCGGCTCCATAACGCGAGGGACGGGAAGCGTTTTTAACTGCAGAGCACTTTATGGGCTCGCCTAGTCGTCTTAGCTCGCTAACGGTCGATGCGACTGCCGGAATCAGGCGGCGCAGCGAGATAACGGACCCAAGTAGAGCCTTCTGTACCGGGGTCATGGAGTCACGCTGAGGCTTAGGAAAACCACGCAAATTAAATAGTCATAACCGTTCGAACCTCGTGAAACGCTGGCGCTCATAAATCTCCCCGTTGTTTAGCGCAAAGAAAACTTCAGGTACATTTCCGGCAAAATCATTGTTCGTTTAGTTAGGAACGCTCGTTGGGTTGGTTTTTACAATAGTAAGCGAAAAAAGCGGCCGCGCCGGAAAAAAATGGAGCGTTCGAAACGACCAGCCACGCAAGAAAAGAATGGCGCGTTCGAAATGCCGCAGAAAAGCTCCAGCCGCGCAAGAAAAAAATGGCGCGTTCGAAATGCCGCAGAAAGGTTTCAGCCGCGCAACAAAAAATGGCGCGTTAGAAAGGCCGCATAAAGGCCCCAGCTGCGCAAGAAAAAAAAAAAATCCGCGTTCGAAATGACGCAAACAGCTCCAGCATACGAAATTAAAGCAAGCACAAAAAGAACAGGCTCCCGCTGGCGCAGTTTCGTGCAAGGGGCGCGCAAGCACTGCGAAGGCGGGAAATTTGAAATACATTGGGTGTCAGCAGTGAGTGGATAACGGCGCTGCAGCCCATTGTGGCGAATCACTGCTCTGCACTTCCGACAGCTTTCGCATTGAGTGGAACGGCTTTAATTTTTTTTTTTTTCTTGTGGTGTTTGATGTGCCTTTGTATAAACCTATTTTGCAAGATGACTTTCGTGCAGTGAGTTGTGGGTGCAACGATTTAGATCTTAGACTTTGGCTTTGGACTTTGAAAACTTTGGCTTTCGACCAAGGAAAGCTACGCGTTGCAACCATTTTTTACTGCACCCACGATCACCATCGTCGTCAGAGAAAGTTGGCTGATCTGCAGTGGTTTTGCGGCAACGCTGCCGTCATCGACGCATAGCAAGCTTCGCTTTAAAAAAAAAGTATGAGGCACTTCTAACGTACTGTGTACGCCTGAAACGCCTCGCATTGCCGAGGGGCTCTGCCATCTCAATGCTTCAGATGTTTTGCTTAGCGATACGCTTAGTTTTAAAAAAATAAATCAGGAAGCTCACACTAACGTGTAAGACTTGAAGGTAGCGAAGCTGTGCGCAACCTTCACGACCATCACGACGGTTTAAGTCCACAATTGCAGCCGATTTGCTTCTCCTTCGCTGCCGCAACGACCTTTACTCCGCCATTGTTGCTATAAGTGTGAGCTTCTTTCCTTTTTTTTGGAAGCGATAATCATTGCACATCACCTTGGAGGGGCATACGCTATGACGTGTCTTTCGCGTTCCGAGCAAGTGTCGTCACGGTTACGGCGAATGGTCGAGTTTTTCTCGTTCCGAGCCAGTGTTTCCCCGATTATGGCGAACGCTGGAGATTTTTTTTTTTTTTTTTTTTTGCCAATCTTGGCCAATCTCCCTAAGTGGGTATGCTTGAATTAGCTTTAAATCCCTGCGCCGGGGACACTGAGCGGTCGCCGCGAGGCACGCACACGCGAGAGCTCTGCATTTTCTTGGTTTTTTTTTAACTGCCGCAATCTTGGCCAATCTCCCTAAGAGTGTATGCTTGGCTTGACGAAAGTGCGCAAGAGACGCTGGACGGTCGCAGCGAGGCCCGCGCTCACGTGCGCGCGCTCGGCAAATTCTTGGTATTTTTACTTCCGTAGACGAAAAATTACGATTTGTGAAACAGGTTCGCTGTTAAAAAAAAAGTCCGAGCCACTTCTAACGGGTTGTGAACGCCTGGAGCGCCTTGAATTGCCGAGGGGCTCTGTCGTCTCACTGCTTGAGACGTTTTGTTTTGCGATCGGTCTGAACGCTTTCGAATGTCTTCGATCTGTCTCGTACGCGTTGCGCTGGTGCTCGTCGCCCACGCCTTGCCGCTGCTCGAGTTCCTGCCGCCGTGTAATGAAGACTTTACACGGCGATGGCAAATTTCGCTGCGCGAGTGCGCGCCCCCGTGTGCGTATGCCTGTGGGATGACAACACAGGTGTCCGGGTTAGCGCTGAGGTTAGCGCACATGACTGCTACTCTAGCGACCCGGGCTAAAATCTCACTCAAACAAAATCTATTTTCTCTTTATAGCGGCGGCCACATTGGCAGCATTCCAGTTGACGACGACAACGCCTACGACTACGGTCACTTTTCGCGTTTGATGAGACACCTCAAGCATTCCGCCTTTAAAAAAGCTGAACGATAAAGAATGCCACGCCGACATAGGTATTATGTTTTACTACAGTGCTTTCGAAGCTCAGCCTACGTTCTTTGGCGAATGAACTGCAAGACTGATCAGCGTACCTAACCGGAGATTGGAACTGCTAAAAGCCCGAAAAAACTAAGTAAAGTTTTATTCTCGAGCTGATTCGTAACAGCCGGCGCACGCAGCTTTTCGCACGTCAACTTCGCGGCACCCCATCGCTTACTCAATCATTGGCCGGGTGCTTTTTCAATGTCTGCCAACTGGAACTGCTTGCCAGACGCCCACCTGTCGCTTCAATTGTCCTTCTTCTGCAGCTCGCTTCAACGATCTCGCTGTCATTCAAACGAGAAAGCGACCCGGTCGAACCAAAACGTTGGCTGAACCGACCTTCGGCATAAAAAGCACATGCGCCGCTCGAGCGGATTCAAATATCCCAAAGCGAGGCAGCTGCTTGGGATTGCTTGGAGCCCCCACTGAGAACAACCCGTAGGGTGAGATAAAAAAATAGTTTGCAACGCTCAAGCAACATTTCATCACGGCTAAACAATGAAGAGCCCCTCTCCGTCGGCTCGTATGCCCGGAGCTCTGTCGAAGCGCCTACTGGTTCCCATCGTGACATTGCAAACACTTCATTAATGTTTTATTTGATGTAGCCCAGTGGGCAGACGTAGCTGGGAAAACGTATAGACCAGCCCGCAGACAGGAGCGTCTGCGGCGTCAACTTTAAAGGGATCCCGAAACACTTTTCTCAACTTTTAGGTGCAGAGTACCTTAGGACCGCACAATGTCCGTCCGAGTCCGTGCGCATAGCATTTACAATCGCAAAAATCACACAGGCACCAGCAGGATTTGAGCCTGTGTCTGGTAGACTAGACAGAGTTAGTGTCAGTCGTCTTACCCATTGGGCTACGACCGTGAGTTCGTACCCGAGAGTCAAACGGCTTACTACCTGGCCTGTAACGGTGCGGAGTACTTAGGACCTCCAACGTCCGTCCGCGTCCATCCGTGCGCACACCACCGTCAAGCGAAGCTCAAGCGAAATTGGATTTGAGCCGTGAGTTACAGTTTCATTTAGGCAATAATCAAGGTACAACTCAGGGCTCAAATCGAATGGCGGTCGGGGCGCAACTTGGACGTCATTTCGAGTGCCCGTACTCTGAACCGTCGCCATCATACACGGAGTGGAGATGCTGCCATTTTTTTTTTCTAAATCATAAGTGTTTTCAGAACGTATTCAACAAACACATCCAGTACTTAGAAAAGGGGGTCACAAAATATATATGCCTCAGGAAAAAATTACTTCTCTATGCCGTTCAGATAACTAGAAGCTTGCTCAAAATGTTTTCTCTCTTCCCCGGTCCTGGCGTTCTCCAAGAGCACAAATTACGTCATTATACAGCAAAGAAGGAGCTATTGGCTGGCTTCCTTTCATTGCAGCAACAAATGCTTTCGGTAGTCACTTTAGGAAAAAAAGCCACAAAAGCAAAGCAGAAACGGAAGACGGGTATGGTGCGACGAGAGAATCACCTTTCCCCTTCGTGATGGCTATAACTATAGCTTTCACCATACTTCCAGACGCGAAAGCAAGAGCGAGAGCGCTTATCAGAAGTGTTTGTTGCAGAGTACCTTTGAACCACAGCTAGACCATACCCCGTGGATGTCATTGCGTGCGTGCGTGCGTGCGTGCGTGCGTGTGCGTGTGCGTGCGTGTGTGTGTGTGTGTGTGTGTGTGTGTGTGTGTGTGTGTGTGTGTGTGTGTGTGTGTGTGTGTGTGTGTGTGTGTGTGTGTGTGTGTGTGTGTTATTATCGAAGTGAACATCCCGCATCATATAAGGCGTTGAAAAGAGATGCCCCTTTCAAAATCAGAGCACGGATTTCGGGAGCTTCATTTTGACAAGGCGCCAGCAACATTCCAAGTGGCGGCTTGAATTGTACAATTTTGACCGAATTAATGAGGTCCTGTTGGTGCCTGAATAATATTCTTACTGAAGGACAGGAATCTAGCAATCTTGGAGCCCTTCCTTCAATTTTTATATACGAAAACATGCTCCACCTCGCATAAATTGAGGTACCTCCAGAACTAAGACGAACCTTTTTCTTTACGGCTGAGCTGTTTTTCTTACACGTATAACTCGTAGCTTTTCGAGCTCTGGTGGTACTTTAGCCACATGATAATTGCGTCCACTTATTTTTTTTTTTTTTTTTGAATGGAAGAAGCTCACACTAACGGGTAAGACCTGAAGCGAAGCTGTACGCTACCTTCACGACGATCCTGAAGGTTTAAAGTCCACGATTGCAGCCGATTTGCTTCTTCTTCGCTACCGCAACGACCTTTACTCCATCTTTGTTGCGATTAGTGTGAGCTCCTTTCATTTTTCTGGAAGTGATAATTATTGGTCATCACCTTCGAGAGGCACACACTATGGTGTGTCTTTCTCCGTAATTGCCGCGTTAGTGCGTGCGAGGCGCGGGTGCGTTCTGTACAAAGGCGTGGCGCTCGCTGTGAGGTCGTCCGAAGAATCAGTTGTAGAGACCAGGGTACGCAGTTAGTTTCCGATTTGTTACGGGGCTAGAGTGTCGCCACGACGGCGCAGATGGGTGACGAGGGACTGACAGCTCCTTTTGTTATGTGCCTGCCCTGTCTACAAAGACACGAATTTCGTCGGCGTTCGGTATAACTGCGGTGTGCGTGGTACAGACAATACTTTAGAGAGCTCGCCCGAGAGTCAATGGTCAGCGCTCAGGGTCTCTTTTAGTTGGCTGGGTTTTGTTAGCTGTGTTCTTGTGTTTTGATGAATACCTAGGACCTTATGAGTTAGAGTGTGGATCACGTGCTAGTTTGTGTGGTGGTGACCTTTTGTGGTTATTGGTGGTTAATAACCTTTGGTGGTTATTGGCGTGGCCACTCAGAGGCCTAGAGTGTGTTAGTACGCCTTCCTCACTGTCTGTTGGGACACGCCCTTGGAGGCGTGGTTTGTGGTAATACAACAAGTGTTTGGTGTTTTGGGAGCCGGTCTACAGGAGCTAGAGATGAGGTTCGGTTGACCGAACGAGAGCGAACGAGGAGACCCTCGTGAGTTAAATGTATTTAGCTGGGTGCATTGAAGTATTTTTCTGTTTTTCATGTGAATAATGTATGTTCCATACTTGGTATGTTTTGCATTGCAACCAAATGTCGTCGTCTGCAGATTAAAATGAGGTAACCCCTAGACCTTCACGGCAGTTGAGTACTTCGTCGTTGGATCGAACATCCTACCTTAGCGGCAGGCCAAAACCGGTCGCTACACCGTGACGGCCATCAAAACTCACTACGTACTTTGAAACGTAGGTGAACCTGTAGCTGTGACGCAAAACCTTTGCTAATGCTTCAGCTGTTCGACCCCTGGGGCTACATAGAATTAACCAAGCAAAGTTACATTTGAAAGAGCATTTTTACATTACCAACTGACTTATCAACTAACAAGCAGACCATTCTACCATAGTGACCGCAATTGTCGACAATGTTTGATCTTGGGCCCGTTGATTTACTGCGGCGCTGCTCTAAAATTTGCGCGTATTGAGGCATATTCCCTCTATATATGCGATAGCGGTTATGGGTTATATTTATACCGCAAGTTATTTTTAAACATATACTTCGCCGTCGCAGCAAAACGTTTCGCGTAATTCCACATCGCACCGATTTCTGCCCGTTCGCACAATCTCGGCGGGCACAATCAGGGTGACAGAACGACGGCCCCTATTTTTGTGGAATTTTTTAATGTTTGCACAAATTGTACAGCTTGCTCTTAACTGCCTGGAAATAGTGAAGGATACAACTTCATTCAAGACATCCGACATACCGGTGAGACGTGTAACATATATACTGCTAAACCTGGATATAACGAAGTCGACACAAATTTGCAATTTTTCGTTATATGCAGGTTTTCGCTACATTGAGGTTTTCAGTTTAGGCTCGCGTGAATGAAGGAGAAACGAAACCAAAATGCTGGACATCAGTGATTGTGAACTTACTGCTGAAGGATTTATTTCGGGGTGAAAAACTGCGTGATTTGCGGCTGCGCTTTCCCACGAGCTTAGGCACAACACAGCACTCCAAACAAGTGAGGTCACTTACCCCTGTAATCAAAAACATAACTTTAGTATCACTTTTCCGCGCCTTAACCCGTTTAAAGCACCAGACTGTTGCCGAAAGGGCGCCTTTTCGCGAACTTGATGCAGCCTGGGATACTGTACAGGGCGGCGGCGTTCTGTCTCGACGGCGGAGAGATTCGGCATATAAAATTGCGAGCTTGTCTTCGAAAGACAAAACTGCTTGTTTTATGGCGGCAGAACTCATCGCCCACGAACCGACACCACAGATAGCAGTTGAGACGCGCGACTACACGCCGACAAGCAGGCCTAGCACCCAACCGACACCGCACTCACACAGGAACCGCACGGTAGTTTGAGGTGCGGACGAAGTTCGCTAAATTACTGCATTTCTCCAGCCGATTTTTCAGACAAAGTGCAAAAAACAATGGCTAATCAGCGTAGCGAATTCGTTACATCAAGGCTAACGCCTTCGTGAGAGGTTGCGAACACGCGTGGGTTTCATGGGTGTTCGTTCGCAATGGGGAATTGAAAAACTTCGTTAAATCCAAGAATTAGTTACATAGAGGTTCATTACATACAGGTTTACCTGTTTAACCGCACAGGTACGGCAGATCTGACGAAGGGTTATCCGAAAGAATCGCCGGGAAACGTCTATACTCACTAGCCGCGGAGCGTTCCATGGGAGTCTATCCGCCAGCCGCGTCGGATATCCGCTTCGCAAACTTGTCCGTTCGTTTCTTCACTTCTGGCAGCTTGTAACGAAGGAACCTTTTCACGACTGGCGGGTGAAATCCACAGCACACGAGACATGCGCGCCGATCAGCTGCGATCCATGCCGACGTCGCAGGCGTAGACACCAAGAAAGAGACGAAAAACCAGAAAAACCACGCGCAACGAGCGCTCATCTCTGGGCCGGCGTTTACTTTCGCGCTATCACTGTGTTTAGCACCGAGTGCAAATGATATCAGGCTCGCCTCGAGAACACGCTTCGCCGAACGCTGCAAACACTAAACAGGAACTATACAAGCAGGCGGCGGGGAAATCCCTCCACCCCCACGCTGTCCGACGGAACAGCGTTTTCGTTGGTGCACGCTAGACGCCGCCACCATCCCGCAGAGCGCTGGCGGCCGCAAGGTAGGCGGTAGTCTGTTCAGACGAACGGCGAGGGCGCTGCTTTCCATACCGACGACACTGTTTTTGTTTCTGCGCGCTGGGTGGCGCACTCATCCCGAGGCGCGATGTTTGATTCAGAGATCTATTCACATTTAAATATAGGTGTTGAAGCGTGCCGATGCTGCGCCTGGACTTCTAGGCTCGCCGCAAGTGAAATGCTCCGGATTAATTTTGACCAAGTGGTGATCTTTAATTGGCGCCGCAATCTCGACACACAGGCATTTTCGCTTTTCGCCTCCCATCAGAAAATCAGCCACAGTGGAACCCGCGTTCTTGGGCTCAGCACACAAGTGACACAACGCCTTAGCGACAGAGCTGCCACGGGGGGTAGAAGTTATTATTATTATTACTGGCATCTGACTACATCTTGTTCCCCTATAACATTAATGGTGACGTGCTACCTCGTGTGGTAAAGGTTAATGACCTCGGTGTCAATTGTGACAGCAAGCTGAGCTTCTCGTCGCATATCCACGTAACTCGTTGGGATCTTCTATCCCTTGGCGTTCCGTGCCAGATATCGAAGCAGTTCAAGGAACCCAATTCTCTTCTCAAGCTGTACACAGCTATTTGCCGCCCGCAGCTTGAGTATGCTTCTGTTGTTTGGAATAGCACGTAACAAACTGTATGCTTATTGACAGGGTCCCAAATAAGTTTATATCTATCTTAACCATCGTTTCTCCGGTAATAATAACTCTGGATCATCTTCTGCGTTGACGCTCCCCCGATTATTCTCCAGGCGGAATAAGGCAGATATCTACCTATACAAAATTATTCACGGCTCAGTGTCTTGTGCACTGCTGCTACACAAGGTTTCACCCCACATGCCGCAGGAGTTGGCCAGAAAACACGATATTTTTCGTAATCCTGAATGTCTGTATGGCTCCTGCCCTAAGATTCGATAGCAGTGCACGTATTTACAACTGGTACTCTGAATACTTAGATATATTTAATAATTCCCCGACTCTGTTTCGGAAGCATGTCCGTGAGCTTGTCTCCATTCTTGTCTCCATGATCTACGAATGACTTCTATGCTGTCTTTTCGGCGTGCAGCGCGAGTAAAACTATCCTTTTTCTTTCTCTGTTATTTAATCTTCTCGTATCCTTTTATGCGTACACCACTTTTATGCAGTTTATCTCAAGTGGAAGCCATCTTAGATCCCTCCGTTGTGCAACGGCGACATTGACGACGCTATTGTCCAAAGTTCGATCACTCGCGTGCTTTTCAGTCCTCATTTTATGGGAGCATGCTTACGGGTTAACTGCGACTTCCTTTATTGCAGTTATATAAGCATCGAACTGTATACAGAACCATATGGGTGTGCTTTGTAAACATGGCATTTGTTGGACGACAGCGCATAAATAGCTACAGAAAGGGCTCCAAGCCAAGCCAAGCCAAGAGTGTGACATTCATCAGTGGACGCATGGTCCTCTTTACAGGCAGCTCTTGGGCTTTCTTGCTGAAACTGGCCTATACGGCATTCTGTAGTCCATGAAGCCGCTTGCCTCCCGCCACTTTCGGTTTTTATGGCGCAATAAAAAAAAGCTACAGAAACGTGTTTGTCCTGTAGATAACAGAACCGCTAAACTAAACTTAGTTTTGTTATGTGCAGGCAATTTGGCTTTGGAGCGGCCGGGGCTCTTCGAAGGAGACATCGTCCTTCCTGTAAACAGCTCGGAGGACGTGAGTTGCTATTTTGCTCGTCATGAAGATGGTGCTTTTCTTACATTCCATGGTTCCTGTTTTAAGCAGACATCTCAAGTCCTCAAAGGAGTCTTGCTTTCAGAAGGCGTGCAGGGAATTCACAGTAATTTTCATACCCATGCGCGTTCCAAAGCACGGAGAAAGAGGACAGACAGACAGACAGACAGACAGACAGACAGACAGACAGACAGACAGACAGACAGACAGACAGACAGACAGACAGACAGACAGACAGACAGACAGACAGGCAGACAGACAGACAGACAGACAGACAGACAGACAGACAGACAGAGGCTTCTGCGCTCATGTACGGCGGCACCCGCCGCTTGTCCCATGCTTCGGGAAAGTTTTGCATACAAGCTTTGTTATTGCTGTAAATAAATTATTTCATAAATAAATTTATTTCACAGCTCCAGGCATCAGGACCTTAGTTAAAGGTGCCATTCTGTTAAAAATACTTTAAACGAGAACATGTAAACGCCGTCGTCTTTATTAACGCGAAATGAAATAGACCCTACAATGCGACCGCAAGGAAAGCAAGCGCTTTCCACGAAGAAATATTATAAGGTGTTTTAATTGCCGTCGTAAAGCCCATGCGAGTCCTTAAATCCGGACTTAATCGATAAACCCTACTCAAGCCCTCACCGACTCAAAGTACTGTTTCCAAAAAAGACGTAGCCCTACTCAAGCACTCACCGACTCACAGTACTGTTTCCAACCAAGACGAACGCAAGTACCGCACCATGCGCATACAGCCCGTTATACATAGTTCACGATAAAGAAAAAGGTGTCTGACGCCAATGATTATTTACCAACTAGGAAACAGGAAATCGCCTCTGACGAGGGTTCTGTGGTCTCACCATGTACAAAAGGGCCCTTGCCCAAGTCTCCAAAGACACGCACTATCCAACTAGGAAACAGGAAATCGCCCCTGACTAGGCGTTCTCTCTATGAACAACAGAGCCCTTGCCCAATTCTCCAAACACGCGGACCATCCAACTAGGAAACCGGAAATCACCCCTGACGAGGGTTCTGTCGTTCTCGCTATGTACAACAGGGCCCTTGCCGATAGTCTCCAAAGACGCGGGCGGCTAACACAAAAGTTTCAGATGAACTTTTTTTACGTCAGTGTGGCGTTTCTTGAGGTAGAACTCGAATATTTTCTGAATCTGAATTTACCTAGCTCTTTATTGTTTACGAGCGAACCGCTTGTTGCGCTCTAGCGGTGGGGACTTTAACCGCCAGTGATGTGCACGCATGCGCAGAGGACGGTAGTGACCAGTGACGTGAGCCTGTGGCCCGGAGCGATCATTCCTTTCGTCGTGGAGTCCAGCCTTGGTGAGTTGGCGAGAGCTGTTCGTTTTAACCGTGCTCGATTAGGTATTTTAATGCGAAATAATTTTGCGGTCAGGCAACAGCCGACGCCGGAAGACAAGAAACGGCTCACGCGACTGCGAAGCGTTCCACAGCGCGAGTAAATAGTTTAACACACGTCGCTCTCCGGCAAACCGATCCGGCAGCGGTCAGGAACACAGGTACAGGACCGGTTTTGGAGCGTGGAAAAAACGCGTGCGGCAACGCGTTGCTCTCCGCATGTATGTTGGGCCCTTAAAGGGGCCATGAAGACAAAATAGAAGTTTTTTTTTTTTTTTTTTGAAAGATTTCGTGTTCTATGCTTGTCCAGAAGCAAACGATGCTTTATTCACTGCGAAATTAATCACTTTAAGGTGAAATTTTCATTCTCGCGCCAAAACGTGTTTGAACGACGTTTGCAATCACATAATTAGAACAGGTCTTTCGGCTAAACTTGGAGTGGAGCCGAGACTTGTTTACTGTTAGTCAACCTGGATGGCGCCACCACACCGCAGCAAGCTGTTTTCTGCCTTTCGTTTGTTTGTGACAGTGTTTAAACCTGGCTTGTTTTTGTTAATGGAGAAAATATTGGTTTCCGTGAAACATGGTGCTCGCTCGACAAATGGTCACGTAAGACCGTCGCTTGCGTCAGTCGGCCAGTGTCGTCTGAGACAAACCCAAAGCGCCGCAGTGCTGCGCATCTAAACCAAGCATAGTGCGCGCAGTACCAACAGAAGTACGCATCGGTACTTCTATGTTTACGTGTGCTTTCTTAACTTCCACTGTTTGTCCCACCATTCTTACTGGTATAAACAGAATTGGCCCTACACTTAAGCGCAAATAGCTCGTTCGGCAAGCTTATAAGCCGTGCCTAATTTGCGTTTGCTTTTGCCGCCCTCCGCCAATAGCAGAGCTGTCTGGTATGCCATGGGTTCTGTTGCGGGAAATGAGCTAGTGGGTCGCAAGGCCATTCCCCTTTTAAATGCAGAGCATTTCAGTAACTCACGATGTCACCCGCGTTGACGTCCGTAGTCGTAGTCCGCACCCCTCCCCCTACACTATATAAAAAAAATACTATCCGGTGCCTGGTTTCGATCCCTCGACCCTGCGGACGGAACGCAATGTACATGGTGCTCTACCCACTGCGCCACAAAGCCGACCCAGAATGGGAGGCTACGAACGCGCCTTATATCATTGACTCATTCAAACTACGTCAAGAAGCTGCTGATACAACGCATTCACTACCACCAACTCCCCAAACACTAAACATTAACGCAATACACCCCCCCCCCCTATCGAGTACCCCTCGCGGGGAGATGGGCCCAATTTTTTTCCTAATTATATAGCTTCTTTGAGCGAAGCCTACGTTAAAAGTGGTGTCAGTATTATTACAACGAGGCAATCTTTTGAATAAACCGAACTTGCATTTCGTCTTCATGGTCCCGGTAATTACGCCTGGGCCTGCGCAAGACACGCGTGGAAAGCGAAGAGGGCACGTGCGCCGCTTACCTTGCTTACCTGGCATGCCTAACCTGGTACATCGTGTTTGCGTCTCTTCCTTCGCTGTCGTATCTTCGCCTTTTGACGACAATGGACCTTTTTCCAGTAGCGTAGCCCTCTTGTATCAGGCCACCCGAACCACACTTGGGGGATTATAGAAGAAGAACACGCCCCCTTTTTTTCCGCCTTCCCTGCGCGTTTGAGGAAGCCGTCCCAGGCGCCACGCATGGTTTTGGTGGCGGAGGAATTTTTCGATGGCAGCCGTAGCGCGTACCTGTCGGCCGCTTACAGGACTTATACCCCTTCACACGGACACTTTTTTCCGGATTAAAGCGAAGCGCGATTGACTTTTCGAGCGTGCTCGACGCACCGCCGCTGCTACATGGCACGTTTGATCCCGATCGAGAAGTTGTACCGATTGCCCTAATGTACACCAGATGGCGCTAAAAATGTACTTCGCAGACGGCGTCTCGTAACTTCGACCGGTCGTAGGTGTACATATACGTCAGCGCAGGCTTATTTGGGTCAAGTTATTTGACACAATTTGTGGTGTTAGTTGAAGTTCTCACCTTCTGTGTCATTATTCAGCGGGTACGAGAGTATCGCCGCTTTTGTTCGATCGCGCTTGGAAGCCTCGATCGCGCTTGGGGAACCAGGATTGAGTTCGAGCGGGATCGGGCTTGATCGCGATTGAAACTGCCGTGTAGCAGCGCCCGATCCGGATTGAGCTCGATCCGGATCGACTCAATCGCGATTGAAAGTCCCCTGTGGCGGGGGTATTTGAAAACGGAGTAGCATTTAGCTGGCTAGGCGTCGGCAACTGGCTAATCCAATATGGCGCCGTTCATATGGCGTCGTTCAATAGAGCGCTACGGGAAAAAGGTCCATTACTTCGGCAGGCAGGCTGGTCCCACAGCGCTTCCACAGTCGAAGGATCTCTGGCAGTGGTATGGGTAAGGCACATGGCTCCTGCTCTAGGTACCCGGGTTAAAATCTATGTTTTGAGCCGTTTATTTTGCACTTTGATTAATTAGCGTTTACATAACGATCTTCTTTTAACTGTATATTTATGGCCGGACTCTACTAGCCGCCTTCCCTTGTTTCTCGTTTTTAACGTTTCTTGTTTGTCTTCTTCCTGCTCTACCCCTAATGTCTAATATTCACCACTCATCATTGTAGTCACCCCCCATCTGGTGTAGCAAGCGTTGTCACTAGCACGGCTGACCTCACCAGTTCACATTAAAGAGCCCTCTCTCTCTCTCTCTCTCTCTCTCTCTCTCTCTCTCTCTCTCTCTCTCTCTCTCTCTCTCTCTCTCTCTCTCTCTCTCTCTCTCTCTCTCTCTCTCTCTCTCTCTCTCTCTCTCTCTCTCTCTCTCTCTCTCTCTCTACAGAATCCAAATACGTTTTTAATTAATTAGATTCTCTTTCAAGTGGCGGCCATTTTGGCACCATTCCTTCAGGTTCGCGGTGCCGAAGACGGTAACTCTTCGCGTTTGATGAGACATGTCCGGCATCGCCTTAATAACGAGACCCTAAGCCACTATCCTTGGGTCAAGTTAACCAGGTGCAATCTGACCGCAAATCCCCCTGATTCCCACGTGCCTTCTTAATTAGCAATAAGAAACGCCCTGTCAACCAATCAATCAATAAATCTATCACTCAATCGATCAATTGCACAGCACGACAGCAACTGTCAGTCTAATTACCGTTCGCAACATTTTATGTTCTTTTCTAGAGTGGAGCCTATAGGATACTGAAGCCACAACTTTGTTCTACGTTTTCTATACTCGGTGCGTGCACTATTCACGATGCTGTCCGCCGCAGGACGCTACACGAAGATGATTCGTGAAGCGATGGACGAAATCCAGAAGCGGACCTGCCTGCGTTTCGTGGCCCGCACCGCACAATTTGACTACGTCACCATCTACCGCGGATCCGGGTGAGCGAAGACGTGCATTTCGAGGAACATTATTTCTGCGTGTTTATGTATGGAACCCCTGTGTTTATCCGTATGCGGATCAGCGTTCGTGTGCGCGTTTTTTTTTTAACTAAATTTCATATATCCGAATGTATCTCTCCAAAATTTTCAATTTTCATAAAACCTACTGCTTTTTTCGTTTATGAATTAGGCTGGTTTTCGAGCTCGATGCTGTAAAAAGTTTTCACTTTTCATTTCCGGTTCTTTTTCTCTTCCTAGAAACACGTAATGGAAAGATGCTTGCAACAATGGGTCCTTTGTACTGCGAAGCAGTATATGTCTAATCAGCAGCTGCGTTGACTGCTGGCTCAGTCTACGAGGAGAACACGAAACGCTATCGGGTAAAACATCCATGTAGAGTGTTTCGGGTGGTCGCGTTTTGCGTCTGTTCCAAGCAAGCGCAGTTCCATTATCGAATAGGTCTAAGAGGTGTTACTGATTCGGGCGTGCTCAGTCACGCGCCCTCCCTGTTCAGCGGGCTCATGGTGTGCTTGAATCACCCGTACACGCAGGTGTTACTCGGCCATCGGGCGCCAGAGGGGCGTGCAGCCGGTGTCCTTGGGCAGCGGCTGCCTGTACAAGGGCACCGTGGTGCACGAGCTGCTGCACGCCGCGGGATTCTACCACGAGCACTCGCGCTCCGACCGGGACCAGTACATCGACGTCTACACGGAGAACGCGCAGCCAGGTATACACTTGCAGCTCGCCCGTTCCCCATTCGTCCCGCGATCTCTCGCCTTAGCGCCTCATCAGCCCATGCCCCTCGATGAGGTCGCATTGGGTTGGAAGTTTCAGTCCTACTTTCCCGCCAGAATCCTCGTTCGAGGGTGAACGCGTGACTCGTGGTCGCTCCTGTTGTCTCAGCGAGACAAGCGTGTTTGAGGTTTAGCGCGTGACTTGAATTTAGGGTTGTTCGTTCTCGGTCGGGTTTTGTGTTTTTTTTTTTATCGGCGGCAAAAATCGGGTGCTAATTTTCAAACTGATAATCTTTTTTTTTTTGTAAAATCATTCCGGATTTCCGCTTTTTTTCGGGTTAAATCTACAGATATACTAAGTAATACACTCACCTAATTTTATCAGAAGGTATCACGAACTTCTTAACTTTAACGCATTAAAATTGGTGTTTGTTTCGAGCGGGTAACCGGGGGACGTCAGGGTTTTCTAGGAAATATCTTCCAAAACTTGGCGGCTTGTTTGGAAGTGAATGAGTAATGATGAGAGAAATAGGATTGATAACCTGCAACACACGACACATTTTATTCGCGAAAATCTGGCCATCGATTGTTTTACATATCCTTGTTTAAATACGTTATCATCTGCACGCGGAACATGTCGGTCTTCATTCGACATCTGTCCGATCGTTGAACGCATCTCAGCCGGGAGGAAGTTCTCTGGACATCGGAGCTTCCATTAGATGGGCACATGAATGTCAGTGCCGCAACTTCCAGCCTATAGCGGGCGGTAGATTCATGCCAATACTCAATGAGGTCTAAAGCTGTGTTTGTGAGACTTGCTTCCAGCAAGTAGTGGTTGAGAACGGCGGTCCGTCAGCCCACGATTGCGCAGGTCGCTGCTTTGAGAAAGTTCATTTGCGGGGAAATCGGGTTTAACCCGATTACACTAAAACATGTTCGGGGCGTAAGAATCGGGTAAAAAAAAGGAATACCGCTACTACATTTTGCAAAACGAAGCTTCAAACTTTGTGTTCTTGTTCCGTGGAGGTGTTTCAGTGAAGTTCGAGGTTCTAGCTCCGCCGGTGCGTTATCTCGCAGTACGTCGAACTCCCATCAACACGACAGTGCTTCGTTATATCTCTCATAATGGGAAACAGCGCAAAAACAAAACTAGGACAAGAAAAACAACGGGACGAAGCGCTTCGTCCGGTTGTCTTTCCTAGTTTTGTTTTTGCGCTGTTTCCCATTATGAACCTATACCAACAAGCCCAACTCGCAGTTCATCTAAATCGTTATATCTCGCTTATCTCCTGACATCTACGTCTCCAGTTCAGTGTTTTCATTATTCATGGTTTCATTGCCAACTATGTACCTGCTCGTATCGCCGTACCCATCTGCATCTTGCCACTTTTAGGCGGTATGGACTTGTCGAAGGAATATGGGCTATGATTTGGCCTCTTTGCAGCAGGTAGAATTAGCCACACGCAGACAAGATTGCACATGTATATCTACCCCCCCACTCCCTGTCGCTTCTGCTCCGCTCTACCACCGCGCACCGCATTTTCTAGTGCACACTGAGAGCGTGTCTAAGGTAGAATAGTTTTGTGGGGAAAAATAAGAAAATTCGCGCAGCTTGCCCCAGTGGTGCAAGGCTGGAGAAACAGCAGAGGTGGCGGCCCCTCTCCCTTCGTCGGAGACCCGGATGTTGCACCTCACACGGATTTCCGAACTTGCCGCTGAAAGTTCTCTATCACTGGCAGACTCAGGCAGTTTCGTCCGCAGGCTTTCACATCTCTCCCAAGGTGGACCGCGTTAATACGCGCTAGAACTCGCGGGAACCTGCTTCGCGCGCGCGTTGTCGGTATCGCGAACTGGGCGTCTGGGCTCCCCCACTTAATGCACGAACGCATGTGAACTGGCGAGGAGAAAGGCACATGAGAGATCACGCCACGAACGCAGAGGCATAGAATCCGGTATCATAAGGCGAGGGACCCAGGTTAGACTCGTCTAATACGTGAAGCGTTTTTCGCCTGGTTCGTCTCTTTTTAACAACGAAGCTGTTTAGGAAATCGTAATTTTTCGCGTCCGCAGTTAAAAATACCAAGAAATTTCCAAGCGCGTGCACGTAAGCGCGAGCCTCGCGGCGACCGCCCAGCAGTCAACAAAACAAAACAAAAAAAAAAACGCCTAGCGCTCGTGTGTGCGTGCCTTGCGACGACAGCCCAGCGTCCCCTGCGAACGCTTGTCAAGCCAAGCATACCCACTTAGGGAGATTGGCCGAGATTGGCAAAAAAACTGCGGTTGATTCCTCTTTCATAGGAATCAGTAAAACACGAAAGTGAAATATGCAGCGAAATCTGAAGATGAACATGATTTGCGGGTCGGCGGCTGTCTTGTGGGTGTGCTTGGCGAGCGACGTCCTGCTGGCGGGTCGCTTCGCTAAAGGTGTACTGGCGTCATTTCCGTGACGGATATGACGTCAGTGAAATCTTGAGGTATCGCGGCATAAAACACTTCCGTGTTCAAATATAAAACCTCAAAACGAACAACCCTAAGTATAACGTACACTTTAGTACTAAAGGTTGCTTCCCCGCAAAATGACCCTCGTGTGCAGGGGTGCACCCTTTACAGGCAGCTTGCTTCGTTGTACTGGCGTCACTTCCGCGACGGATATGACGTCAGATTTTTGTGTATCCGGGAATAAAACACTTTTGTGTTAAAAAACTCCAGCGTTCGCCGTAATCGTGGCAACTCTTCATCGGAACGTAAAAGACTCCAGCGTCCGCCGTAATCGTGGCAATACTTCCTCGGGACCAGAAAGACACGTCATAGAGTACGCCCCTCCAAGGTGATGTCCAATGATTATCACTTCCAAGATAATGCAAGAAGCTCACACTTATAGCGACAATGATGGAGTAAAAGTAGTTGCGGTAGCGAAGAAGAAGCAAATCGGCTGCAATCGTGGACTTAAACCTTCGTGATGGTCGTGGAGGTTGCGTAAAACTTCGCTACCTTCCAGTCTTACGCGCTAATGTGAGCTTGCTTGATTGTTTTTCATGCGGCGGCGGTCTTTAAATTGCTTGTTGTGTTTAATTTGGGGGGTTAGGTTATTGCTTCTTTCGTTCTCTGTCTATTTATTTCCAACCTCTCAAACACATGTGTGCATTTGCCTCACCGTCTCGTAATGAGGCGGCCTCGAAAGGCAAGATTGAATGTGTTTTGCACGCAATGGGAGCCTGTTAAAATTCTTGTCTAGCCTCTTTTATTTCTAGGTGTTGCGCACTGCATGCCAACACACCTTTTTTTCTTTCCAACTGGCTGCCAAGGTTCTGCTAACCCCGTACAACTCGAGCTTTTAAGGTGGCCCAGTAATTTGGTTGCCGGTTTCACGCCGTAAAGCTCCCAGGTTCGATTCCAGAGACCTCCCTAACTGCACTTTTTCCCTGAGGCTTCGAGGTTTCTTGGTGCGACGGACAGATAACGCTCGGCCTTAACAGCTGCGCTGTTAAACCAGCTGTGTGGGGCGGGGTGAGAGACGTATTCTCATTTTAACACGAAAGTGTTTTATTCCGGGATACACAAACATTTCACTGACGTCATATCCGTCACGGAAATGACGCCAGTACAACGAAGCAAGTGGCCTCTAAAGGGTGCACCCCTGCACACAGGGTCTTCTTCCAGGGAAGCAACCTTTAGTACTAAAGAGTCCGTTATGCTTAGGGTTGTTCGATTTGGGGTTCTCTATTTTAACACGAAAGTGTTTTATGCCGGGATACACCAAGATTTCACTGACGTCATATGCTTCACGGAAAGGACGCCAGTGCACCTTTGCCGAGTCGACCCGCCAGCAGGACGTCGCTCGCCAAGCACACCCACAAGACAGCCGCCGACCCGCAAATCATGCTTATCCGCAGATTGCGCTGCACGTTTCACTTTCGTGTTTTATCGATTTCTATGACAGAAGAATCAACCACAGTTTTTTGGTTTTGCGATCAGTTCTGCGGTTCATTGATTTCGCTCCTTATGCGCGCATATACACTGCTCTTGCAGATAGCGTGAAGCAGTTCGAGAAGCTCGAGCCTTGGCAGAACCGCCTGCTGTCTCCATTCGACCGAGACTCTGTCATGCTGTACGGCTCACACGCCTTCGCTCGTGCGCCGGGCCTCGTCACCATGCAAGCCAAGGACGGCGGTCGGCTTGTCGAAGTCTACGACAAGACGGGACTCAGCATCAGTGACGTGCGACGGATCAAGACGTTGTACCACTGTCGCTGAACCACGCGGCCAAGAAAGGACCTGCAGACTAGTCCCTCATGCAGCTAAACATTTCGGTGTAAACTACCGCGTGGCAACGACGACGCACACAGTTAGCTAAACTTGTGACTTTAGAGAGCTATAGCTGAGCGTATAACCAAATTCAGTATAGTACCATGTAGTCAACCGGCGCCAACGCGCGTGCGCACAAGGGCGGGAGCGTTCTGTGCGCACGCGCAGGAGCCCCCTCGGAGTACCGGGCACTGTACGGGGGCCGGTTCTCGGCTCTCCAATAACTCTCCAGTAAAGGAGTCTTCCGGTTTTGACGCCACAGCGTTGGTAGGTGACGCCTTTATAGGAAGAGCGCACTATTAGGTCACCGGTAAAAAGCGCAAAGGCTCACGGGTACGTCGTCTGCTCCCGCGACTTCCGGTTCGAGATCTCTCCTGCCCTCCCGTACGCCATCGGTTTTCAGGCGCGTGTGTGCATGTTGTTTATTTGTCACAGAGTGCTCACCTGTCAGATAAACCCCCAGTATGGTCAATCGTTGTTATTTATAGAATTCCCGATGCATGAGCGTTTGTTCCCTCGGTGGAAATAGATAAACAACAAGCACACACGCGCGTGAAATCCGACGGCTTACGGGAGGCCAGGAGAGCTCCCGAACCGGAAGTGGCGGCACAACGCGGAAGAAAACAATCTACCCATGAGCCTTTGCGCTTTTTACCGGTCACCTATACACCTGAGGTCATAACTTTTACCGTCTCCGGCAGGCGCGGATTATTTTATTCGGCTGGATCCCCTTTCAAGCTTTTCCGTGCCATCTCAGGAAATATATACAGCCATACGTAGGCGGCATACCCTAACTTTTATCGGTGTTGCTGTGTGAGTACGACTTCTGCTTTATTTAGCCCCGCTGCCCACAGAACCACACCGTGTTAAAATTGTATCCTTACACGGGGTTGCGTGGATCGGAAGCCAGCTGTTGCGCAGGGGTGCCACTAACCTGTTTTCCAGTGCTGTTTTCCTTCGATTTGTCATTTTTAACTCCTCAGAACTGCTCCAGGGCAGCTCCGTATTTTATTTGCCCACAGAATTTATATTGCGAGAGCAGCCCTGGACTGCCTTCGAACTGCTCTGGACAGGAAAATAGAAGGGACCACTTACACGTTGGGAAGGAGGGGCGCTGTGCAAACTTGCCTTTCCGGGAGCGCGAATACTCATGGAAAGAATCAGCGAATTCATTTTTGAAGCGACGCTTTCTGACTCTACCAGCCAAGGGTTCTGTCGCAACCGTCGGCATCAACAAAAAAAACTCCCGCTAACAAATAAAAGAAATTACTGGCGCCGCCAGGAGTCCACCCTGGAACGAATAGAGAAACGGGTTGAAAGCCCGTTATGTTACCAAATGAGTTACGAGCGCACACGGAGACGGCGGAGACAGACGGTGTACTCACCCAGCACAGCTGCGGGTTTACACCTTCCGTTCTCGGTGAATGCCACGTGATAGCGTCACGTGACCTCTCGCGCCACTCTGCGCTCCCTCCACGGTGCGTGTAGCGGCCGTGTGCGCGCCTTGTGCATGCACTAGGAGTTCGTAAAAATTAAAGGCAGGTCACACCAATGCGTGGCATCTTATTTCACTTCCGTCTCTGCCGCCGATCTCGTCGCCTCCATCGGCTGCGGCAGAGACGGAGGCGAAGTGAGATCGTCTAACACCGGGTTTGAGCTTATTTCATAAAAAAAATGTTTCCACTCATGCGTGCTTCACCAATACAACTCAACCAACCACCATTCATAGAGCATACATTGATATAACCTTAGCAAATAATATCCCTTTGAAGTAATAAAGGCTGTGGTTAAGTACATTTCCCTTGTCTTTGATTGCACTCTTTGTAGAGCCACGCGTGTGACTTCAAGTGACGTCGCATGGGTAATCGCTGTGGGTGCCGTTTACGGCTTCGCTTTCCAGCCACCTTCACAGAGTGGATTGGCGCGCATTTTTGCTACGAGCTGTTTTGAAGATATCCGAGAGCTTTACATTAGAGAAGAGCTTGACTTTGCACGATTGAGCCACCATCTTTCGTTATTACAAAGCGGTAGCCCATTTGTCGAAGGGTGTGACTAGAGATCGAAATACCGAAATAGAGATGGAAATAGAGATGAAAATAATAAATACCGTGATTAAATTCAGCACTTGTCATGCATTTTTCATTCGTCGGCCTAGATTTCTTTTTACGATGCTCATTTACAACCTTCCTCAATTTTCGGTGGTTAGCTGTAACAGCAGCATGGATGCGCTCAGGTAAAGCCGATGAAAATATTCGGGCAAAGCTTCCATACTATGATCACTTAATTATATGAACTATAGTGAGACTAAAATCACCGCAAAACGTGTTTTAGTTGTCATTTCTATTCTCTGCATTCTCTGCCAGCATTCTCTGTATGCTGGCATTTGGTAAATGTAGCTGATATCACTCAAATGCGCTTATTCGATGACAAGGTCTTTTGCTTTGGCGCTGAAGCACAGGTATGCATATGGTACACAAACCCGGCGTTGCCGGCTCAAGTCAAACCTTCCCAAAACCCAACGAACACATCATCTCGGCCAATAAAACCAAACAGACTCAATAATATATTCATGTGTGAACCAAATTCTCCCGGATAACCAGCATCTTTGGCAGCGAGATGCCTTTGCCGGTGCAGCGTAACAATCAAGAATGGGCGATTTCATCCACATCGTAGCAGTGTATCTGTCACTACTACTGTTGCATGTACGTCGACATGAATAATTCCTTGCGGTAGGTATTGCGACCATCATGTCGTTACGCTACCGGAATTTGTTGACTCCACCATGCGGCTCATTCTAAAGGAGAGAGAGAGAGATAATAAGTCTAAAATACTGCGTACAGATGGTTAACCTGCGAAGCTGTGACGTGCGACCGTTGTTTTACATAAGACGCGTGGCCTGCCCATTTGAAGTAACGTGAGGAAGGTGTGTGGCATTTCCACGCTGAAGTTGCACCGTCCGCACCACCCGCCGTTATGGCTTGAGCGGTGATTCCGCTCCGCTGCGATAAACCCAGCCAATCTATCTCCCCTCCCTCCTAACTCCTCTCCAACCTGGTTTCTTTGCGCATGCGCATGGGGGTGCACCAGGGGAGTTTTCTGAGTACACAGGGCCGACGAATTTTCCCGTATTTATTTATTTATTTATTTATTTATTTATTTATTTATTTATTTATTTATTCCGTGTTCCCCGTAAGAAAAACAAAAAAAAAATTGGCTGATCCTTCTTTAGTGGAATCGGTAAAACACGAAAGCGAAATGTGCTTTCCCAGGAGCAGTTGGATGTTTACGGTGCATCGATATGAATTTGCACATCGCCATTTATATTTCGCCAGTATGGCACTGTTAGACGCATCAACATTAGAAGCTGGATTACACGCGCCGGAGCATTGCGTAAATCCGATTGAAACCCCAGGCACTCGCAAACAGTGCGAACGAAACCGAACTGGTTGTCAGCGAGTCGTTTGGTGAAGTCACGGTCCGCTACAGCAAAAGGAGCGGGATTTGCGAGCGTGCTTGGCGAGCGACGACCTGCTGGAGGGTCGCTTCCGCAAAGGTACAACAACATTGGTCCTGCTCCGTGGCGTGTACGCCAGACGATTGCGCTGCGACGAGCTCAGTTTCTCGAACGCGAGAGGCACAGTTCGTAGCTCGGCTCGAAGAGTTCGCCGGGCGGATAAACACAGCAGCTTACGCTGCTATACGCTGCCCGGCCGAGGCGCCAACTATCGGCGCCATTAGCGTCATGGCGCACTACTTCGCGTCACCTCTTCCAGACGTCAGCACCATCTGAATGTACAAGTGAGAGGGAAGGAAAGGACGTAAGGCGCGTTCGTACAGCCATGCGCGCTTGCTTAATGGAAGACATGGTACTACTTCGCGAAAGTCCGGACAGCGGCCTCGAACCTTCCAGTGGGACTCTCTGCCGCCAAGTGCCATCATCAATAACAATCAGCACCATCAGCACTGAATGTACAAGTGTCCAGAGTACACCCAAAATATCGGCAGGAGCTGATTAAAAGTGCAGGAGTGGTTGAAAAATCAGACGAACTTCCGGAAAAGGAGCCCCGGCCCCAGATTTTCAATTCACATAAAGAAAGTTTTCATCATTGCCCTCATCATTATATATAATACAATCAGCATAATAGTGGGAGAAAGTGCTGTCCAGAGTAAACCCAAAATTTCGGCAGGAGCTGATAAAATGTGCTAGAGTGGTTGCAAAATCCGACGAACTTCCAGAATAGGAGACCCGATGCCAAATTTTAGGTCCACGTAAAGTTTTTATCAGTACCATCATCATTATATATAATACAATCAGCATAATAATGGGAGAAAGTGCTGTCCAGAGTAGACCCGAAATTTCGGCAAGGAGCTGATCAAAAGTACAAGAGTGGTTGCAAAATCCGATGAACTTCCGAAATAGGAGACCCGACGCCAAATGCTTGATCCAGATAAAGAAAGTTTTTATCAGCACCATCATAATTATATATAATACAATCAGCATAATAGTGGGAGAAAGAAAAATTAGAAGCCCTATCAATTGAAATCATCCCGAATCAAGAATTGAATGTAAGAATATACGTACTCAACGTATACAGCCCACCCTCGGACTACCAGCAGACCTTCGCGGAGGTCCTACACAAGGTAGTGGCAATATCCAAAGACGGCCCGCTGATCGTCGCCGGTGACTTCAACGCGAAGCACGAAGCCTGGGGCTATTCGAGACAGGCCAACACGAGAATGGGAACCTGACTACTACAGGCCACAATCAACCACTCACTAACTCTAATCCCTTACCCCAACTTCCCCACTAGGCTAGGTAACTGTAGAGTGCAACACGACCCCGGAATTAACATTTGCCCGGAACAGCCGGAATGCCACATGGGTTAACCTGCAGGAGAATCTGGGCAGTGACCACGTAATACTCCAAACAACGATAGAAGCAGAAACTGCCAACCACGGTACCAGAAAGCACGATATCATAGACTGGGACGCCTTCAGAAAAAGACGCAAAGATGATAAGCGGGAGGTCAATACCTTCACCGAACTCATCAGGATCATCAAAGACGACGTCAAAGCGGTCACTAATGAAATTGAAGTACCGGCGGAGTACAAAGCGATGAACAATAAATTAGCGCACCTGCTAGAAGCCAAAAACGCGCTCAGAAAGAGGCGGGAAACACAGAAGCTCAATGGGAGACTTCGCAAGAAAATCGCGCTCCTCAACAGGCAAATAGACAAGTATGCCTATGCCAGGGAACTTAACAAGCAGAAGTGGAATGAAATATGCACATAACTGGACGGCCGTATGAGAGCGGGGGGGGGGGGGGGGGGGGTGGAGATGGAATCTCCTCAATCTTCTCATCGATGGGACGTAAACCAAGAGCAATCAACAGATATCGATCGACAGGATCCTACACCAAAAGCGCGAGAAAGGACTAACAGACGACGACATCCTACAAGAACTAGCGAATACCCACCTCCTCCTTGAGACAAACGGAGAAGAGGACTACCCGGAGTACAAGGGCGAAGTGAACCCCGAACTGGACCAGCCGATCTCGGAACAAGGGGTCTGGGAGGCCCTGCAAGACCTAAATTGCAGATCGGCCCCGGGACGCGATGGGATCACCAACAAGCTCCTCCACAACCTGGATGCTAAGTCAGTAAGGACGCTGACGAACGTGGCCAACCAGGCCTGGGAACCCGTACACGTTCCTGATAAATGGAAAACGGCATCAGTGATACTGATCCCCAAACCAGACAAACCTCTGGGCCCCAACAACATGAGGCCCATATCGCTTACGTCCTGCATTGTAAAGGTACGCGAGCACGTCGTACAAAACAGAGTATCGGATCACATCGAGAAACACGATATCTTCAAGCACAACATGGTGGGTTTCCGGCCGGAGTTATCGACCCAGGACGTGATGCTAATGCTGCGCCACCAGATACTGAACAACTACTCCAAAGACGTGAGAGGCGTCCTAGCACTCGACTTAACCAAGGCATTTGACACTGTTAAGCACAAATTCATACTTGAAGCCATTTCCTAAGAGAACCTGGGGGCGAAATTCCATTCGTACATTAGGTCGTTCCTTAGAGACCGAAAAGCAACGATCAAGATCAGACTTCTCCAATCACGAGAATTCAAGCTGGGGCCGCAAGGAACACCACAAGGAGCCGTCGTGTCTCCCTTTGTATTTAACCTCACCAAGAAAGGACTGTCAGCCAGACTAAGTGCAATTAAAGGAATCAACAGCGCCATCTATGCAGACGACATCACGGTATGGATTCTTGGAGGATCGGAAGCAGAAACCGAACACGCCCTGAAGACTTCCCTGGAGACAACGGAGGGCTACATCCGTGACTCGGGTATCAAGCTGTCGCCGGCGAAATCGGAACTGCTCCTGTACAGATCTAGCAAGGGCGGTAGAGGTCAACCACCCCCTAACCAAGCGAACATACGCATCGAAACAAAATACGGGCAAACCATCCCCATCGTAGACATACTGAGGGTCCTCAGACTAATGATACAATCCCGAGGACAGAATACGAGAACTATCGAAAAGCTCGCCAAGAAATCGGAAGACACAATCCGACTCGCCGCACGAGTATCGAACAGACGAGGTAGCTTAACGGAACACAACCTCCTAAGACTTTACAACGCCTTCCTAATGAGTCACGTAAACTACGTCGCAGCAGCAGTATACTGGGCCAAAACCGAGGAGGTCAAAGTCGATACACTCACCAGTAAATGCGTCAAGGGGGTACTTGGTCTCCCTATTAGTGCCAGCACAGAAAAGCTTGAAAGACTGGGCGTACACAACAAACTAGCAGCGATCATCGAAGCACAAATGGAAGCCCAAAGGCAAAGACTCCTACCTACGAGAGCCGGGAGGGCCATACTCCTCACCACGGGGCACATCCCCGGAGATTTTGAAGCATACGAAGTAAAACTCGATGTGAAAACGAAGGAGACCTTCTAAACAAGGCCCATCCCTCGCAACATACACCCGCAATTCAACGAAGGCAGGAGGGCGGCCAGGGCCAAGGCGCTACTGAAAATTGCACAAAAAGCGCGGTGAACGTCGACGTTCGTGGATGCAGCATAATACGGCCGCTCCAACAAATACGTGGCGGTCATGACCGACCCAGCTGGCAAACTACTGAACGCAACATTCGTAGTTATCCACAAACCCGCTATCGCAGAGCAAGTGGCGATTGCACTGGCTATGGCCGACCCTTCAAGACCGAACATCTACTCGGACTCAAGGGCAGCAGTACGGCGTTCCTCAAAAAAAAAAAAACGATAGCCAAGGAAGCAGCGCGAATCATTAAGACCGGAACTGAGGACGACTATCACTACATTACGTGGTTCCTTGCCCACATAAGACACGAAATACACGAGAACATCCCCAACGCCAACGAGATGGCCCACGACAGAGCGCGTGAAATCACACGCCGCGGCAGCGTAGGACACTCGACGACCAGTGACTGGGAAGAGTATAGAGATCAGCTGCAAACTTTCAAAGACATCACGGCACACTACAAGCTACATGCTCCAAACGGGTACATTCCCCTCAAAAAGCGTATTTAGCCACTTCGCCCACAACATCCAACCACACTGCACAAAATGTAGTAGCACCACATGCTCTGGAAATGCCCTGCATTACCGCGCGGTGACTTTATGACAGAAGAGTGGGAAGGAGCCCCACAAAGTGAAGAGTACGTTACTCAACTCCGGGCTGTCCAGATCGCTTGCGAGAGAGCGGGGGAACGAGGACTTCCGCCCCCCTGCGCAAGTGTGGCCCGCGTCCGCAGTACGCAGTCACTGAGACTACCACAAATTTTCTGGACCTCAATAAAGTTCTGTCTGTCTGTCTGTCTGTCTGTCTGTCTGTCTGTCTGTCTGTCTGTCTGTCTGTCTGTCTGTCTGTCTGTCTGTCTGTCTGTCCAGAGTAAACCCGAAATTTCGGCAGGAGCTGATCAAAAGTACAAGAGTGGTTGCAAAATCCAACGAGCTTCCGGAATAGGAGACCCTACCACAAATTTTAGATCCATGTAAAGTTTTTATCAGTACCATCATCATTATATATAATACAATCAGCATAATAGTGGGAGCAAGTGCTGTCCAGAGTAGACCCAAAATTTCACCAGGAGCTGATCAAAAGTGCAAGAGGGGTTGCAAAATCCGACGAACTTCTGGAATAGGAGACTCGACCTCAAAGTTTAGATCCACATGAAGTTTTTATCATCACCATCATAATTATATACATTTCAGTCCCTAGGAATTTAGTCTGCCGTCAGGATCCAATTTGCATTACAAAGGTGTGGTGTCGCAGCAAAGGTACTTTACTACAGAGTTACTCAATATATACAGTTGCGAAACTCCGCTTCAGAATCCGGGCGGCGCTAGCCCCCTGCTCCGTGGAAGCTGAGGGGCAAGTCGTCGCGCGCGGCACCTAGGAGGTAAAAACTGAACTTCGCTAAGCTATTATTATTCAAATTTCTTTTGTAAAATAAAGCTTGCTTTTTAAAATAAAATACATCAATTACGTGAACCGTACTTGTGTTTTTTGCGGCTTGTCTTTTTATGACTTACGGCAGCAGCCGCAAGCACTTGAGTACTACTTCAATGTCCTGCCGACACTCGACAGGCTAGTCAACTTGCCCCGTGCTTGTCCCGGCGCAGGGGGGCAACAGAAGACCAGCTTTTGATACATGGGGCCGATGGGGAGTTTCGCAACTGTATATATCCAGTAACTCTGCTTTGCTAGCAGCCATCACAGCGCGCGAAATAGACATCGACCGCAGCGCCCTCTCAGCGCACTCACCGCTTTTGACATTGAGATATTTCTAAGATTTCAACTGGTGTTCGAATAACCTTGCATTGTATTACTTATTCGCCTATTTTTCTTGTCTGACTAATTCTTTGTAGCAATTGAAATTGGAAAAATATATGTCGTCTGCTTAGAAACTGCAGACGACCCAGAAAAGCAAAATTAGACACAAATGGAATAGCATGAAATAATATGTCAGAAAAAGTTATCAAAGCGGACAATTTATTTTTTGTAAAAGTGCCTTAGTAGCAAAAAGGGCCAGCACACCGAGAAGGAGCTGCACACGATCGGTGTGCTGTCTGCCCGAGGCTTTCATTGCGAACAAAAAACCTGATGAGGACCTCGAATGGCCGACTAGCCACATTTCTTGCATCACAAAAGGCGAAGGAGAAGAAGCCTCGTTTTTTCATCTTCCAGCCTCTCTAGATTTCCTATTTACACGAGCCTGTAAATAAATAACATCTTTTTCCATACCCCTGATGTTTGGGCGATTCTCTGTTTGGGTATGTGCCATTCACCAAGGACCATCATCATTCACCGATGAGCTTCGTCATCACCATCCGCTGCCGCCGTCTCACTGCTCCCCGCAAACGTCCCACAAAATTTGCTGCCTCGCATTGATTCAACTCCGAATGCCAAGCACCAGCGACTGAAAGGCCTTTACTTCCTCAAGCAACAGCCCTGCCCGAGCCTGACGGGCTCTTCTACACGGATCGGTGGAACTTGGTGCTCGCGGAGGACACCGGGCTTGATCGTCTGCCCTGCTCCTGGCCTCCTACGGGAAGCGACGGCATAGCGCTATACGGTGCACAGTAGCGTCTGCTAGGTGCACCTCTTTTTCTGTTACCTGGTGGTGAGTTTACAGCCATTTCTTGTCGGCCCAGTGCCCGCCTCCCGACGCCGAACCCAATGGCTGCTCTCCGTGCGGCCGCCCCGTCACGGCAAAGCGAAGTGGACGCTCCCGTGACCGCCAGCTGGTGCTCCACGCAGGCCAAAGTGGTCAAGATCTCGTACACGTGGACCATCACGGACTTCAGCACGTGGCAGGAAGATATGGGAGACGCGCTCAGGAGCTCGACGTTTTCCGCGGGGGCCGACGACGCGCTCAAGTGGTGCCTCACCGTGCATCCCAGGGGCGTGGACGAGGACAGCGAAGCCTACGTCTCCTTCTACCTGGTCCTCCTGTCCTGCGAGAGGGACCAGGCCCGCGTCCGGTTCAAGTTTTCCATAATAAACGCCAAGGAGGCAGAAGTGAACGCCATGGACAGTCGAAGGGCCGACCGGCTCAGCGACTGCAACGCCTGGGGCTTCAGGAAAGTTCATCCGCCGAGACTTCCTGCTCGACAAGGCCAACGAGCTGCTGCCCGACGACAAGCTCACGCTCAACTGCGAACTCAGCGTCTTTGGGGACCCGGTTCACATCTCGAGGCGGAGCCATACCGTCCCCTTCAAGGTTCCCCGGGGTCGTCTCTCGCAGGACATCGGCAGCCTGCTGGAAAGCCACAAGTTCGCCGACGTCGTCCTGCACGTGAACGGGAAGGAATTCCGCGCCCAGAAGGCCATCCTCGCTGCGCGCTCTCCCGTGTTCGCCGCCATGTTCGAGCATGACACCAGCGAGAGCACGCACAATCGCGTGGACGTCACGGACGTGGACCCCGACGTGTTCGGCGACATGCTCCAGTTCGTGTACACAGGCCGAGCGCCCAGCCTCGACGACATGGCGGCCGATCTTCTCGTGGCCGCCGACAAGTACGCCCTCGACCAGCTCAAGGCGCTAGTGCGAGGAGTGCCTCTGCTCCAAGCTCACGGTGGAGACGGCGGCAGAGCTCTTCTTCCTGGCGGACCTGCACAGCGCGGTCCTGCTCAAGGCGTGCGCCATGGGCTTCATAAACGAGCACGCAGCGGACGTTGCGCAAACGCCCGGTTGGCTGGCCATTGTTGCCGAGCAGCCGCAACTGATCGCCGAGGCGTTCGAATCATTGGCCACCCAGATGAGCCAAGCTGCAGAGGCTCCGTCCTGCAAGCGGATCAGAATTTCAAAGACCAGTGACGGAGCCCAGTACTGCGGGCAGCAAGCTCTGGCTGCGTTGTCTTATTAGCAAGAAGCGTGCGGCTGAAGTCCACTGTTATCTGAATGACACGTTCTTCTGTAGAGGCATTGCCTTGCCAAATTTTCAGAGAAGCGCGCAGGTTTATCTGGCCAGCGTCACGATTTAATGGATGATCAGTCGAATTTGGAGTCCTGTTTCAGCGGATTTCAATTTAGGCGATTTGTTTGCCGCCCTATGGATAAAAAGTATGAGGTTGACGAGAGTTGTTTGTTCTGTCCTGTTTCCCTCACTCGTATGGTCTTTTGTTCGGGGGAAAGCACACTCGCAAGCGCAGCGAATGTGTCCAATGAGTTTGGTTTAGCTGTCGTACCATTAAGAAAAATCAGCACACACTCACCTGACTTTTGGGAATGCCGCCCCGTATGGTATGTGTGATAGTACGGTGCTGTTGCGAAACGCACATAGAGGAGAATGCAGGAGTAGCCTAAGCAGGAGTTTTACCCCGTTGCTGAGCGTGGGCCGAAATTGTGGTGGAGACATCACAAAGACAACGCCACTACTTCAGAGTGGCCACAAGATACCATGCATTCGATTTAAGAAAGCTTCTCGCCATGAATAAACCCTCGATGAATGTGGGGACGTCACGCTGGGGATGGGCTGGTTCAGACAAAATGGTTCCCTGAAGGGTCGGCATGTCTACGTATAATGCGAAGGAAATTTTGACATCCAAGTAAATGCAGCCATACGGCTACAAAGGAAAGCTATACAGCTTTCTCAGAAACTTCGCAATTGAAGAAAAACTCGTCCTGGTCCACGATTCGAACCCGGGACCACCGCTTAACCGGAGCAGTCGCTCTACCAACTGAGCTAACCAGGAGGCTAGTCGTTTGTAGCGCAAGAGGGGATTGATCAACTGATTGAAAGCTGTATAGATTTCCTTTGTAGCAGTATGGCTGCATTTAGATGGATGTCAAACTTTTCTTCGCAGAAACTTACTCCACCTTGGGGAATTCCCCTAAATCTGTTCGATCTGCGTATAATGCTTAATTGCGTATAACTTCGATCACTAAGCCTGAATGAATGCGACCTATGCAACACCGCAGGAGCTCGTCCAACTGAGACACGTGTAAATACTTCCTTCCGTAGGTACGTTCGAGAAGGCAGGAGCCCGTAAAAATACAGCCGTAATTCACGTTCGCGTCGCGCCAGCTCTTCAGGCAGGGGATACGTGATAAAACGTGAGGTTGGCTTTAGTGCGGCACGTGGACGTAATGCTTACACGGAGGATTCCTACCGGTCTACGTTCACCGCCAACAAAATAAAGCAGTAACGCGTGGTTAGTGTGTGTTGTAAATCACGTTTGATAGACAGTGCCTCGCCAGTTTTGCATGGCAGCGTAGTTCTATGCAGTGTACTGCTGTATTTTCTACACTCGCGTAGTCAAGAGTTCGACGGAATGCCGTGTGGTCAGGTAACGGAATTTGTATAAAAAGCAGGACACTGACCAATGTTGCAACAAAATTGACGTTTCGGGATCCGTACGGATCCCTTGTTCACAATGGATCCCTTTTTCCCATTGGTCAGTGTCCTGCTTTTGATACAAATCTTCTACACCAGTAGAATGAGTCGGCACAGTCTGGGAGGGATTATTATAACGCCAAAGGGATCGTTTTGCAGAAAATTGAGCTTTAGCCCGACTGCATCAATTTGTAATTAAAAATAATGAAGCATCGCAAGGGGTCAGGATGAGTCAGAGGTAGTATATGAACCGATTCAAATGAAATTGGTTGTGTTTCAAATGGCAGAATCGAACGTGATAAATTATGGTTGTGTATTGATTTAAATATCCTACTTGTATTTGAATGATTGCCTAAAGTCGCAAGGTTTGAGGTAACTTGTGGGCCTGTTTTTTTTTTTTTTTTTCAACGTTCCAGCTGGTGTACTACTGTGAGTTTACATCGAGCTTGAAAGCTTGCGGCGTTTTCAGATGACAAGGCTGATACCATAAGAATTCTTACGTAGCATGACTAGCATACATTAACTAACATTGTTTCTTGACTACTTTGCGCGGGATGTCAACCTCACTCGCAGAGAAACCGGATACCACACAGTTTCCATTATAAAGGTTGCAGTATCTGAACTTCGGTCTAACCCGACGGTTGTTTCGCTTCGTAAGTCCAGACGTCACAAAGCTAGCGGCGCAAGCTTTTATTTCGCATTTCAAAATCATTCACAAATCGGCAAAGAAGAAAAAGTTTAACTTACTTCTTTTAACGCCTTTATTTCTGCATTGTACATGGTTATAAACCTTGCGACAGAAATGGGGGAATTTATGGTGGAGGGGGAGGGGGGGCCACTGTCCACGTCTTCGAGGTGGGGTGGTCCCGAGGTCGGCTCATGCTAAAGAAACGTCCTTAAAATATTGAAGAAGAGCACGCCAGAGCCGGAGTGCGTCCGATGGTCCAACGTGCGATGGTGGATCGATACACTCCTGGAGGGTGTCAGGTCGGCGTACGCCGAGAGACTGAAGTGCAGTCTCCCGAACCGCGGTAAAGGCAGGGCAATGCTACAAAAGATGTTCACTCGTGCCTCTTGCGGGGCATAACGGACACTGTGGGGTCACGTATGAGCGCGGGTTGATGAGGTGTAGCCGCGCTGGGGACAGAAGTTGGCCAGTCTTCTGGGCTCGGCGAAGAATTACCGTCCTCTATCCTTCGAAGAGCTGCAGGGTAGTCGCCGATATTTTTCCTCGGGGTTGGCCAAGCGTCGGAGAATGCTGCGGCGATAGCATTGAGCACGATGCCATGTCTCGGCCCTATCCATTAGAGGCGACGGTCACTTGCTTTTTTTATTGTTAAAAGCAACAAATATTATTTGCATCTGCTCGGCACTTATATTTCCTATTTTTCCTTCCCATTTATTTCGGTTTGAGCACTGCGAAGTTTCATTGAGCTAGTGTTCCTTCAGCTCCCACCGTTGCAACCGTTGCACGGAAATGGCGACCGTAACCCTACACCCGGTGACGACAGCGTCCGCCATATTTATAAGCCCCGCTGAGAACGCAAATTTTCCCTCGTGTCTGTCAGTCGTTCTTCAGAAATTTGCGCGGCGCCGGGGTCTCTGTTCCAGTTCAGATCAAACCACAAAACGCGGCGGAGCTTCTCCGAGCAGTCCGGCGCTTTCACGCGGGAAATTTGAAGCATGGCTGGGCGAACATTATGTGTGAGGCTCTGCCTGCATGCGGTCTTTGTCTGGTGGTTGGCGTCGTGGGGTGCATTGTGTGACCGCCACTCTTCGGAACTGATTTTGACGGTGAAACAAGTGAAGGATGCATACGAGGCGGCCTCTGCGGGTACTGGCCGGTCACGGGAGTACACCAGTGAGTTTTTTGGTTTTCTTTGCGTAATTATTCCGCACAGTTTGTTGAGCAATGTGTCGTTCATTACGAAAATCGAGGCGTAATAGCGCAACTTCACAAATATTTTGAGAGAAACGTGGCATGGTTCTCTTTCGCAATCTCTAAATACTTTTCACTACGATAGAAGCAGGCGTTCTCCGTAACAACACGCCTAGAAACATTTAAAGCTGGCAGAGTTAGCTGCGGGGTTTTTGTAGACCGTCCATTTGAACGTGTCATTTGTTACAAGTAACAGAAAAGCACTAAACAATGAGATTTTTTTCACATTAAAGGGGTGATATTTTTGAGAAACTGTGACATACTTAGTTAAATTTGTACAAAAAAACGATGGAAGCTCACACTAACGTGTAAGTTTTGAATGTAGCGAAGACGCAATCTTCACGACCATCACGAAGGTTTAAGTCCACGATTGTTGCCGATTTGCTTCTTCTTCTCTACCGTAACGACGCTTACTCCATCGTTGTTGCTATAAGTGTGAGCTTCCTTCATGTTTTTGGAAGTAATAGTCACTGGACATCACCTTTGAGGGGCATTAGCTATGACGTGTCTTTCTCGTTCCGAGCAAGTGTTGCCACGATTACGGCAAACGCTGGAGATTTTTTTTTTTTTTTGCCAAACTTTGTCAATCTCCCTAAGTGGGTATGCTTGGCTTGCCAAACGTGTGCCGGGGACGCTGGGCGGTCGCCTTGAGGCGTGCACACGTGAGCGCTCAGCCTTTTCTTGGTTTTGTTAACTGCCGGGCGGTCGCCGCGAGGCCCGCGCTAACGTGCGCGCGCTCGACGATTTCTTCGCATTTTTGACTGCGGACACGAAAAATTACGATTCGCTGAACAACTTCGCTGTTAAAACAGCTTCATGGAAATATTCGCAACGTGTATATGTATGCGGGTGGGAAATAATAAAAAAAATGAAACCCAATAACTGTCGAAAATCACACACCCGTCCATCCCGCTTGCAAGTGTCTGAGAGAGAGAGAGAGAGAGAGAGAGAGAGAGAGATGACACGTTCAGTTTATGCATAACGTCTTTGTTTTCTCCTGTGCATACGCTCCTCTTCACCGACAAGATTCGAGGAGGAAGAGGAATAAACTTTTATTAAACAGCAAGGTGCAAATGTCAGGGGCACACGCCCGGCTCGAGGAGTCCTCAGTCCAGGACACCTTGGAGTCTGCTGGATCCTTCGCTCTCCTCCACCAACGTTTGCTGGTATGAGACTAGCTGAAAAAAAAATAGCGCTCCCGTTACGCACTGTAGTCTAGATTTCCATGAAGGGGCATTTAGTAGAGCACATTTTGAAGTACTTTAGGGGCTCGCCTTGTCGTCGTAGCCCGCTCCGCAGCGTACCGTCGTCACCGCGTCCAACATGAGCTTCGGAAAACAAGCGGTTCATAGCAGTCATACCGCTCGAAACTCGTGACCCGCTGCCACTTGCCATACATCTCCCCGTTGTTTAGAGCGAAGAAAACTGCAGGTGAAAATTGAGGTATAATATACGTAATTAACATGCAGCACCCGCGCTCATTTAGTTAGGAACGTTCGTTTGGGTTGGTTTTGACGACAGTAAGCGGAAAAAAGTTGCAGTGCAAGAAAAAAAAATGGCGCATTCCAAACTGCGCGGTAAGGCGCCCGCACGTGCGGAATCAGAAGCAAAAAGAAAAAATACTCCGGTTCCCGGCAGGTGGCGCGCAAGCACTGCGAAGGCGGGAAATTTGAAATGCGTTGGACAAACCTCCGTTCAATTCAGCAGGAAAGGAGTGAGACACGGCTGGCGAAAAGCGTTATGGGTGGTAGCAGTGAGCAGATAACGGCGCCACAGCCATTTTGGCGAATCACTGCTCTGCACTTGCGACAGCTTTCACGTTGAGCGGAACAGCTTAAGTTTTTTCAATAAAAACAAACTCGTTCAGCTGAAATTACTTTAGAGTTGCACATTAAAGATAACTTAAAAACCTAATAGAGTCGGTGCTGTACAAGTAGAACCGAAGTATAAAGACATATTCCCTTCCTTCCGTTGATCAACCGATATTCCAAGGGCAATAAGACACGATTTCGTCCTCCTACTCATTTTCCGCAGCAAAAAGAAAAAAAAAAAACGTGGCGTAAAACTTGCACCAACGTTGTTCATAGCGCTCTTTATCAGGTTTTATCACCACCGGCGGTGTTATCTTCTACAACTTCGGCCTCAAGAAATCACGTTGTGCTGACTGCGTTCATTTCAGATCCTCGGGACTCGATTGGTAAAACGGGAGCGGGGTTACACCTGTGGGAATCTATAGGTTAGCATCCCCCGGATATAGTGCAGCAAAGCACGGTATGGAGGACTGAGAATCCATCGATGGCATAGTCTGTACTTTTCCACAAATTGAGGCGTGCAAATGAACATGCCTTTTTTTCGCAAGGTATGTTCATGGTAAATAGTGAAGGTCTGCCGGAGTCCTTGGCGTCGTGGCAAGAAATAAGGATTCGCTTAATGGATTTTGGTCATCCTTGCATGATAATATTTCAGGGACAATAAACTACACCACGACGACGACTCAGCGAGCAATGGAACGGAAGATGATAGGTGTAACATTCAGGGACAAGAAGACAGCGGTGTGGTTCAGGGAACAAACGACTGTTAAGGTCGTATTAGTACAAATTAAGAAAAAGAAGAAGAAATGGGCAGGGCATGTAATGCGAAGGCAAGATAACCATTGGTCATTAAAGGTAACAGAAGTGGATCCCTCGATAAGGCAAGCGTGGCAGGGGGCGGCACAAAGTTAGATGGGCAGATGAGATCAAGAAGTTTGCGGGAATGAATTGGCCGCAGTTAGCCCAGGACCGGGATATTAATGGGAGAGGCCTTTGCCCGGCAGTGGGCGTAGATAGGCTGTGATGATGATGAAACTTCAACAATTAAAGGCATTTAGAATAGTCAGTGGCAAGCGTTGCAAGGTCCCTCTAAGGGCGAAAGGCAAGTGCTATCAGAATCGCGATCGTGATACGAGGCAGTGAAGGGTTATGTGTGGCATGTTTGCCGTGAAGTCTAAGCCACTGCTCATCGACCTAAACCAAAACTGTATTTCTTTTTTTTGTGTGTGTTTTCACTGGCGCCAGTTTTGACGTGCTCGAATTGCAGCGATGCCGGCCGACGGTCCTCGGTACACCCCTTCTCTGCGTCACCAGAGGAACCGGCCGGCACACCCGGACTCCGTGCTCCTAGACAGATTGCAGACCCTGGATGAAGAGGCCCTGGCGCTCCTCGTGGAATGGTCAGGGCACCAGTCTTCTGTATTTGCGCTTCGGAATAGTCTAACGAGACCTCCTCGTACACACAGCACTTCATTTATATGATGCATATAGATAGGCGCCAATATCTAAATCATTACAAAACGCGAGTAACGCCAGGCTCCTGATCGTCGTCGGATGGCTCGGGTCTTTCAAAGTAAGTGCGACACAGATCGTACGAAAGTAGGGTTGACCTGGTACGACCACAAGTGAGCACTATTAAATGTACGAATAGGGATTTGGAGGTTTTTGGCGGGGCTCTCGTGCTCGAAAGGCGATACAGTGAAAAACGAAAAAACTGGATGGTAACTTATACCCTTAGCGCCGATTTAGTATCATCATAATGTCAGTTTCTGTGAGGTTGAAAGTTGAGTGAGTGAGTGAGTGAGTGAGTGAGTGAGTGAGTGAGTGAGTGAGTGAGTGAGTGAGTGAGTGAGTGAGTGAGTGAGTGAGTGAGTGAGTGAGTGAGTGAGTGAGTGAGTGAGTGAGTGAGTGAGTGAGTTGAGTGAGTGAGTGAGCGAGCGAGCGTGCGAATGAGTGAGTGAGTGAGTGAGTGAGTGAGTGAGTGAGTGAGTGATGAGTGAGTGAGTGAGTGAGTGAGTGAGTGAGTGAGTGAGTGAGTGAGTGAGTGAGTGAGTGAGTGAGTGAGTGAGTGAGTGAGTGAGCTGAGTGAGCGAATGAGTGAGTGAGTGAGCGTTACATTTCAGGCCTCAGCATCAGCAAAGTGTCACCGATAAAGTAGGTCAACTTGATACAATGATCCAGCAGTGATCGCAATTTTATTCTCCTGAGGTTGTCCCAATACCGAGAACCTGCTGGAGAATTTCCAAATGCCACTGATACCATAACTCCTTCCTTTTTTACGTTTGTGTCTTCTTTTTTTCCTGTCATGGTCTGAGCGTTTTGGCGATTCCTGCTTCGATTTCGAGTGTGACTTGTTTTCCAAACATTGATCGATGCCTATTGCAGCTAACACGTTTTGCAGCTTTGCATCATTTCAGCTAACACGCTCCGAAAACATAAATATTCTTGTTGCGTTCGTGTAAGATACGGCAGACTTTAAATTATTGTACGAGCGCTGCACAGCAGTGCCTTCCTTGATAACTTTCCCCTTACCAGCTTCGGCAGTGGCAAATTTACTCCACCACTAGCAACGCTTCCCCGCACTTTGTGCATCAAGTAATAATCGTGCGGCAGCACAAGGAGATGATTTGAAGTCCAGGTATAAGTTACTTTGTCACCACAAGCCCCTCTCTATATATGCCCGAGCTACGTAATAACGAGACAAAGCAAACAAAGTAGTCCCCGATCCGGATATATCTATCTTGCGACAGATAATTCGAAAAAATAAAACATCCCTGCGAAAAGAAAAAGCAAAGGAGGTGATGATGATGATGAATAAATCTTTATTTGTCAAGCTGGTGCAGATGTTAGGGCACCCGCCCGGTGGGGGGCTTCCGTATTCCGGGATACCCTGAGCTCGGCTGGCGGTCCAGGCCCTCTTCACCAGTTCACGCTGGATCCCAAGGTCCGGGCTCGTCAGGCGGTTCACCCACTGCTTGTAGGAGGGGGAGGTTATTGGGGCAAGGCCTGGGGTCTTCTGGCACTCCCAAATCTGGTGGTACAGTGTACCGGGAGTTGGACAGAAATTGCAGGTAGACGGGTATTGGGTAGGGTAAATCGCATGGAGTAGGGTTCTGTGGGGTACGTATTTGTCTGTAGTCTTCGAAGGGTGGTGGCTTCTGCTCTTGTTAATTGGGAGTGCGGATTCGGGAAGGTTCTTCGGCCTTGACAGTAATAAATGAGAATGTCAGCATACCTGACAAGCGGTTCTGTTTTGGGGGCCGCAAGCGGTGTTTGTCCCTCTATGGTAATGGCCCGGTGTATAAGCGCGCGGGCAGCGGCGTGAGCCGCCTCATTACCTTCGAGAGATTCGTGTCCAGGTATCCAGATGAGCCGCGTTTCAGGTATGTGGGCAGTATTCTTAAGAATTTGAAGTGCCGTTTTGCTGATGCGGCCTCGTTGATAACTGCGGCACGCCGCCTGCGAATCCGTCAAAATTGTAATTGCATCTTTTCCCGTCGTGATGGCCAGGGCAATAGCGGCTTCTTCAGCAGCTTCCGTTGACGTTGTGCGGACGGTGAGGGCGGTTGTTTCTTGCCCTGCTGCATTGACGACACACACGACGTGGGCTGGCTTGTTTATGTATGGAGACGCGTCCGTATACCTTGTTGTTGGATTGTCGCCGTATTTAGTATTCATGGCTCGTACTCTTGCTATGCGTCGAGCTTTGTTGTGGAGTGGGTGCATGTTTCTTGGGATGGGGGCTACCCTGATGGCTTGTCTGAGTTGGAGTGGAACCCGCTCCTTATGGTCTTGCATATGGCGGTATGACATATCCCAGCCGTCGCAGTGTAGCTCGTCCCGTTGGTGTTAGGCGTAAGCGTTCCAGTTGAGAGCTATGATGTGCCTCCTGTATTTCCTCCCATGTGTTATGTAGTCCAAGATGCAATAATCTCTTCGTCGATGTTTTTGGTGCAGTCCTAAGGCTGTCTTATATGCTTGACGAATCATGACATTGAGACTGGATTTTTCGGATGTTTTCAGGGCCAAATAAGGGGTTCCGTAAGCTACCCGGCTTAGAAATTCAGTTCTTTGGGGGCTGTTTTGTTATAAGGAGTTCTCGTCCGTAAGTTTAATATTACCGTGTTGATTCCGCGCGATGATCTTTGGCATCTTATACGGTTTATTACCTGCCTGTCTTCTGCATAAGATATTGCTGTCGCTGCGTTTTAATTATTTAATATTTATTTATTCTTTCGTTCGCGTCCAAGTGGGCTCATCAAGTTCGTCAACTCGAAGTGAGGGAGAAGGGTTTGACGATCAGTTCATAGGGAAACCCTAGCGTCACTAAATAAGCTACGCTTAAGAGTACCGACCCTTCGTGCACCAGGAGGCGTCTGGGGGCCATTTTGATTCTGGCTTGCAGTGTTGCCATCTCTCCCAACGAAACCGCCGCCGGTTGTGACGGGCAGAGTGCGACTGGCCGCTCTAACGTCCGCGCAGCAGAGAGAGAGAGAGGGGAGAGGCGCCCAGAAACAAAAGGGCTTCGCCCATATGTAAACAAATATCACGTGGTGCCGACCGACCAATGAAAATCCTGGCCGCACATAACAATGAGAGAAAAGAGTGCCGATACTCTAAAAACCTTTATTTAGTAGCGCTAGGAAACCCCCAGGTGAGTTTCCGCTAAGAGAAAATTTGACATCCACCTAAAATACAGCCGTATACCTTCCCTTGTAGAGCTGCGTTTAAGGGTGATGTCAAAGTTTTCCTTCGCAGAAAATTGCTCTACCCACGGGGTTTCCCCTAAACTTCACGTCTAATAACACTTGTTCCTCACTTCGAGTCGCAAGTTAATTAGTCAAACTTGCTGGTGGGCGAGTTGGGTAATTATTGCTTTAAAAAGAGTGCTAAATTACACACAAGACAGAGACGAAGACCAGACAGGACGAGAATGGGTTAATTCGCCCTCACACTCACTCGCACTGGCATTGGGCACTCACATCCCCCGCTCAGACTCACAACTCACAACCTTCCCTTATACTTATTCGTAGTCCCGCTTATTTTGCTTCTTTCTTTACAGCCCGGGAATTTTAACTTCGCTTGATGTTTGTAAACCACATAAATCATGACATTTTGTGGAAATTTCCAATGCGGCTACAAAGCGGCTAGCCTCCTGGTTAGCTGCAGTTGATAGAGCGTGGTCTCGGGTTCAAATCCCGCACCAAGCTGCATAGCTTTCCTGTGTAGTGGTGCGGCTGCATTTCAGGAGTATGTCAAATTCTTCTTCCGCCGAACGCTGTATAATGCACAGGGATGCCACTCAAATATATTTTCGAGCAGTCTGTTGCTTAGTTTGACAAGGAATACAGCTGCACATACGATTCCCCCCCCCCCTCTCCTCCCCATTTTTTTTAACAGCAGAGCTGTAGCTTTTATTTCCGGCGTGGAGCGTAACCAGAAAACTCATCCCAGCCGAGCGCACGTGAGCGTATGCCTCGTGGGGAGCGGCCAGCGTCGACCAGCTCGACCTTCGAGAACTCTCTGTCCAACGTTCGTGGCGTGATCTCTCGCGTGCTCTTATCCTTGCCAGTTCACCTGCGTTCGTGCCTGAAGTGGGGAGCACAGACGCCGAGTTCGCGCTACAGACGCTGATTTCGCGAAGCCCGTGCCCGCGGGTTCTATCGCGTGCTAACGCGGTCCACTTTGGAGGAGATATGAAAGCCTGCGGACAAAACGATCCAGACCTGCCAGTCATGGAGAATTTTCAACGCAAAGTTCACCAATCCAGATGGGGTCAACATCCGGGTGTCCGACGAAAGGAGAGGGGCTGCTGTTTCTTCAGCCTTGTACCAGTAGTACAAGCTGCGCCTTTTTTTTTTTTTATTCGTGAATTAATGTATCAGTTACAGTTAGACAAGTTGCTCATTGGCCTAAATAAAAAGCGGGAGAGCATCAAAAGCTACCTGCGAGCAAGTAACAAAGAGGGCATGAACCGGCAGGGTGGCGTTAGATTTGATAATGGCCGAGTGTTCCAGTTTCCCTCGCGAACTGTGCGTCTCCACACGCGGGGTCATCCTGTCTTCGAACGTCGCCCCAGTCTCCGTGGATTTCCGTCGCCCAGTTTAAAGTACGTCACAGTCCCGGCGGTAAGGGCGTATACGTCACTTCTAGTTGTGGCAAGGTTAGGTTCGGTGACCGCAGTGTTAACGTCATCCGTTCGCTGTGCCTTTCGTTTTTATGCGTGCCGGCGTTTGACTGCGTCCAGTGCAAAGGCCGAACAGCAACCGCTGGTGGCGGGGAAGGGGATTACGAAGTGTTTGCAGACGAGGCGGGAGTGCTTCCCAGGCGACACACCGCCAACGTCGTCAACTGCGTTGCAAACAAGTTCCTGTTATCCACAGCCCTCGTGGGTTTCAGTCTGGCCGGGTAGCCCCGTCTAGAATTTGCAGACGAGGAAAGCGGTATTAGGTTCGATGACCGGACTAGTAGCGTCATCCATTCCATTAGGCATGGCTTCTTTCGTGTTTTTTTTTACCTGCTGCCCTCTGATCCCGCCCGCTGCAAACGACGGATTCGCTCTGACGATGCGACAGGTGACGACGAAAAGTTTACAAGGAAGACCAAGGTAACACCACGTGAGCTGGAACGTCTGCAAACGCGAAGCAAACGTGACCGGCGTTAGAAGTGCGAAGGCGGGCCTAGGGACGGAACCGGGGGGTACTTCGGGCGCTAGGGCCCTGGCATCCACGTCTAAAAAAAAAGAAGGAAAAAGGGAGAAAATCGTTGCTGGTGTTCTTTTTTTTTAATTTTATTTTCATCTGATCTCCCGTAGGGAACGGCATGAAACTCAGAATTGAAAGCACTGTTACCATGACGTAAGTGAGTTGGGAATATTGTGTGGGATTTGGGGCTCGCACAAAACGGGATAACCCTGGCCAATAGAAGAGTTAATATATACAGGCTCACGTTCGCGGTGTCACGTCGTCACGTACCCGCGTCTCCTATCCCTCTGCGGTACAAACACGAAATGAAAAACACGGGGGGCTTTGCAAAGGGAGAACTGTTACCACACTTACTACATTCATACGTCTGTATGCCTTAAGGCATGCCGACTTATGAATGTGGTAAGTGGGCCCCAAGACGTACCCACGAGCGGGTAGGTCTTGAAACCCCTCGAGGACAGTAATTTAGGGACCCGTATTTTCGGGATTAGCACCAAACAAAAAATACCAGGTTGTGAGCTCAGCTCACATAGTTAAGCGGCGCTGTTTCACCACAGCTAACACGTTTAAAATACAGCTAGGTAATCCATTTCACAGCGAATAAAAAAAGGTTAGTTTGCTGCGTCAATATCTGGTGCAGCACCAACTCACCATTTCGTCACCTCTGCAACGGCAGGACACGTGTAACCGGCCTAGGCGAGGCCTAAAACAAAGGTTGGCTAGACAGTCGTTTCTCCTACGCTCACAAAAAAAAAATTAAAAAAAAGGTTCTTGTTGCCCTCACACAATCCATCGACACATAATCACCGAAAAATTAAGAAACACGCGTACACAATTCCAGGATCGTACGGTTTCTCATTGTCGTTGGAAACGTCTTTATTGCGGAAACTGGCGCCTGTCGAGAGACGTGTGGCCTTGCAGCGAAGGCAAATTAATGCAAGCAATTTGCAAGGAGTCCGCGATGCCCGAGGCTCGCTTCTTCGTCGGAAGGTCTGCCAGCTGCGCCTGTTTCTTTGTTCAAAGCGGCTGGCCACGGTGCGCCCTCGGCTTGGTAGCGGCAAGACCGTTGTTGTGTCATTGGAGAGTTACAGCAGAGCGGGGAACCGGTCCCCGAACGGTATCCGTTAGGTGACCGGCTACACTGCGCATGAGCAGGGGCGGGAAAACTGGTCCTGCGCATGCGCCGGTGTACCGGGTACCGCACCGGGACCGTTCTCCGCTCTGCTATAACTCTCTCTAAGCTTCGGACGACCAACACAGCGACAGAGCGCACTTGCACAGACCTACATGTCTCACTTAAAGAGCTTGATAAAATGTACATCGGGCTCTTCTTTGCAGGAGAGAGAGAGAGAGAGAGAGAGAGAGAGAGAGAGAGGAGAGAGAGAGAGAGAGAGAGAGAGAGAGAGAGAGAGAGAGAGAGAGAGAGACCACAAGGCTAACAATGAAATACGGAAAGAACAGTGGAGAACTCAAGTAAGCCAAGGTAACCAAAAAAGAGGCAAGGCAGATTGAAACGGATGAATGAGAGAAAAAATATGGAAGCTAAAACTTCGTTAGAGATGTACAGGGCTGAGAAATTATACATCAGAAAGTAAAATTTCTACGATAATTCCCAGTGCAGCGGTTTGCTTTTTAAGGCTAGAGCAGGTTGCTTGCGAACTAAGAGCATTCACAAAACGATGGGGTATGCGTGGTCTGCGGCAAAGAAGCAGAAACTATGCGGCACATAGTGTGAGATTGTGAGGGTATCCATCCAAATCTGCATGAGGGAAATATTCGGCTTCCAGCAGCCCTAGGATTTAAGGGTAGCACAGAGGAAGTTAACTTCAGGGCTGTCGAGACGGCGGAAAGAAGATTAGAATGCTAGTGGTTGAAAAGCAGAGAGGGGAACATTGCCTAGGACAGCTACCACCTGTAACAGAAAAAAGAATTATTTTGTGGCTAATAAGTTTTTTTTGGTATCTGCCCTAACAGCAGCGCTAGTATTAAACGAAGAGTGTAAAACGTAGGTATATTAATTTCGTTTTAGTTTTCTTTGGTAAGATGACGCGTCATCACCCCGCTACAAAGTGGATACCACTATCAATCATCATCATCATCATCATCATCATCATCGGCAATAACCTGGGGCTGGATTCTGAATTTTGTCTGCTTCAACAATGTTCATTTCGCACCAGTTTGAAGACGTGGCGTAGTTACGTTTCCGAGGCCTCTAACCAACGACATGCACGGAAACCGACGCCCCGTCTCGCTTGTCACTTGTCCCTCCTTGTCTTGTGTGTTGTCTACTCCCAGCTAATCAGAGCTCCCTCAAAGTGGACACTTTGAAACGGGCATTAACTGGACAAGACTCCATCCATCTTTAGTCTGTGCTTTAAACCTGATTTTACAAGTTCTCGGCCGCACTTTTTTTGTTTTCATTATTACGCAGGGACGACCTACAGAATGTGCGCCTCGACTGAATAAAAAAATATACTTCAGCATTTTCTTTTTCTGGATTTTTTTTTCGAACGCAATAGGCAAGAGAAAAATTCACGCATCTCCAGGAAGTGAATCATGACGAGTGGGGAAGCACTGGGGATCGTTCTTACCGTAAATCACCCGTGAGAGTGCTTACTGCTGCTAAAACGATTTCCAATCCAATTCAATACAATACAATTCAATTTACTCCAACCCGATCCAATCAATTTCAATCCAATTTAATCCAATCCGATCCAATCCAAATCCAAATCCAATTCAATCCAATCCAAATCCAATTCAATCCAATGCTCCTCGCGCATGCGCACCACGGCTCTCCAGGGCCCTCTCTCCCTCTCTCTCTCTCTAACCTTTTGTGAACCTTTTTTTTTTTTGTTCTCGTAAACCTTCTGTGAACCTTTTGTTCACAGATGTTTCGATTTACACGGTGCTGTGCCGTGAGCACGGACGCAGGACGCCGGACGCCGGTCGGACAAGCCTCGGCCTTCAGGCTCTTCGCCCTTAAAAACACTTGCGCAAAAACGGCATTTTTGTTCCCGGCGAGTAAATAAAACAGGTTAGAAAACATCGATCAGGCGTCGCCGGATGTTCTTCCCCAGTTGCGACATTCCGCGTCATTCCCAATTCCGAATGCAGAAGTCGGGATTGAGCAAGAGGTGTTGTTTTATATTCAAGGACAAAACAAATGCTGTACAGGCGAGAAGACGAAGGAAAATAGGTTGCTGTTTTTCTATTTGTCACGTCCGGGCCACCAGGAAAAACTATCCGGAATTTTCGATACGAAAAGTCAACAAGACGTTGTCGTTTCGGAACATCGTTACAGATTCGCTGGGTCTAATTAGCTGGTCGTAAGTCTCATACCACTTTTTTTTTGTTTGCTGTATAGAAACAGCAAATTTGTTAAAAAACAGTTTTACTCGAATAGCCTGGTTGCCGCCGATACCTTTTTTTTTACTTGCAGCAAATCTTATTTTCGCTCTTCTACTCAACAAAACTGGAATAAACCCTCAAGTTCTATCCCTCTGAAAATACAATTTTTCGTCAATATAATTATTTCGAAATTTTCGGGTCCAAGATTATTTTTTTATGCGGCTCCTCCTGCAAGTCTTGCTTCCCTTCACTTATCCTTTTCCACGTGATCGTTCACTACGTTCTAGTGAGGTTTCGAATGCCAGGTCAGGTAGCAGGCGGGGAACACGGCTCAGCACAGATTTACGGCATTTTCCGCATCCCGATTATTTATCGCACACACGCGCGCACACACGCGTCCACACGCACGCACACACACATACGCGCGCAAGCACACGCACGCACAGATAAAAACCCTTGGTGTCTCATGCTAATGAATAGCACACATGTACGAGGAAGCCTGTCCGCTTCTTTTAAAACAAATCACTTTCTGTATAAAAAAGGAAAGCTGGTGCACTTTTACTTCTCGAACAGTGAAATTTTTCGACATTCTTGCATATTTAGCTATTCCGAAAGTATCAACCGGTTCTTCTCTAAAGGCGGTTAATTTTTTTAGGCAGCTTTTAGCTCCAGGTTACGTGGACGCAATTTTGTAGTTACGTTGTGATTGTTCTCAGCCTAATCCGGATCACCTAGCTAAAACAGTAACTTTAATGCTAATACGTCTGATTGCAGTCCTCGGAATACCGGCATGCTACGAATTGGAAGTACTTCAGTGAAACAAACAAACAAGCGCGCAAAGAGACGCTGTTCTTTGATTCACCGTTGCTGTGTCTCCACTAACACAGCGAGGGAAACTCTTCTTCAAAAAACGATAAAAAAAATTCCGCCATCTCTACGAAGTGAATGATGATGAGAGAGGCGAAGCAAAAATGCTTATCGGTAAAACCGCGAAACATTCGTCCGCACATCAGATAAAGACTCGACACGTCAAGCTTTCCACCGCTCCGTTGACAAGCCCGTCGACGACGTCGATGTTTGTGGTGGTTATGTAGGGGTTGTTTTGGACGATGAGAATCTCCATGGGTAAGTTGGCGAATTCGGTGTGTGGCATTTTAGCCACCTTGGCCGTCGCCTTCTGCAGAGCGTCTTGTGTCGTGTACCCCCGGTACGTGTCTTGACTCGCAGGCGACGAACGACAACCTCTTCATCTTCCTCTTCTCCTTGTTGGGTATCAACGAACGCGTTGAACGTTTTGTCCTCTTCGGCCAATCTCTGGTTGGCCAATCCCCAGGGGCTTCCTGCCACGATCATCATTAATGTGCCGTGCCGTATACAGCAGCAACGAGGGACGGGACAGGGCCCGAGCAAGCGGAGCTTCGCCCTTAAAAACTGGCGATGCTGTCACTCCTTGCTCAAAGCCGCGTTCGTAAATGCGGGTCAGAGCCAGTTCACAGAGATTCGACAGCACATGGTGGCAAGTATCTACGACTTTCACCCCGAAACACGAAAAGCTAGCCAACACGGAGAGAAAAGGAATCCTCCGAAATTCCAAAGAGAAACTTTCAAACTGGCCGCCTTGCGACTTACGTCAGGTTCGTTGCGCAATACGAAGTTCTTATCGCTCGCTTATCGCGCCAGGCTCACTGACCGCCGCTGTTTCGTTCTAGATTATCTAACAGGCAATGTGCGTCATGGTCAGTTACTCAGTGCAATGCAACCGGCCCGGAGAGTTAGGTTTCACTGGTATCTTGCCAATGCGAAACCCCAAACAAAACCCGCTTGCGCACGAAACCGGGCCACCACAACAAAATGTAAGGCAAAACAATCCTACGGTCAATCCCAGTATAATTATTCCGGTCCCCCCGAACGCATTGCACACCATGCATACACTGAATTCGTCCTTGGCCGAAGAAAGTATTTTTTTTCTTCTGACCTGTTTTTTTTTTCTAGTTTTATTTGCTCGTTATAAGCCAATTTCGCTTGCAGGGCGCATCAAACCAACGCCTCGTAGATATCAAAAGAAGCCGTGTATACTCTTCACGGGGCTTTATTTCTTGCCTGAAGATGGGTTACGTACCCTTACTCCTTTGCGTTTCATCTAGGAAGATGATCAAAAACATATCGCTCGTTTTGCGCTGTCGCGAAGCCGTGATGAGGCCTTCTAATCTCGACGGCGTTGATCAAAATGCCATCCGGCCGACTTGTCAAACCGGCCGGGCTCGCGGTAAGAGGTCGGAAAGGGTTGCCGCAGAGCCCTGCGTTGTCCTCCGGCATGAGTCACCCTTCTTGAGGAGGTTGCCGCAATCCCGGCGGGGTAAATGCGCGCCAAGTTGTGACACGACAGGTATGAGTCAGCGCCGGGCAGCGGTATTTCCTCCTTTCGCGAAAAGTGCGCCCTTCTCTACGCTCTTGGGTACTCCTGACGGCATCAGGTGACTGGACCACGCGTTTAGCTGCTCTTCGACGCGACAAAGTTGATGTGCCCGGCGCCCCCACAATTCCCATTTATACGTAGTTTGCTTATCAAGGGGCGGTATTACTTCTCGTGTCTTGTCCGTTTTGTGTCCGTTTCAAAAGTGTCCGTTTTGAGCAAGCCCTGACTGGCTAAAAGCGAACACCCGGATCTGACGCCATGCAAGCATGCCGGAGCTATGAGCGGCGGCTTCTCGGAGCAGACGATTAGGAGCAGAAGATTTTTCGTCGCCTTGTTGTTGCTTTGCTAGCGGAACAATAAACACATAAAAGATTGTTTGAAATAGGTTCAGACGTTTAAAATGTGTTTACAAAAACAGTTGCGCAAAAGTCAATCCAAAGCCCTCCTACAACTGGAAGCACGTCACAATAAAACGGGCGCAAAACGGACGTTTTCAAAACGGACAAACACGGGGATACTACCCCAGGTCTATCGAGTAGGGATATTAGCGCGACTGTAACGTCCTACCCGGGGGCTAGAGTGTTCGTAATGCGACTTTGGTTGCTCAAACGCAATAGCTGTCAGTTCGTATCCAAGTGTCGGCAACAGCGCTTCCTTGAAGGGTAGGTGTCATATGCGCAGTGAAGGCAGGCGACGCTCGTGTTACACGAAACAAAAAAGGAGGAAACGTCGCCTGAAAGCTTGGTGATTTCGTCGCCGCCAGACAGTTTCGCAAGTGTTAGATGAGCCAATCACATGACCAGAGGACATAGCCTCGGAAACTAAGACAGACAGTTCCGAAGGCGACAGCTGACGGAAGCTGTACCAGCCGCCAGTTTTTATGAGGTAAAACCGTTTCCCAACTGGGGTTTAGAGCTAGGGCAAGGCATCTGATTGGTCTCTGCGAGATGAGGTTTTCTACTGCTACCATTACTATCTTGAACCAGAGAGAGTCATTATGCGACGAGAAATGCACTAAACGCCCACAATCAAATGTCTTTGAGTTAGCTGTGTGATCGTGCGTGTATTTCACGCATCGCGAAAGAATTGCGAAATCACAGAAGTTCCGGAAACAGAATTTACCCTACAGTGGCTATTTGGGCTTGTTGGTTGAACATTTAGAGTTTACAATTTCGAAATTAGACCAATTCCGTCCAGATAAGAGAACAAGCATTTAAGAACTTGGCGCTGCTTCTACAGAGAACACCCCGATCGTAGAATAGCATTTAGCTCACTTACACGTTAGCGGCACGCGTATCTATGGGGTCTCCTATCGGGTCAGACATTGTTTCCAGGCGGCGAGAGCTTCAGCGGGAGGCCCGCAGCGATATCAGTACCATGGCGTATCATGAAATCAGTGCCCTTGAGTATTGTTTCATCTTCTCCGCCTTGCTTGCTGGACGAAAGAAACAAAGTAGCAAAGGTTAACGCATGCGGATTGTTTTTTCGAAGTTCATAAGAAACATTCTGCTGTGTTTTCATCGTTGTTTTTTTCTTACTTCTCTATCTTTTCCCACATGGAATTAGTGCGAATTTCTTGTTCTCCGTTAATAGGTGTTGCTCATGCTTGCAAGTTCAGGAAAGGAAGACAAGAGACACCAGATAGCACTGAAATGCCGTGCCGACATCGCGATCGTTTAGAACTCGTATCAAGTCCCAGCCATTGTGCAATTGCTCTTTAATGCGAGAACGATACTAGCCTAATTATGAATGATAGAATAACTTTATTAAAGAAGGATTTCACTCTGGCCTGTTGGGGAATAGCGGAAAGAGTTATGGGTTAGGGGTCGATAAAGTTCCCGTTATATTGACGAGGTGAGCCTCCTTCTCGAAGGACCGCAGTTTCAGCTGCACGTAGCTGGCATCATTGTTTGGGTATAACCAGCCCTATAGCGATGTGAAGCCGGGGGGCTTGTGTCTTGTTCGAATACCTTCGAGGACTCTACATGACCGCAGTAAGTGGCTGACTGTCGGTCGGTCTTGGTAACACAGGGAGCACAGAAGCCGGTCTGGTGAAACTTGCGTGTTCTTCCGGTAGTTTTCCCGTCGAGATAAGATGACGGGTGTAACCAGTGCGGGTTTTTGTAAGAATTTCTCGTGCAGCTCGTGGGGTTAAGTTCGGCAATTGTTGATATGAGTTCTTCCTTGCTTTGCTGTTGAAAATGTTTTCCTGCGGTCTTCAGGCGAAGAGCTATGTGGAAGAGAAGGCGCTGAAGATTCCGAGGGGTGGCTGAGTATTGTGTCTTCGCGGGCAAGGACTTTTTTTCCCTGGGTTACCACTGTGGCAAGTATCCCCTGCACTCGGATATCGATGTTATGGTCGTGCTGTGTGGTTTTGCAGAGTTCTTTTGTTCGATGAGGCGCGGTGTTTCGTCTTAGAGAGGTGCATAGCCCTTTGGTGGCCTACACGTTATCCGAGAAGATAGCCCGGCTCGTATAGGGGCTACAACGTCTGCATTCATGTAAGCATCCAGGAGGATGGCTTGCAGTTAGAGTTCGGTAGGGGAAACGAGTTGGTTTATAGAGAAACACTGCGAGCTCGCATGGCCAAAGTTCGTTACAGCAAGCGCTATGACAAGGCGATTTTCACCTAAGGATCCATCTGTGTAGAGGGTTGCTTCTTTTGACACGTGCTTGTGACTAGCCTGGATATTAAAAAGAAAGTGCAGTGCGTCTGTGCCCGCACTAGCGGTTGCATGAGTCTTTGACAGCGTTGATTTAAATTAGCCTTGATAAAATTTCCGGTACGAGAGGGAGTGTCATTTAACCTTCGAAATCATTCTTCTTCATTGTAGGGTTTAACGCGCCGACGCAACGCAGGTGATGAGGCGCGCCGTAGTGGAGGGCTCCGGATTGATTTTGATCTTCTGGGGATCTTTTACGTGCGCCGAAATCACGTACACACGGGCGTTTTTGCTTAGCGCCTCCATCAGAAAAGCGGCAGCCGCGGCCAGCCTTCAAACTCGCGGTCATGAATTTTCCACCGGTGCTGGATTATAAAATTTCAGGACTTATTGTACTATCATAGTTCCGTTCTTTTCAATGCCGGCTTTATTAAAGTTCTCGTCCGGCATGCATACCTGCCACTTATTCTCAAGGCGCACAACTAAGTGCTGTATTTCATGGTCACCCGCTTTGTGCCGCCTTTCTTTTACATATTTATTACGGCGTAGGGCAGTGCTGATACGAGTGGTACCAAAATGGACACCGCTGCAAAGATAAAATAAATAAAAACACATTTCGGGTTCGTGGGGGGTTTTAACCCGTGTCTCCAGAGCGTGGTGCGCTAACCACATCGCTAACTAGGCACCGTGCCAGAATGGAACAAAAACAAGAAAAGTCGAGAAATCTTTGATGATCACTGGCTGTCGCCTTCAAACCGCGTAAGTAGGCTAAAGTGTCCGATGAGTTTTTTTTTTTTTTTCGGTGATTCGTTGCATTTCACATAGACCTGAGGTTATGGAACTAGCCAAAAGTTGACAATGCCATTTATGGTCCGTATACGCACGCCCTATCTTCTGTTATAGTGTCTTTTTCTTTTCCTCGTTTAACATTGTGTTGAACATTCGTACATCTCAAAAGCTATCGCGTTACACACGAGTTATGGCCATTTTTTTTTCCTGTAAACGCAGTGGTCTCACAGCTCCATTCCAGTTGGAGCTATGGGGTTCCATAAGTTGTGGGGTCCCGTAAGTTGTAGTAGCTGTTAGGTTCCATAAGCTCTATAAGTTCCATAGAGTTCCATGGAACTTATAGAACTCTATGGAGCTCTGGTTTACAATACTCATGTCCGTAATTTACGTTTTTTACTGTGTGCTAACCCAAGTCGCACAGTGATCAGACTCTGTAGAACTAAAGAAATGCACAGGTTACGGTTACGTATTGACGTCAATGAAGCTTGGTGCTGGGCTAGTTGATATCAAGACATGAGGAAACGTAGAGCGCTGAAGTTTGCAGGACGACCACAATGATAAGTGGTAAGTGGTTGCGGGGGTATATACGTATACGCTTTCTCGTTCATTAACATTTTACAGTTGCTAGTAGCACATCAACCTTTTCGTTTGTCCCTTTACTCTTTGGTCGCCCAGCAAACTTCAGCGCTCTACGTTTAATTATGTACGTATTGACTTTTCGTCTTAACTTCATCCCGCGCCTGATGCAGACCGAACACGCGAATAGTCCTGTCTATCAGCAGCGTGTACGTCCTCTATGCTAGCACAATCGGTCGATCCGCTATGCCACGAGAGTCGTTGTGCCAGAATCGCGCCCTCTTCGGTCATCCGACCGTGGCCAGCGCAGGTGCTCCGTGCCCCATCTTTTCAGCTGAGGCCCCCCAGTGAACTGTTCAGCCGCGCTGTGTTTGCCGTGGCAACACGCGCTGCGCAAAGCCGTCCGCGCAGCCGTTTTTGGAAAGGTGTTAAAGCCCGCAGGAAGAGTTCTCGCGCTGTTCCTGCGCGCGGAAGCGCCCAATTCGCCCTCGCGATTGTAAACACCAAGCTTGTGTTCCCAGACAACTGTCTAGGCGTACCTATTCAACAAAACTGACCCGTTCAAATGCCTCTCGTGTGGTTCGCGGTACCCGGAACAACTTTTTCTTCTTCCGTCACGTCCGTCTGTTTACGACACAGTTTGCCGGCTTGCTTCCCTATTTACAGTACGAACGCGGCGGCAATTTCCGCATTCGCCTTTTAACACAAGCGCTGGCGACGGCTGTTTGCATACGTGCCGCCTTAAACTGCCCGCATGGCGCTGGGCTTAAAGCAAAACACCGGCCGGCGCGGGCCCTGTGCCAATCCAACACCCTCTACGTTTGAAAGAAAAGCCGGTGGGTCGCCGTCTTGCACCGTATTGTTATCCTCGTCAGCCAAGCGGCAACGTCGGTTGTACTTTAGTGAGGCCAATTTTTTTGCGACCTGTTAGAGAGACAAGAAGCCATTGCGGTTCTATCGTTGTGACTCACCGACGTGGCTTCCTTCACCTGGTAGGTCTTGGCCAACCGCGGACGTGCCCCAAATCCCACATAACTCGTCAAGGCCGTCGCTGTCCCTGTAGAAGGACGCTTGCCAGCAAGGCTCGTTGTCACAGCCGGCGCACAGGCTTCTGGGGCCAAGGAATTGCCATTTCACCGGAGCGTGAGCCTATCGCATAGCTGTAAGCAGGACATAACGGCGCGGAAGGGTGACGGTGACTTGCAAAGACAAAGACACACAGGACAAGCGCTGACTGACAAACACGTTCGCACTGGAACGAAGCTAGGGATGGGCTACGCGAAGACCAATTAAGGCATTATTTACAACCTGTTGCAGAAGATCTTCTGCAAGCGTGCACTCTAGGAGAAAGTCGTTGCAGAAGATCTTCGGCGGGCCCACTGCAGGAGAAATGTGTTGCAAAAGATCTGCGGGTGCACTGTATGATGTCCTGCAACAAACTTTTTCTACCATGGGCTCACAGACGATCTTCTGAAACAAATTTCACCTATATGTTTACGGTGGGCCTGTCTTCGTATAGTTCGTTCGTTCATTCTAATATCAATGCTTGAATCTGTCAGCGCTTGTCCTGTCTGTCCTCTGCCTGAGTAAGTGTGCGCAAACGTCCCGCGAACACACCTCTGCAACGAATTGTTTTCACTGTGTGCCTGTCTTCGTACACGCCATCTGTTTTTCCCAACACTGGAAATACTCTTATCAGTAAGCGCTTGTCTTGTGAGCGTTGTACGTATTAACAGAGTCTTTTATGGGACTCTGGTATTAGTCAGCATTTTGCGCTGTTGTGTCCTGATTAGCCGAGTACCAGCTTGCCAAACAACACATTCTTGATAGCACAGCCTAAGTTTCGCACGACACGATTGCATGATCCGGAACTAACCGCCCCGCAGGGTCACCTTCATGGTGAAAGCAGGTTTTTCGGCTGCAGTGAAGAACTGCGTGAGGCTGGCAATGCAGTGGACCCCACCATTAAACTAAAACGTAGATGAAACGAGGAAAAGACAGTTAATCGAGTTGGTTTCCTTGGTCGGTGTAGTGCCTCACTGACGGCGTTCGATATTGCGCGAGAACGCACTGCAGGAAAGACAGCTCTACACAACTGGTTTCACGGAACGAAAATGATGATGAACGAAGGCTTATCATCACGCGAAGGCTTATAAGCAAAAGCGATGCCCCTAAAGAAAAAAATGCTTCCCGTAATCGGAATCGAAGCCGGGTCTCTCTATTTATGAAGCCGACGTCTATCCAATTACGCCATTCCGGCACGATCGAAGCAGTGTGATTTTGGATTTTGACTTTTGACTTTGGCTCTGGTTGTGTGGAAGAAAGCTTCGCGTTTTATCAACCCTTTTTCTCTTAAGAAAGGAGCTTTGATTTTTCTTGTTGCTGGCAAATGAGCGGGCGCCAGTTTGGAAAGACGGCCAACCCCCAATCCAATTCGTGCGGGAAGGCATGAATCAATTTACTGAGGATAATTCCCCACAAAGATGAAATGCGTGATACATTGGCAATACAGAATGCTTATTTAGAGACGTGACTAGAGGTTAAGGAAAACCTTTAATCGATGGAGGGATGAAATTATATATATTTCGGTGGCAAAGAATGGACTAGGGCAGCGGTTCGCAACCATGAGTATGCTGCGAAAGTGATGGGGGACCCCACGATGAGCTACGTAGGTTCGTGTTATAATTTGAAACAATTTGTAGTCGCGACTTAAGTCACCCATACACCTATTCTATGTCACCCTTTCGTGCCGTACTTTTATACTGATGCGGGTCATATTGTCTAATAATTTCCTCTTGCAGCTAAAATCGTCCGAACCCTCATACGCTGCCTTTTGTGGGTCTGGATTTTTTGCAAAGCTGGTGCGTTGCGCAAAAAGCCGACGTTAAAGCGTGCGCTGCATGTCACGCAGCAAAGCCCCTTTTCGTGTTGCTGGTAAGGTTCGGCAAAAAGAGAAAAAGGGCGGGTCAAGAGCAGTGTTCCGAACAGGGCTTCACGGACACCTGACATTACCTCGCGGAGCCCTTGGGGTCCGCGGGCCCCCTTTCGAAGACCACTGGACAAGGGCATCGTAGGAGGGGAATGGCTGGAGGATATCATGGGAGAAGCCTTCGGCAGTAGACAACAGGCAGGGGTTGAAGATGGCGACGACGACGACGACGACGACAATGATGATGATGATGATGGCGGCGGCGACGTTGACGACGAGAGATGGGGCCTCGCTAGCGATGTTATTAGAACTGGGGTAGTGGATCAGCTCGGGCAGGTTTATGATCTATAGCAGCTAGTGGTTCTCAGCCATGACTGCACCGGAGCCCGCTTTCGGGCTTGCGAAATTTATGGGGCACCCCACGATGAAATACATGTCGACTGGTGTCATCGTGTCCTATAATTTGAACTTGCAGCTTACTCCTTCCCCCCCCCCCCCCACACACACACACACACACTCGCTCAATGCCCACCTTTTTTTTGTGCTTGACTTCTATGACGATGCGCGTCACAATGTTAAACAATGTGCTCTTGAATCTAAAAGTCGTCTTAACACCTATACGCTGCCATTTCGGTGTCTGTTTTTTTTTTCTCATAGCTGGCGTGTTGTGCAAAAAGCCGATGTTAAAGTATGTGCTACGCGGAAAAACTAAACAAACATCTCACGCGGCGAAGCCACCTTTTTGCATTGTCAGCCAGTTCTGGCAAACTGGAGGAAAGAATGGCAGGGGGGAAAGTTTTGAATGAGGCTTCGCAAACCCCTCAAAAGCTCTCGAGGACCCCCTGGAGTCCGCGGGCCCCCATATGAGAACCACTAATCTATAGTCCGGGATGGAAACGTCGTAGTCAAATCTTTGACCAGAAGACCAGTGTAGCCCTCGATGCATTACAAGAAACAAAAGCCTGCTTCTCCGACCCTCCTGAGGGGTGCACTTGGCCCGACGGGACCTCGAGTGTCAGAGAGAGAGAGAGAGAGAAACTGTTTTGCTTATCGAGCCATCGGCCCTGTTCCGGCTGGCACAGCGAGACGGCCTCAGCGTTACGGCATCGCTCGTCCCGAGCTGCGGTCGTGTGACATAACAGGTTCCGTGCCGCCGCCGCTTCGGGGAAGGGCGTTCACTTGCCGAGGTCGCCCCGCGTCGTGCGAGAGAACCCTCAACTGCGGCGACGCGGGGGCTTGGGTTGTGTCGTCCCATCAGGCGGCATTGAAGAAAACTTGGCGCTTGTCGGGCGCCGCTGCGCTCGCGTCTGTACGCTGCACTTACTGCGGGGGATGCAAACTCGGGGTTTGCGGCATCAGAAGCCCAGCAAGGTCGCTATGAAGAGCGGCACCATTCCAGAGCCTTGGGTTGTAGGTCGTACCGGCTGCAGTGGCTCAGTGGCTAAGACGCTGTGCACGAGATTAAAGGTTTGACGCCTGGACGCAGCGTCCCTCCTTGAACTGGTTGTCTTGGACCCTGACAAGCTGTCTCAACAGCCTTTATCTCAGGCAACCGACCAGTACTATCTGGTGAATAAAGTGGATTGAATAATTGGATTGAAGTGAGTGGGATGGAAGACAAGAGAAAAACACCCGGGTGTCAAAGTTTGGGCGCGGGTGGTCGAGATTAATTTAGAGCCCACAATTGCAGAACGCCTTCACAGCCCAGCAGGTGTAGCTTCAGGCATTGACGTCTATTAAGGACGTGTTGATGAAAGCTGTGGCGTTAACGAAGGCTGTAGTTACTGTAGCACCGAAGTATACGAACAAGCTGCAGTCATTTGGGGCCAGAACTTGACATCACTGACTCACTCACTCACCAACTAACCCCAACTCACTCACTCACTGCCCTCACTCACTCACTCACTCACTCACTCATATCTACTCACTCACTCACTCGACTCCCACTCACTAGCTCATCTATCTATCTATCTATCTATCTACTATCTATCTATCTATCTATCTATCTATCTATCTATCTATCTATCTATCTATCTATCTATCTATCTATCTATCTATCTATCTATCTATCTATCTATCTATCTATTATTCTAAGTAATTAACTAACTGGTATAACTAATATGAAACGACTGCGCATTATATTACGGCAGTACTTGCATTCTCACCTCATTGTTATTTTTCCCAGCAAAGTGTTCCGATCTCTTCTCAGAAGGTCGTTGACTCTTCATATACGCAATACTCAAACAAGAAAACCCATCGCGATACTCTATTGATACGGGGCTATTAGCAAGGCGAGAGGCAATTCAGAACTAACGAAGCATTTCTTTTCTTTCTCTTTTTTTCCCCCGGAAGAGCGGGGCCGTGCCGAAGGACGCTGGCGCGTCCTTCGCCCCGTCGTGCTCGCCTCACAAAAACCAAGGGCGTCTCATTGAAACGAGAAAAATACTACTGAGTGTACATAGTGATGTCCTCATTTCATCCACAGATACGCCGTGATCCAGACTTTCACAATTTAAACATCTGTTCTAAGTTATATCCGTGCCACACGTACACGCAAAATGAAATTAAGTGTTTAAGGCCTTAAGATACCGAATGACATTATTTGGGAAGGCCGTGCTACACGCCAAAATTCAAATGCATTAAATGCTTTAGGCATGGTGGTGATAATGACCAAAAAAAATTACACCATCTGCCCGTAGAGGAACCCTGAGTAGTATGCGAAGCAGCCATGGGGTCGATTCAAGTGCCCATTAGTTTTCAGTTCGTCGTTTCCGTGAAGTTAAGATACGTAGGTACCGTTATATTTACCCTTTGGTTTCCATGGTAACTACCACACTTTTCACTTACCGGAACTACGAAATGGGAAATTGCGTTGACTACATGGCTGTTTCGCATACCACTCAGGGTTCCCCTACGGGAAGATGGTGTAATTTTATTGGAGGGGGGTGGGGGGTGTTAGAGTGGAGAGGCATTAGAGAGAGAGAGAGAGAGAGAGAGAGAGAGAGAGAGAGAGAGAGAGAGAGAGAGAGAGAGAGAGAGAGAGAGAGAGAGAGAGACGTTGTACGTAGTATGAGTTTGTCTTTATCTCAGCATTATCATCATCATGTTCAACATAGGTGACGTCGAGCTGTGGTTGGCGTTCCGCTTTGATTATGACCACCTTAGGGTCTGTGAAATGTAAAGTCAAGGGCTGTTGTAGTGGATGAACCCTGAAGTTGCTGAAGATGAGGTCGATGCACGTTCCCCGAAAGGGTGTGGGCTGCTTGTAATTAAGGCCCGCCGAGACTCGCCGACGCACGCCGCTGCCGACGACGATGAAACGCCGAAGGCGCGTGAAGCGTGCTCGTCTTGTGCCGGCCCAGGAAGACACCGGCAACACTGTCGCTCCAGGAGCCATAGAAGGGACCGGGTGTTCAGCAATCCGAGCATGCGCAGTGGGGGTGTGGACGGCGCAACAACAACGACAGCGACAAGGGAGGGACATAGCCCTGACCATAAGATGCTTCGCATCTAAAAGAAAAATGCACTCATATTTTAGAAGTTTCTAATTTAGAGAAAAACATCTTACAAACGTTTAAAATGTTTTTGCGAAAGAAAACGTTATAAGAAATAGTGTTTTCTAAAAAAAATGTTGTGAGCCGTGTCTAAAAGTGGCTTCAGCAGCTTCCGTCGCCTGCCAGAGGTAACCAAACCCGAAAAATTCAAAATGACGAGTAACGCAATGGTTTGCCTCCTGCCGCTGTTTTAGTGAACTTCCTCTTCTTCAGAGCTTCGCCACCAACAGTGCACAAAAAATCGTCTTACTTCGATGTTCAGCTACGTTTCCGCGTCAAAACTCTGGTACTGAGAGTTTAGTTGGTTTCATTCGGTGCTCATCGCTTTCGAAAGTAGGCAGGTTTAATTAAGGCGTTCGTGAGCGCGAATGAGTTGTGCGGAACTCATTAAACCATAAATGACATTAGAGCGAACGGCATTAGATTTTTGCGTGTAGCAGCGAATTAATAGCCTTAAAACTTAAGGCATTAAGCACTGTAATGTCATTTTTAGTGTACGTGTGGCACGGGTATTAATCGGCTCCTTCACCGATTGCATTGATTTACAATCAGTTGTAAATCAGTTGTACTAGCCGTTTGAACCATAGACGGACGTTCACGGCCTCGACGCTCGCCTTAAGGTGCCTCTTTTTCGAGCGAAAGGTCGAGCGGTTGACCTAAAATGCGCGCGCATATATTTATTTCTTCCCTGTTTCATTCTCGAATACCCGGTCTCCTTGTTAGAATGCAGCGACACTACCCGTATCCTTCGTGCATTATACAACGAAGGGCTAGACCGCAAGAACGATCAGATACTGCTCGAAGGGTGCTTGACTTGGCTCTTCTTCAAAGGTTCCATTCACCCGTGGAGGCCCAATTATGGAGTTATGCAGCGACTGAGGCCGTGGTGAGCGAGGTTACGCAACCGTGTATCGTCTTCGTTTCGCGTTTAAAAAACCCGCGCAACTCCTTCGAGCCTTCCCTCGCTCAGGTTGTCCGGCGTCTTCGATTGTCGTGACGCTGCTTTGTCACAGGCGTCCGCAGCATAAATTTCCTAGGGCGGAATTCTGGCACTTGATAATCTTGGCGCTGTTACGGCTGGAAGGTGTACAACAAAGAATTTTGACGCGAAACAGAAGAAAAGAAATAGAAACGAAATATCCACTGATGAATCGGCGCTACATTTCAATAAAAGTGGAGAAAGGTTTCGAAAGTGCCAAGCTGAAAAGAGAAACGAGAAACTCAGAAAACTTTGCCAAATGATTCAAAATTCAGTGTTGACGATTGATTAATAGGATGGTTTGGTAGCGATGGAACCCGGGGGCTGAGTGTCGACGGTGTGCGGCGTGGCAGGATGGGGTTTCCCAGACACAGGGGACGGATATTTGTCCTTGAGGTGACCTTCACGAAGGTCGACTTCTCCTGAATGAGCGGTCCTTGTGCCCAATGATCTAAATCGACAAATAACGAGGCCAAAGTTTTCCAGAATGGCTCGAGTTGGTACATATCTTGATGGGAAGCGGCCGGATAAGAAGTACTAAGTAACAGAGTGGATACGATAGACGGGTCTGGAAGAAGGGGAAGGCCAATACACGATGGAGGGATGAAATGAGGAAATTCGAAGCCAAAAATTAGACTCTGTACTCGGGTACAAGTTAAGAACGGCAATGAAGCATGTAGGGTATCACTCCGCCGAAGCGACTTACAAGGATTTCAACGTGCGCGCGCGTTTTGAAACGAGGTTGCGCTTAATGCGTAACATCGTCTACTTTTTCACACGTAGTTTTTTTTTTTTCACTCGCTGCAGGAATTTACAAGCGGATTGGGTGCGAGTAATAAGTGCGAGACTAAGGGATATATCTGCTTAGGCCAAGTAGTGACCCACGATCCCAACCATGAGGCAGAGATAATTAGAAGGGTAAGAATGGGGTGCAGTGCATTGGGCAGGTATTCTCACATCATGAATGAATGGCAACCTAACATTGTCCCTGAAGAAGAAAGTGTATGACAGCTGCATCTTACCGGTACTCACCTACGGGGCATAAACTTGGAGGCTCACTAAAAGGGTTTAACTTAAATTGAGGACGACTCAGCGGGCCATGGAACGGAAGATGATTGGTGTAACATTAAGGGACAAGAAGAGAGCGGAGTGGGTCAGGGGCACGGTGTAAGATATATTTCTTACACCGTGGTCAGGGGACAAACGCGTGTTTGGGACACATTAGTAGAAATTAAGAAGAAGTAATGGGAGTGGACAGGGCATGTAATGCGAAGGAAACATAAGCGTTGGTCATTAAGGGTAACAGAGTGGACCTCTAGAGAAGGAAAGTATGGCAGGGGGCGGCAGAAAGTTAGATGGGCAGATGAGATCAAGAAGTTTGCAGGGATAAATTGGTCGCAGTTAGCACAGGAGCGGGATAATTGGAGATTAAAGGGAGAGGCCTTTGCCCTGCAGTGCGCGTAGATAGGCTGATGATGATGAAGTGCGAGAAATAACGGAAACGACTCGGGCCACGTTCAAAATACCCGCAATAAGGCACTACTTGCACTACTTAAGTTGCGAGTATAGCAGCAGCGCAGGGCAGGAGCGGGTGAAGGTCGATGGGAGAGGCCTTAGTCCAGCAGGGGACATTAATAGGCTGTTGTTGCTATTATTGATGACGATGATATGATGATGATGATGATGATTTCTTGTATTCTGTATACACCTGAGATTAAGCTGCGTCCTGTCCAGAGTACGCTTTTGGGCTTTAAAAAATGTGGTCTACAATCTGGCATCAGGCGGGGCAAAACGCAGCACCCGTCATTTCAATGGCAACGTTGTTCGCGACAAGTCGCATGGGCAGGGCCCCCTCGCTCGCTGACCGTGCAACTTAAATCGCAACGACTCGTCATTCAGAAACATTGCGGTGAAGCAACCTACGGCTGTTGTCTTAGATCAGCAGCGTAGACTGCCCCATAAATGGTGGATGGTTAAAGATGGTTGATGCACGCAGAATAGTTGGTGTCAGAGGCACATACATGAAAGCATGCTCAATCTCGCCTGCTATGTATGCAGTCGTGTGGAAGGTCACAGGGAAGGAAGTTTACGCTTGGCGTACGTAATTTTTACGCCGCGTGAGAAGCTATAAAAGAAGAGAAAGGAAGAGCCGATGAAGGGACGGAGTTATCTGGCATTTCCTAGATAGAGAAAAGTTAATCGGCCGAGATTGTCCTGTCGGACCTGACGAGCTCCTGGGAAGGTTTCCTACGCGCTATCTACATAAAGGATTTCCATTCTTATAACGGATGATCGCCGCCTATATAGAAAAGCGAATGCATAATGACGAAAAATGCGACCCCGTAACATACTCATATTCGAAGACAATGTCTCGGCGACTTGACACCTTACAATTTGCCGCAGGGCCTCATGAATATTGTAAGATATTAGGACAATCCCCCATGCTGTAACGGGTTCCACAATGCAGTTCATGCCTGAACTGTGCGACTTAATTCTCGAGCCCTTTGTTGGACGAGAGTAGATGGATGATTCCCGGGCAGTGCGGAGAAAAATTGGTTTCAGTTGACATTCGGTTGAGTCTAGCGTGCACGTGCAAATTATTTTTTAAGCGTACAACTACCTTCAAACGTTCGTGTTTCCGCCTGCGTGCGTGACCCCGCCCGTTCACCGACCTTCCGCGTGAGCCCTTCCTGCTCGACATATCACGGCTTCGTAGCCAGAAGTTCACTCGGTCACGACAGCCGCCTCTGCTGCTCTTTCCCTTTTCCCCTCCTTTCCGCTTTCCCTCTCACCCTTCCTGGCACTCTCGCGCTCGCTCTCTCCCTCGTTCTCGTGATCTCCCTCTTGCTATCGCTTCCGGTCTCGTTCTTGCACTTTCCCTTACTCTCTGTTTTCTCTCGCTCCTACGCTCCTACCGTTGCTCTCGCTCTCGTTCTTCCTCTCACTGTTGTTCTCACTCTCACCCTCCTACTTCTTACTCTTTCTACGCCTCTCGTTCTCTCTTCCACCTTGGCGGCGAGTTTATTCCGAAACTTAAGTTTAAAGTTCTGGGGCGGTATTCTCGTGTTTTGTCTGTTTTGCGTCCGTTTCAAACGTGTCGTTTTGAGCAGAACAGCCGGATGTGACATCATGCAATCACGGCGGAGCCACGAGCCGCGGCTTTTCGGAGCACACGATTAGGAGCAGCCGATTTTTCGTCGCCTTGTTGTTGGTTCGTTGGCGGAACAATGAACACATAAAAGATAGTTTGAAATAGGTTCAGTCGTTTAAAATGTGTTTACAAGAACAGTCGCGCAAAAGTCGACCCAAAGCCCGCCTCCAACTGGAAGTACGTCACAATAAAACGTACGCAAAACGGACGTTTCCGAAACGGACAAACACGGGAATACCGCCCCTGATATATACGTCGGTATAAAGGTATGATATAAAGCTCCGATATAAAGTTCTTATCGGTATAATACAAGATTGTGATATCTTGTGCGACGCACAAGACGCACAGCTTAGCGCCACACTTTGTAGGAATACGCAAGGCCGTGTTGTTTTATAGTGCACGCCTGAATCGTAATAGTTTTAGCATGAAAATTGCGTGCAATCTATTCTTATATATGCGTGAACTGGGAGTTTGGCTTTCAAGCTTCCTTGGGTTCCTTCAACTTTTCCACGTCAAGCATGACGTCAACAGTTCCTACCCTGATCGGATAGGCGGGTTATCATCTTCAAATGATACTCTAGGTCTACTCCACAGCGTGACGTCACGGAGGTGCGGAGGCGCTAGAGTAAGCCTGTAGCGATTCCCGTCGGAATAGCGGCTGATGAGAGACTAGTCATTCTGGCCACCTAGTTTTCTCTTCTTTGTTTACTAACATAAAGTGAACCGCAAGTTACGAAATTTTGGTGGCACGGCAGCAGAAAATGGGCCATAACACTGATATCCGCAAATTAATACGTACAAACAAGAAGCTATGACGAAGCATGGGAATCGCGGATAGCACAAATTAGAAAGCCCACTACTTCTCAAGGACGCAATCATAGCATTAATACGCGGCTGGTGGTTCATTGCACTACTAAGCTACTGAAAAGCCAGCGTAGTTTACTGGACTCGACACGCGGCTTTTAAGTGACATACAAGCTGAACGAACGTCCTTAATGATGCTGATGACAGATATATCAGATTGCAAGTCATTCTGGAGTCATGCGACGGGGTTGGACAGCTTCAGTGCGTCACATCCCTTCCAGCGCACCCCTTCGTGACAGCGAAAGCTCCCCATCTCAACGCGAGTTTCGAGAACTCTGCGAGCCGTGGTTCCCGTCAGGTGTATGCACTGCGAAAAAGCCAACTTCATACTGGGAGCTGACTTCAAAGTAAGGTCAGGGGTGGTATTCTCGTGTTTGTCCGTTTAGAAAACGTCCGTTTTGCATCCATTTATTGTGACGTACTTCCAGTTGTAGGCGGGCTTTGGGTTGACTTTTGCGCCACTGTTCTTACTGTACACACATTTTAAACGACTAAACCTGTTTTAAACTATCTTTTATGTGTTTATTGTTCCGCCAGCGAACCTACAACAAAGCGATGAAAAATCGTCTGCTCCAAATCGTCTGCTTCGAGAAGCCTCGGCTCATAGCTCCGCCGCGCTTGCATGGCGTCACATCCGGTTGTTCGCTCTTAGCCAATGAGGGCTTGCTCAAAACGGACACTTTTGAAATGAACACAAAACGGTCAAAACATGGGAATACCGCCCCCCAGGTACCCCAGGAGTGCCCGCCAATGCAAGTGACGATGTAACCAACATGGACGAACTGCAAGGGCGATGAAAGGTCCGACAGGGGGAGGCTCATTTTAGATGCGACGGCATCTCATTCACTCGCCTTGTCCCTCCATACGGCGTTGTCGTTGTCCGTCCACACCCCTCCCCCATTCTCCTCGCCGCGCGAGCTGCGCTCTCCGCCGCTCACCCCCTCTCCTCTCCTATAGCGAACACTCTCTCGCGAGGGGCATTGGATTGGATTCGATTAGATTGGCTTGGCTTGGCTTGGCTTGGCTTGGCTTGGATTGGATTGGATTGGATTTGGATTGGATTTAAGTGGATTGTGTTGGATTGTGTTGCGTCATAGCCGCGCCACGTTGCGTCATAGCCGCGGCAGGGGGTTCACGGCACGTTTCACGCGATGGGAGAATCAACCTAACGGAAACAACAACGGAACCCCCTATGCGTCGCATCTACACAGGGGTTCCCGCGAGGGGAGGTGGGAGAAATTTTTAACAGGAAGTGGCGTCCCTTCCGGTCCCGACATCACCGGAAGTAATACGAACGGAAGGGTACAGGCTTGTAAAGCAGCAGTGTGGGGAGAACTGTGCTTCTGTGACCGGAATAGCTGAACACGATCAGGGACGGTGCCCAAACACAACGGAGAAAGTGCGAGGCGGCTTGGTGGGGTGATTGCGTAAGATGAAAAATTCGGACGTTGTCCTACATTATGCCATGCTGAATAATTTCCAAACAAGTATTCACATGGAGATAGGCTATTAACATTGCATTATTACTTGACGGATATTTGTCTACCTCTCACGCTCGTCTGAAAATACGCGTGGCCACATTTCTCTGTCGTTTTTGTTTTACCTCACACTGAACCACATGACGTCATCGCACTACGTCACGAGGAAAGGGTGTAATATCGGCTGGAGTAAGGAAGGCAAGGACCTTCTGTTCTAGATCAGCCATTCAATTCCCCCAGGAAAAACAGCGCGTATACCGGCCCGCCGGGGACGCATGCATGGTGGATGTCCTTGATCAAGGACAGCTTATGTAGCGGAACGTATACCGGCCGCCTGTGCCATATAATTACTTCCAGGTATTGAACTGACGCTTGTCGCAGTTCCAGAAGGTCACCGATATATATTCTATCCTCTTTTTTTATTACATGACGCCCACTTCGTGGGGCTGTAATATTGCGCCGAAGATGATTACAGGGCAGACTAGATGCCGTTGTATCACGCGGTAATTAAAGCCACTCTTCAGTAGAAATCGAAACTGTCGTTATTTCTAAAGCGAATAATGCGTTTTTGTGTCGTGCTTGTTTGAAGGTGCAAATTACTTAAAAATTGACAACAATCACCAAGATAACACAGAGGAACACTTCCAAAAAAAAGAGCAATGCGAAGGCCATTTGAAAATCCTTATGGTCGTAGTGACAAGCTGTTGGAGTGAGTGAGTGAGTGAGTGAGTGAGTGAGTGAGTGAGTGAGTGAGTGAGTGAGTGAGTGAGTGAGTGAGTGAGTGAGTGAGTGAGTGAGTGAGTGAGTGAGTGAGTGAGTGAGTGAGTGAGTGCGAGTGAGTGAGTGAGTGAGTGAGTGAGTGAGTGAGTGAGTAAACTTCATGGGCGGCATGACGTCATGTGGCGATTTTATCACTGTATATAGTAGTAGCTGGTTTACAACAACCGGCCGGATGAATTCAAAGCCGCACCTTGGCGCATGCGCGCATCGCAACAGCCCTATTTAGCGAATTAAGTGGGAAGCCTTTTGGTGTTCTTTTAGCATTTCCGCGGTGGAAACTGCGTTAACAGTTTCTACGTTTCAAGGCTGGCTCGGTGGGTCATGATCTCCAAGTGCAAAATAATTCGGCTGAGTTGTGTACTAGTACGGATTCTTGGGCAAGTTGGTGTGGCGATATTTACGAATTCATAGCCCAAAGAACGAGGACAAGAAAGAGGACACACAACACAGCGCTAACTTCCAACCTCGGGTAGTTAGGGAGAAGACTTCAAAAGATTACAACTTACAGAATATAAAAATAACTTATTTGTCACGACCGATGCTTCCAAAGAAAATTACAATATAAAAGACGGCGTAATATATCACGACATACAGTTAAACATGGATGTAACGAACCCCTATGTAACGAATTCCTTGATTTAACGAAGTTTTTCCATTCCCCATTACCAGCCCCACTGAAGCCCATGCGTTCGCGACCTCTATGCAACGAATGTGACGGTTAACCTTGATGAACGAACTTTGCCACGCTTATGAGCCGTTGTTTTTGCACTTTTAAGTGCGAATGCACTTTATAAGCGACCCCAAACCATCCACCGCCGGCGGCGGCGGCGGCGTCGGCGGCGGCGTCCGCAGTGCTCCTCTATATTTAAAAAAGAAACAGCATCCGGCGCCAGGTTTCGATCCGAGGACTTTGCGGCCGCAGCGCGACGCTCTACCGACCAAGCCACGGACACGACGCTGACATCAGTGTTAGTGACGCGCCTTATATCTTTAACGCATTCAAACTACGTCGTCAGCGGCGTGCGTTGGCGACTCAGCGGCGTTATAGCGGCTTGATAACTGCGTGGTGTACACGTGATACTACAAACCCGATGGAAGAGATGGAAGAGAAGGCGGCGAGGCGGTGGGCTGCGGGGGCCGAGCGCAAGCGCCGCAAGCGGGCCGACAACCGTGCATTCGCACTTTCACATTCTCCCCCTCGGGGAAATGCGGGAGAATTTTTTTTTCTAAAATATCGGCGGGAGAAATGCACTAATTTAGATACTTTCACCCGAACCGCTAATGCGATGTCGGTTAGGTGCTAGGCCTGCCTGTCGGCCCGTAGTCGCGCGTCTCCACTGCTATCTGTGGTGTCGGTTCGTCGCCGGCGGCGAGAAAGAAGAAAGAAGAACGCCGCCTTACGGTAGAGTATCCCATCTAGCACGTTCTCACCCATTATGAGTGCGGGAAAGAGCAGCACATTCATCAAACTCACAGAAAGGAGCCCTTTCAGCATAAGTTTGGTCCTTGAAACGCGTTAAGGCACCGAATAGTGTCAAAAGGCAAAAGAGATAATTAAGTTCAATTTGAGAACATGGGGGTAAGTTAAAGTGCCGTGTAGTGAGTAAGCTAAAGGGAAAGCAGCTGGCGCAAAGCACGCAGTTTTCACTCTGAAATAAATTCCTTGAAGGGTGAGTTCACCGCCACTGATGTTTAGCATTTTGGTTTCGTTTCTTCTTTACTCCCTGGAGCCTCAACTCAAAATCTGCATGTAACGAAAACCTGCATGTAACGAAAAATTGGGCACTTTGCCAACTTCATTATATCCAGGTTTAACTGTAGTCCCTAATTGTGACTTACTTCTGCGACTACGCGTACATCTCGTTTCATTCATTGCTGATGCAGTTCCCCGGCATGCCCTCGGGAACAGGACGTCCGATATTTCGTAACCTGTCGTTTTAATAACCAGGAACATGCTGATCAGTGTCCCGTGTCTGTCTGTCCGAGATATATTCAGCATCTCGGTAACTTACGAGCACCCCGCCGCCGACGTTTGCAGGAATAAGGCTCCGGCGTCCGAAGTCCAGCGGGCCGTGTCCAAGCTGGACCTGAGTGGCCTGGACACGGTATCAGCGCGGGAGGACCTCTGCTCGCGTCTCTACCCGTCGGGCTGCGACGCAGCGCAGCCGTACCGCTCCCTCGATGGCTCGTGCAACAACGTTCAACGGCCCTCCTGGGGCAAGGCGCTGAGCTGCCACAACCGCATTGCTCCGCCGGTCTACCAGGACGGTACGTGTCCGAGCGGAGCCCCATTATCATTTCTAACCACTAGCTAGTCTACCGTTGGGGCCTAGTCTGCCGCCCTGGCCAGTTTTGCATTACAACGATGTGTCGCCGCAGCGATGACAGCACGCAAAAACAGCACACCAGTCAACCGTGGCGCCATCTCAGTGCACCTTGCAGCGCACTCACCTCGTTTACCGTTGAGCATTTTAGGGCGAAGCCCCTAAGGGGCTGGGGCTGTTGGTGACGTCTCCTGTCGTCGTCGTAGTCATCTTCTCATAATGCCACAGTACTAAAATACCGGGAAACGCGTTTACGCCTCGCGCTAGAACGTAACCCGTACTTGAAAACACCTGGACGGCCATTTACGCCTCGCGCTGGAGCGCTTCGTAACGCTTACTAATTTAAAACACTGGTACACTCGTTTGCGCCTCGCCCTAGAGAGCTTCGTGCTTCGAAAACAACATACTTTTACAGCAAAGCTGTATACCTCTACCCCCCCCCCCCCCCCCAAACGGTTTCATCTCCGTGGGAAAAAACACCAAGACGCCAAGAATACACTTATACGCTGCATGCTTCTCCCCTCCCCAGGTTTCACGTTAGGGGAGACGGCCCGGGATTTTTTTAAGAATCAAATTGCTGTCCTAATTAATATCTATTGAAGCATCGTTTGTTTACTTACTTCTTGCCACCTGAATTTTTTATAGCAATTAAAACTTTAATTGTGTCGTCTGCTTGCACGCCGCTTTGAACTGCGGTCGCCTGCACCATAGAGACTCGTTCAATTACATCTTAGCATGAAACTCTATGGTCTGCACCACGTTGTCTGCACTCTGCAGTGAGCAGACGATCATAGCCGCCAACAGTACGGTTGCCATTTTGAAAATTCTTAACTAAATTTATTTAGACTCAAAAAGGATGCAAAGAAATAATATTTCCAGGAGAAGGTATCAGAGCAACTATTTAGATTTTGGAAAAGTGTCTCAGAAAGAAGGTCCAGTTTACTAAGAGGGCACTGCAGTCGACCGGTGTGCTGTCTGCCCGAGGCTTTCATCATTGAGGACCTCGCTGAAGGCCTCGGACGGCAGGCAAGGCAAATTTCCAGGGACTAGACTACGATTTCAGTCATACGTTACTGAAAAGCGTTAAGGAGACCTTACAACACTTTTTCCAACCTTTTGGAAATCTTAAATGCTTGAAAAACGTAGTCACCCAATACACCCAGTACTTAGATTAAGGGGTCGCAGAGTATCTCAGCCAAAAATTACTGCTCTATGCCCATCAGATAACTTCAAAACTCGCTCAAGAGATTTTTCTCTCTTTCCCGGGCTTGACGTTCTTCGACGGCTCGAATTACGTCGCTAAGGCCTATGTAGTGGCTGTTTACCGGTTTTCCTTCAGTTGCAGCAGTGAACGCTTTTCGATAGCAACTTTAAAAATAAAGCCACAACAACAAAGCAGAAGCGGAAGGCGTATCTGGTGCGACGAGCAAATCACGCACTGCCGCTCCGTACTGGCGATAACTATAGCTTTCGTAGTGCTTTCGTAGAGGGAAAGCGTTTATCGGAAGTGTTACAGGGTCCCTTTAAAATCCCTGAGCTGTCACGAGGCCTTCAAGCCTGAATCAACTGCACTGCGAGTTTTTAGGCGACGCTTGTAGGGCTATGGTTCAATGCATTTTAAAGCGAAGCTATCTATGCCTCACTGGTGGCGTCGAACGCAAAAATGCACTGCAGGAAAGCTCACTTTCGATGATGGGAGGGTACAGGATGAAGGTGATGATGAAACGCGAAACCCTTCTTCGGAAGAAGAAACGCTTCCCGTGTATGGAATCGAACCTGCGTCCCCGCGTTATGAAGGCGACGTCTATCCTACTGCGCATTTTCAACACGGTGGAAGCAGTTTGGATTTTGGACTTTGACTTTGACTCAGGTTGCCTGGGAGAACGCTTCGCGTTTAAACCGAGGCTTTCTCGTTAAAAGGGGGCTTTGATTTTGTAGCGAGAGCTACAATGGCCGTATTCTCGCCGTTTCGCTGTGGCCGGTGGCCGCACCGCGAGCTGAGCGGTTGCCTAGCAACCGCCACAGCTGGCAGCACCGCTCGCCGCGCCATCTGGCATGACATCAGAGGAGGAGCCGGTGAAACCGCGTTGCAACAACAGAGGAGGAGCCCGCGTTGCATCGTATACATAGAAGGGGCGGCTCGGTGGAATTCGTCGTAAGATATGGAAAGTGAGTCGTAGAGACTGAAAGAAGCCAGGGTTTGTCGTCGGAACGAAACCAAGAGGAGGCAGCGGGCCGAGGAGACGGAAGAAGAACGAGCCGCACACCTCGAGAAGCGTCTTAACCATGCAGGGAACCAAGCTAAACAATAACATTAACTGTACCTCTCACTATGCACACCCACGCATAACTGAGTTAAGCCACAGCCAATTTTTTTCATGTCTCCGAACAAAGCGTCTCGTGTCTTTGAAGCACGAGACCTGGTATAGCGTGAGGCTTTGAAAAACGAACGTCCCCGTGCGTGCGTGCGTGTGCGTGTGTGTGTGCTTGTGTATGTGTGTCCGCGTTAGCACATTACGTGCTATCACACGCGCACACAACGTGGTGGTGGCAGCACGCGGCAACCTACGAAGTCGCACACCTTTCAAAACATGATGTGGACCTCGAGCTTCTACGCCTCACATCTTTCCTATGCATCCTGAGTATATTAGTTAGAGATAGGCTCCAGTTTCACGATGAAGAGATTACTTAGACCTCAAGTTTACGCGTATCATCACTTGGACATCCGTTTTGAGTAGATTAGACAAGGCCCAATTTTCGCGATCAGTATAGTCAAAACAAAAGTGTGTGGTGTCTTAGGGGTAACCCCCGTCAACGCTGAAAAGGAATAAAATTTGCCCACACCTTTCACCTAAATTGTGTGTCACCTCTATGTCGTCTGCTTTGAAGCTTCGCTGGTCATCCAGCCTCACGAAGTGGAATGGGTCATTTTTCTTTAAGAGCGAGGCTCTTTAGCAAATCGTAAATTTTCATGCCCGCAGTTAAAAATGCCAAGAAATTTCCGAGCGCGCGCACGTGAGCGCGGGCCTCGCAACGACCGGCCGGCATGCCTGGCGCTCGGGTGTGCGTGCCTCACTAGGACCGTCAAGAGTCCTCTGCGCACGTTTGTTACGCCAAGCATGCCCACTTAGGGAGATTGGCCAAGATTTTGGCGACCTGCCCGGCAATTACAAAATCCAAGAAAATGCCGAGCGCTCGTGTGTACGTGCCTCGCGGCGACTGCCCAGCGTCGTCGCCGTACTTTTGCAAGCCAAGCATACTTAGTTGGGAGATTGGCCAAGATTGGCGAAAAAAAAAATATCAAGCGTTTGCCGTTATCGTGGTAACACATGCTGGGAACGAGGAAGACACGTCATAGCGAACGCCCCTCCAAGTTGATTTCCAATGATTATCACTTCCAAAAAAATGAAGGAAGCTCACACTTATATAACAATTATGGAGTATCGTTGCAGCAGCAGCGAAGAAGCAAATCGGCTGCAATCGTTGACTTCAACCGTCGTGATGGTCGTGGAGGTTGCGTACAGCTTCACCTTCAAGTCTTACGCGTTAGTGTGCACGCTTCCTTCATTTTCTGTTCTCTTACGCTTAAGAAGTTCTACCGTTGTTCAGTACCGGTGACCGTGCTCAAGTAATCTCCTCTCTGCTCATGCTACACCGGTATTTTATTCTCCTACGCCCACAGGGCTGTCCGGTTGATTTCTCGCTTTTAAGCTTCAAATCCGGAGGCCACGTGAGGGCAAAAGTTTCGCCCACTCCGATTTCCAAGGGTGCTGTCGCGTTCGTTGCCCAGCTATCTGCCAACTATGCAGGTTCTTTGCCTTTGACCAGCCCGTCACTTCAACTTTCGCGGTCGATAACGCGTACCCGACGACTCAAAAAACAGCGAGATTAAAATTAAAAGGTCAACAGGATGTAGCGTTTGACCGCAAGTGCACAAACCGGTGATGATTATCTGCCTCTTTAGGGGTGGGAATTAAAATGCAGGGCCTTAGAGTATACACATTAGACAAAGACAATTCAGATTGGCGCCTTGAAGGGCAAAGGCACCGAAGGGCGCTCGTATCTTCATCTTTTTGACACGGGGCAACGACATCATCAGCATCAAGGAGAGCACACGTCCTTGCGGAATACCAACGACGTACGGGTGCCACAACACAGGGCGACCGAAAATCCGATAACGTCGTGAAATGGATGCACGGGACAGGACAATGGCAACCCAGGGGCAGCAGAGGTCGAGCCGAGGCAAGATTTGTCTCCTAAACAAAGTCGCGCCCGGAGAACGAAGCTGAACACACGCTTACAGTTGCTCCTTCGAAGGCGCGTCGACGCTCACGGCACGTTCGCCGTGAACGACCTTCTCCCGCACAAGGTCCAGGTTATTACTCCCAGCCGTAACGTTCTATTCTCAACTCCGTAATTTTCAGTCGTGACTGTCCGTGAATTCGCCATCTTGTGCGGAATCGCTTTGTGATGGGCTCTTAGTTGTGCCACATGCTCCCGGCTGACAAAAAGGCTCTGCGTGCATTCGCAATTTTGACCTTTCGTCACGTTTAACGGCACAAGTACTAAGGTCTACCTGTTTCTTCGCTTTTCATTGTACAGTCGAACGTCGTCATAACGAAATAGTATCGGGACAGCAAATGAGTTCGTTATATCCGATATCCGTTGTAACAGTAGAGGTAAAAATCGGCTCTGAACAAATCAATAATGTGGCTTGCTCAAAAATACTTGATACAAAAATGCATTTTTAGGCTTCCAACCCAGTGTAAACAAGGTAACCCTTACTTTTCTCCCTGTTGCATTTCAAGCTGAATGAGCCGGAACATGAGTACGTGAAATTACAACAGAACAAGGTTCCCTTGATAAAACAGGCCTGCGTCTTTATTTGATGAAGGATGTGATCTTCGTCTGGTGGCTACTCACATCACTGAGCCGGATAGATTTTCCACAGTGCCCACGAACAAAAGGGCCTGCATTCTGCAGTTTCGAATGCCGCAGGGTTTTTCCAAGTAGCTTCTCAGCCTCCTGGCCAAAAATTTCTTTATATCTGATATCGAGCGCAGCCCACGGTTTCAGTTCTTCTTCTTCTTTTTCTTTATTTGGTACCCACAGCGCCTTTTTGGCATTACAGTGGGGGGGGAATAACAAAAAGCAATACATCAACTAGTCACATTGACAACCAAAGATCAAAAATGTTTCAGAGGCCGCGAGCCCCTTTTAAGATACATTCGTTGTATGTATTCGTTGATACCCTTTTAAGATATGTTGCGTTGTAAAAGAATAAGTGCCATTGAAATAAAGGCTGACCAACCAAAGTCTGTATTTAGTTCGCTATAGCCGACAATTCGCTAACGAGGTTCGTGCAATATCCATGGCTGGAGTTGAAAATTTAGGCAAGAAATACTGAAGAAGGCTATGCACTTTTCAATTGCTTTTCCCCAATAACACCACGTATGTAACAGCTAAAGGCAATGATAGCTTTGTGATTAGCTTCAATGTAGCCATTTTTTAAAACCTTTAACAGAAAAGATTATGTCGAACGTTAGCCACTTTTGTTTGCGCAAAGATCACGTGAATTTAGTTCGCACGAAGAAATTTTTGGTCGTTATTGCAGTTTGGCAGGCTGCGTACAAATGAATGAATGAAGGAAATCTTTATTGAAAACAACAGATGCAGTTGTTAGGGCACCCTCCCGATGGAGGAGATCCCTAGTCCGGGATTCCCTGACTGCGGCTGGCTGCGCGGGCCCTTTGCACCAGGTCAAGCTGGAACGTAGGGTCCTTGCTGGTCAACCGCGCCGTCCACTGTTGTATGGAGGGTTTGGGGATTGGTTGCAGGTCCGGTGTTTTTTTCACTCCCACACCTGATGGTATAGGGTACCGGCGCTGGGCAGTAGTTTCAGGTGGCTTGATAGTCTGTTGGATAAATAGCATGAAGAATGAAGAAGAGTACGGTGTGGATACGTGTTAGTTTGAAGTCGTCTGAGCGTTGTTGCTTCATCCCTTGTGAGTTGGTGGTTTGGAATGGGGAAAATTTGCTGTTTGTGTAGATAGTCCACCAAGACATCTGTGTAGTGCAAGAGAGGTTGCGGGTTAGACAGACAGCTCTCACCGTGAGTTGTGAAGAGAAAGTGATACTGGGTTGCCGGGGCAGGATGAAATTTCTCGACGCTCACGGCTCCCTATATTTTTGTACAAGTTAAGAACGTCAAAAACTCATAGCGCATCAGTCCAACGAAGTGGCGTACCCGAATGTGCGCGCGCACACATTTTGAATTGAGATTGCGCTTAATTCGTGACATCGTCTCGTTTTTTTTCCACGTGTCATCACTGCTTTCAATAATGTATAAGCGGGTTAAGTCAGAAAAAGCACGAAAGTATTTGTGACACGTTCAAAATGCACTAGCGCACTCTCTGCGCCGCGCGGACGAACAGCCGACTAAGCAAACAAACATATGTGCGCGTGCGCATGTGCCGAGAGCAGGGGGGAGGGGGGGAGGGTAGATTCTAAGTCTAAAACCCCATCCCCAGGGAGGAAAGAATAATGCCGTAAGCATTACAATAATGAGTATGAGGAAATTGGTGTCACTTTTAGTACTAGAACTCACCGCAATCAAGCGCTAGCACACACATGCCCACATGGACACGTCCAAACTTGTTCCATTGGATCGATAACCCAATCATGGCGGCTTATTTCAGATTTAAATAAAAAGTTCCTTTATTTATATACGAGACTAATTCGTCGAATACGCAGCAGACGCACAGATAGGAAGGAAGGAAGGAAGGAAGGAAGGAAGGAAGGAAGGAAGGAAGGAAGGAAGGAAGGAAGGAAGGAAGGAAGGAAGGAAGGAAGGAAGGAAGGAAGGAAGGAAGAATAGTTAACCTGGCTAGAGTCTATTTGGATATCGGTAATGCAGGCGGGAAAGGGTAACCTGGCAAAAAAAGGGAAAGCAGAGAATGAAGAAAAGTTGGAGCAGACAGGTACGCCCAGCGCTTAAGCACGAAATGTTCAAGTTCAGTGATTGTCACTGGAGTCTTTAAGTGTATAGTCTGGTGTGTAAGATCGTCGCCCGCAGAAAGCTAAGAGTTCCTTAGTCGCCTTCTGAGATGGTGCCAGAGAAGGCCAGTGACATAGAATCTTCTCCTCCGAAAAAGGCCGCCGAGAGTCCAGGTTGCGTAGTGCTGGCAACAGCTTCTTTCTTTCAGACGAGTAACGTGACGTATCATCTACCGCGTGCCGCACGCTTCACACATGCTTACTTGCTGCCATATCTATCGAGTAGGAGTAGGCATTTGTGAATTCCACCCCAGCCAGACGCGCTAAAGGGTTTCGCCATACCATGGGAGGCTTAGTTGAAAGGGACGTTGCAGGTGCGGGTCAGGGGCACCAATACCTGCACACGTGAATTCTTCTGTAGGCCATTGGGAGAGTGTTGTTTTCCGGGCAAGTATGCGGAAAGCCCTAGCTGCATCCGTCCTGGATAATGAAATGTGTAGAATTATCGCTGTTTGATTCACCTAAACGGCGGCAGCCTCCGAACTTTCGTTGCCGACAAATCCGAAGTGACTGGGAAGCCACTGCAGGGTGACATCATGACCCGCCTGGGCAGCACGGTCGTACACCATTCTTATTTCTGTCAGGATCTGTTCGTGAGGTCCCCGGCACAGGGCTGACTGGACTGACTGAATTGCAGGCTTTGAATCACAGAAGATCGCCAATCTCCGGCGTCAACTTTGTTCGATGGTGTGAAGAGCGCTACGGATGGCCGTAAGTCCTGTAGTTGGGAGACGGTGGGATTGGCTATCTTGAATTTGCTGGACAGTGCCATTTGTGGTGTAATAACAGCGCCGGGAGAACCTGACGATGTTACCGAGTCATCAGTCTATATATGGGTTCGGTCACCGTATGTCTCGTGAAAATACATAAGCGTTAGCTGCTGCAGGGCCGGTGTTGGAAAACCTCGTTTTTTCTTCTTACTCCTGGAATATATAGGCATCATACTCCACAGTGGAAGGAGCGGCCTCATCGCACCCGTATAGTTGGATGGCATGCTGGCTACTGTTCTTGCGACCGACGCGCTGGGACGGATTGCTGGTTATACCCGCCATCTGATAATCGGGCAGGCTGGGTGAAGTGTCAAAGATGTATTTTTCAATTGCCACGAAAGTTGACAAAGGGGACTCCCGAAGCCAAGGCAATGGTCGCTTCTGTGGACGTACACCTTGGTAGGCCAAGACAGGTTCGCAGGGCTTGCGCTTGTATACCCTGAAGTGGCCGAATAGTTGTGCGGAACGCTCGAGAAAAGGGCAGAAGCACTGCACCACAGACAGCTTAAGAACAGCGCGTTGTAGAGCTGTAACATCGACTTCATTGGCGTTCCCGTGTCTTGCCGCCGATGAGTTTGAGCACATGTGCCACTGCAGACAACCTTTTTTTATAAAATTTGTGTGAGCGCGCCAAAAAAGGTATCTGTCAACAGCTACGCCGTGAAACTTATATCTCACATAGAACACCCATTCGCCATTTATATACAGAGGGTATGCGTGCGTAGCCTTTCGTGTAAACGAAAGTACCGCGCATTTGCTGCTGGATATTTCCACCCAAGGACCGGGATAATTGGAAATTAATGCGAGAGGCCTTTTCCCTGCAGTGGGTGTAGATAGGCTGGTGATGATTTGGGATAATTGGAAATTAATGGGAGAGGCCTTTGCCCTGCAGTGGGCGTAGATAGGCTGGTGAGGATTTGCAGCCCTTGTTTATGTAGGTAGGAGTTCGTCAAGTCTGCGACATTTGGCAGCAGTGCGCGTGCATTCCGACGAGTCACGCCGTATGCCCAAACACATATATCATCGGCGTATATCAACATGTGAACCCTCCTTGGAAGGCAGGAAGTTATTCAAATTAGTGTAAGATTGAACAGCGTAGGGCTCAGGACGCCTCCTTGGGGAACACCACGGTGAGTATAGTGAGCTGATGTCGGTCCATTTGCAGTCATTACAAAGAATGACCTCCCTGTGGGGTAGTTCCGTATCCACTGGTAAACTCGGCCACCAAGCCTTACAGCCTGTAGTGCTTTAAGAATGGCATCGTGCTTCACGTTGTCATAGGCTCATTTAACGTTGAGGAACAACGCAGCACATATCCAAATCCCCTATATACACCCATGACTGATTCAAGCATTGATAAGGAGCTCTTACCATGTGTAACAGCCGATGACTGCGGAAACGCGCGGTATCGCAGCAAACCCACCAGTGTGTAAACGCAATCTAAACCTTATATACAATGATTGCATCACGGTGGGTAATCTGCTTCCCACATGGTGCTTTGTGGATACACGCACTCCATAAAATGGCGACTCAGATCACGCTTTTTACCTTGGTTGTCGTAATCTTCCGCCGCTGCGAGGCGTCCATGCTAATTTTCCCTCGACCTTCAGACACTGACCCACGGTATACCGCGATTACATATCCAGGCGAGCTAAGCTCGACGTATAACTAATCCTGCATACTTTATGGTATAAGCGTGTCTAGGCTACAGGCCGGCTCGCTCGTTCCCACCTGCGGTCAGCTAAGTCAAGGTGATGACAGCGGAACGCCGACAGCGCTTTTGGCAGCGTCGGCAATGGCAGCCAGCCACGAATAACTACGCGCTCACTTCCATTGTGCATGTATAACGACCCGCCAGCGCCGCTCCAAGAAACACCGGCATTGTAAAGAAGGCCGTGTGCTTCGCCTGTCGCCAAATGATTGGATCAACATGTCCCGCTCCGACCTCCGACGTCGTCTGAACTTGACCATTCCTATCGGCAGAGTGCACCATAAACGCGGTGACCCAGGGCCTTCTTTTTTCCCTCGTCTAGCCGTTCTCGCTCGAAGCGGTGGCCGCAGCGCCCCGGGAGCGCCGTCCTCCGCGAGACCGTGCGAACTTTCGACCGAGAAAACGGCGGACAGGAAGAAGAAGCGGCAGCAGCAGCGGGTAGAGACGGCAGGTGTCCGCCGCTACCACAAGCACCGGATGCTGTGCCGTCGCGCATGGCCGCGTAGCCCAGTGGAAAGCGAGGCGGGGAGAAGACGAAAGAAGAAAGGGTGGCCACGGCACGGTCACCTCTTGCAGGCCGCCTCATCCACGCTCAGGTCACGCGCGCCGCAGCGCGTCCTTCCGCAGATTTTGTTGCCCGCGAGGGGGCGCAGCAGCCGACAGCCACCCTTGGCACTACATACAACTGCGCTAGGTGCATCCCGTGAAGGCTTGGCGCCCGCAGCTGGGCCTGATTGCCGCGGGGGACCCCACATGCACCCCGGAGAGTTGAGTCGAGGGAGAAGGTGACCTCGCTTTCAGTTCACGTCGGTGTCCGCTCGACCGCAATTGACCGGAGGATTTCCTAATTACTCGCCGCGGCCGGGCGTAGCGGGAGGCCCTTTAGAGCGTCGCTGGTTCGAAACCCCGATGTCGAGCAGGAACAACTCCCTGGCGTGCATAGAGTTAAAAGGGATCCTGAATTAAGCCCGGAGTTTAAACTTATCACGAGGTTGCCTATACATTTGTAGCCCAGACGTGCTCAAAGGTTTTGGTGCTCCTTTTTGTTGTTCTTGTAGCAACGCAGAAAGCATTAATTGAGGCGAATCTTTTTGTAGAAGCCGTCCCGACAATAGCTTCTAAGAAGGCTCCAGTCGCTTAAGCGTGAAGTTAAGTACGGCCTCATCTTCACGGCTACAAGACAACGATGATGATAATGCACAGCGGCAAGTTTCCTGTACCAAGTGGTTGCGCAGCCATAGTTGCAACAACATGTATACGCTATCGGCTCTGTAGCCGATTTTAATGGCTCTATGCTTTTAAAAAAGTTATTCAATGAGCCGTACAGAGGTGGTACCAAATTAATTTTGTCTGCGACGCAGCACAGCTCCCGCCTTGAAAATGTTTTGAAAGGTAGCTTAGCCGTAAGTTACGTAAGGCAACAGGACGTCGCCCCGCCTACACAACACCGCGTGATGCCAGTTACAGGCGGCAGAGATGGCCTGTTCTTCTGGCTGGAACTATATTTAGTGAAAGCGAGATTTTAGGGCGAAACCTCATTAATGCATTACATGCATGCTAAACCATACCTTTTTTTCGGTACAATCATCCAAAAAGCTGATGGTTGCTTGCCCCCACGGGCTACATTTATGTATGGCAACACATTTCGCAGTCTGCATTTGTCGTGGAAAAATCCCACCACCGAATGAAAGGCTATAAATGAAAGCCAACACAAGGGGTTAGTATATCGATTGCGATTACATGTTTAATTACAAGGCGACGTAAAATAACCCTTCCGCCCTTACGGCGAAGTAAGGGCTTTTCTAATTTTTTTTCTTTGTATTCGTAATTAGCTTGAGCGCACAACGTCACTCGCACGTCCCGGACGAGGGCCCGGTAGAACTGATCAAGTACCCGGATAACGCACTGTGATGGTGTACGTGATATGAACGGTCTGCCGTATACGGCCTCACCCTCTCAAAATGTCTGCGGTATATGGCGATGGAGATATCCCATATTTGTCCCTGCATCATCCTTTTTAAGTGCTAGGATAGCGGCCCTCGTTTGTCTCCCTCCCTCTTCCCCCCTCTCTCTTCGTGTATTCTATTTTTCTTGCTTCTTTTTTCTTTCGCGGCACCATCGAAGGCACAGAGATTGCAAAGCCCCGCTATCCATATAAAACACACCGTTTTTGCTCAGGTACAGGCTGCACGGTTCAACCGCGGCTAGCCCGTACAGGAATTGCTCTGCTATCGTTCATGCCAGCTTTCATGGCATCGCATATGCACCCTTCTGTGCACCCTACTGTGCACCCTAATATGCACCCTAATATGCACCCTACTGTGAGCAAGTGAAAAACACTAAGTAATTTGCAATCTGTACTCGTACACGAAGGAATTGCTAAAACACAGAATGTGATAACAAGTGCAATCACACACACGCACGCACTCTCCTCCTCCTCCTCACGTTATGGGAGGAGAGGGTGACACAGTGTGCTGGATCCAGGCATGCACCACATCCTGTGATGAATACCTGATCTTCAAAGAAGAGTTGTCCCAACTTTGATATTGCCATAACATTGTCCAGTTATTATGGTACAGGAATGCCACAACATTATGCGTGATAATGCCGTAACAAACAAAAAAAATGAATGTTGCTTCGCAGAAATGAGGTTGTGCACCATGCTACACCAGACGGCGCTACTCGTAATTGCGGTTAATCCCCAACTGTAGGCGTTACCGCGGCGAATAAGCCTCCGCTATCCGCCCCTTTGTTTACAAAATGCAGTACGTCATGAGGAACCGAGACGGAAATGAAGGTATAGGTTCCAAACGTACGGTACCGGATGCAGGCTCAGACGCCCACCGCACTTTACCATGGTCTGCGCCTCTGCGGTCACGAAGAATAGCATTTCATGGAGCATCAAAAGTGTTGACAGGCCTGAGCATCGTTCTCGAAAACATGCCCATGCGATGCACGACCCGTATAATGACAGCCTATGAAGAGCACGATATTGTCGGGGACGGATAATACATTGGTGGGCGAAGGAATCGCTATGGAGAATGACTGTCAAAATATGTTTACGAGGGCCAAATGTTTGTCTCGCGGACAACTGCGTGTAAAGGCCGATATAATAAAGGCGGACGAGGGAAATAAATACCAATAATTCACGGAGGTCTGCAGTAAATCACGATGGGGAGCCTCCGCAGTGGCGCAGTGGCTAAGGCGTTGTGCTGCTGAGCCCAATGACATTGCGTGGTCGATCCGGGCCGCGGTGGCTGCTTTCCTGACGGAGGCGGAAACACCCGTGTGTCGACTTCTCGGCGCACGTTAAAGACCCCCAAACGGTCTAAAATTAACTGGAGCCCTCCACACCAACGGCGCGCCTCATATCCCAGGCGTTGCTCGGGCGCGTTAAACACCAAGTCTTCAAGGAAGTCATGATGGGAAATGGCTGTTGTCCTTGTATTTACAAGATAAATGCCATCGAGCAGCCGAGTATACGGGTGAACGGCGCGCCAAAACCTCATATCCCAGGCGTTGCTCGGGCGCGTTAAACACCACAGTCAATCAAGGAAGTCATGATGGGAAATGGCTGTTGTCCTTGTATTTACAAGATAAATGCTACATCGAGCAGCTACGAGTATACGGGTGAACAGAGAATTAACACGGGCCAAAACTCGTGCATGCGTGGCCAAACGTTCCGCTTATTCCAACGTTCAAAAAGCTGCATTCTCCTGGTCACCCAGAAAAACAATTAATTTCTGCACTAACTCATCGACGGTTATACTCAAGCTGCGCCGGCCACTGTGTTCATTCCGACCACTCAAGTCAGCATGCTTTTTAAGGAGGATAGTCTTTGTTTGGCTGCCTACAGTGGCGGCGAAAGTTTTGGTCTGTCTGTCTGTCTACCGGTCGTCGTCGTCATCATCATCATCATCATTTATTCTACCCTGAAAGGCTCTTGCGGGGTCTTACATAAGGAGAAGGGCAAGTACAAAGATATAATGATGCGTGATGGTCAATGGTTACACTTGGCAGCGGTGGGCGGCTATGCCCCTTTACTCAATGTCTGCCACTTGATTCAACCGCCAAGAAAACACAGGCGAAAGAATATTTGAACATGAAGTTTTGATAGAACAAGACCAGTCCAAACTACTGAAACTGCTGCAGTGGTTCATACGTTTCCGTATTATTCGCACACTTCCCTACATACTGAGCGTTTTTTTTTTAAATGTAGGAATGCACGCTTAAACATAGCAAACAAAAAAAAAACTGCGAGTTAGAAAATGAGCCAGAAGAGACGCGACATAAGAGCAACAAGTAAAACAAGCGGCTCCAAGAGACGGCGCACGAACAGTTAATCGGGAAGAAATAACTGGATTGAGCAAACTTGCGCTTCCTTCCTCGTGGGAGGGTAGGAAGGAGAGATAGGTGAAAGAGTTTGTGACATTGGCGGCAGATGACTATTGTCTTTTGAGTACAATTGGCAGATACGCTTGTTGACAAGCGGCACTTTTATTTAGCTGAGCACAGTGGCGCAGAGTCGAGCGAAACGCACGCCGTCTCCACAACACTTCTGACCTCTGAGCTAAAGGCGCGAACCGTTACAGAGACATTTTTCGTACCATCTGAGACCAGGTGACGATCGAAGTAATTGGCCTTCGCTTCTGGAGAGGCAGCCAGAGACACGTTTGAAAGAGCTACAAAACAATCACAAGCGTCAACATCATGCCGCGAGGGGCATCGGTAAGACATCCGCAAACTGGGGTTGATTGATTGATTGAATCTTTTATTGGAGCAAGGAGGGCGTGTGCCGTACGGGGCATACTAGCCAGGGACCGTATTCATAGAGGGGATTCTTGCTATGGGGGCCTGAAAGTTTTCACCGGGGTCGGCCCCAGTCAGACTACTCGCGCCAGACCACTCTTTACTGCAAACGAGGCAATTGTTCGTAACAAAGATCCGTCTAATCAAGCATGTCCTTCATGTTGTAGGGTGTTGGGATTAATGTTTGTTGGGCTCTCTGGGCGATGTTTGGAAAAAGTGTGGGCGCGTCCACACTAGGCAATGGAGATCTGATTTGGCGTCAGTGGTGCAGGGGCATCGTGGGTGTGTGTTGGGGCACGTTGTCCAGTTCTGGGTAATGTGAGGAGTGCAGGCGGCTTCTGCACATAGCCTGTTGATGAAGGCTTCCTCGGATCTGCTGCAGGAGACAATGTTGGCAAGATACCCATGGCTTGTAACCTGTTGGTAACGTTGTCTTTGACTTCTCTTTAGTCGGAGAAGTAAGAGGGCTGGAGGAGTGGGTGAGGATGCGTAAAGTTCAGACACCCATGGCTTGTAACCTGTTGGTAACGTTGTCTTTGACTTCTCTTTAGTCGGAGAAGTAAGAGGGCTGGAGGAGTGGGTGAGGAGGCGTAAAGTTCAGACACGACACTCCAGTGTCGCCTCGTGGGCGGACTGGTTCCCTGGGCCGGTCTCCTCGTGGCCTGGAATCCGGTCAATTCTGATGTGCACGTTGTGGCTTTTGAGGAGTTATTTGTGTAAGAGTACAGAGTTCCCGAGCGTGGCTTGCGAAGTTTTTGAATTGCTTCGAACGAGTCCGTTAGAATCCGTATTTTGGCTGCTGGTCAGGTATTGAGCTTGTAGCAAACTGGGGAATTGAAAAACAATGTGCTCTGACAACGGCAGCAACAACAATAACAATAACAATAACAACAACAGCAAAAACTATAAAAAAACAGCTAACGCCCACGACCCGGTCGCCTCTTATCAAAGCCTCCGGCACGCGCTTAGCCAGGCAATCCTTCGGGCCCGAAGTCTGTCATTGCCATAATCACTGTTATCTCCGCGACGATCTCCGAAGAGGCTCAAGGTTAAGAAGAGGGGACCGCGTGCGATGGGACAGCGAGGGCGGTGGAGTAGGCGTGCACCAGACAGCAGCACCAGCTGCCAACCAAGGCGAGGCTAGGCAATCTTGGTTCGAGAGTATCGTGACCCGCGAGTCCTACTCGGCCAAACAATTACTCCACCACGGCGGCGGCACCACAATGCGCCAAGATGGCGGCGCTTACGGCGGAGGACCGGCTTGCGAGTTGGCACACGGCCCACCGGCGTGCCCATTTGTAGGCCCCCGGCATTCGGACCAAGGGCAACCGGCGAAGAAGACACGCCAGAACGACCGGCCGCGTCGTAACGCAGGGCACGGCTCGCACGCAGCGTAGGGCGTCGTATACCTAGGGTTTTTCTTTCTCGGCTAAAAGCCGATTTTACCCGGTTTTTACACACTGAACATATTTCAGGAAAATCGGGTTATCGACCATTTCAAAGTCAATCATTCATTTCATTGTAGGGTTTAACGCACCGACGTAACGCAGGCGATGAGGCGCGCCGTAGTGGAGGGTTCCGGATTAATTTTGACCACCCGGGGATCTTTAACGTGCGCCGAAATTTCGAGCACACGGGCATTTTTGCTTCTCGCCTCCATCAGAAAAGCGGCCGCTGCGGCCGGGAATCGAACCCGCGTCCTCGTGCTCAGCAGCGACAACGCCTTAGCCACTGAGCTAGCGCGGCGGGTCCATTTCAAAGTCGCGATCTGCACAATTGTGGCCTGATGGTCCGCCGTTGTCAACCGGTACTTGCTGGAAGCAAGCTTCCCCACAAACACAGCTGTCGAACTCATTGAGTATTGGCATATACCGCTCGCTACTCCGGGCTGGTAAATGCTGTAGTGACATTGTTGCTCCTAGCTAACGGAAGCTGTGATGTGGAGAGAACTTTCTCCCGACTGAAATACGTTCAACGATCGGAGTGGTCTCGAATAAAGACGCATGCATATGATAATGTATGTAAACAAGGATGTGTAAAAAATCGGTGACCAACTTTGCGTAAAGTAAATGTTTCATTTCTCAGAAATTAGCAATGATCTTTACTGTCATCATTACTGATTCATTTCTAAACAAATGCCAAATTTCGGAGAAGCATTTTCTAGAAAACCCTGATGTCCCCCCGATTACCAGCCTGAATAAACGCCAATTTTAACGCGTTCAAGTTAAGAAGCTCGTTATACCTTCTGATAAAAAAACAGTGTATTACATAGTACATTTGTAAATTTAACCCGAAAAACACGAATTTCGGGATGGTTTTACAAAAACCAGATTTCTCCCTGACTATCAGTTTGAAAAATAGCACCCGAGTTTTAGCACCCCCTCCCCTCACCCCCATTTTAAAAAATATATAGAACCTGGAAACGAACAACCCTACGACATATACCTCAGAGCTAAAGCTTCGTAAGCTTCGTAGGACAACGTAAGCGGCGATATATTGGGGTGAATAGACGTCCCAGCTTGGCTGATTGGAACAATCACGCCGGATTAGTTGTAGCTGCTTCCTGTCGAATAGTATGACAGGCGTCGTTCCGCAGACAAGAAAGACAACGTATTGCGCATAGAGGGCTTGCTTGATTTCGTGTGGCGTCGCTCTATCTCGCTTCTTTCAAAGTTTCGTTAGTCCTTTGTGGAGGTTCAGCTAATGCTATACTATAGGTCTACTATAGGTTGAGAAAAAATTGAAGGTGATTTCACTAAGGTGAATACGAGTGGCAGCGCTCCAGAGGGGAGAACATTGCTTGGTTATTCTAATCACCTTTTTTCTATTTTAATTAGTCTAGCCACCACGTCGAAGCCCACGAACGCACGTCGAGCTTGACGTCATTTATGCTGTTGTAAGAGTGACGAGAGCGACGCTGAGCGTCGTTATCGGTCGAAGTATACTTGGTCGTCCAGTCTCTGAAACTGTTACGAGAACATAAGAGTGATATAGGCGATACGCTGTGCGAACACGAGGAGATAAAGCCAAGCAAGCGAATACGATAACCTCCTGTCGTCATCTGTGCACTCTGCGCAGCTACGTACCGCGCCCTCGACTACCGCTGGCACACTGCACAGTATCCGCTGCGTCTAGCATGCCCCAAGCCCTTTATGTTGCCTAGCAACCTTTTTTCCTTCTGTGACCTTGAGTAACAGGCTTCACACTCAGACAGAAGGTCAGACGCTGTTTCATGACGTGGAGTACTTAGCACTCTCAAGCTAAAAAGACCTATGGCAGGTCATTTTTAGAAAATATATACGTTGACCCAGGTCGACGCTACCTGGTCCTGCCGAAAAGTACCCATGACAGCCCATTGCTGATACCCCTTCGTAAAAAGGTCTCAGTGGTTATTAATTTGGTTATTTCCAATGTTTTGTCTTATATGTATATTTTGTCTCTTTCATGTGCATATTATGTTTCTTTTTGCTTGCTAAGTTCCTTTTGCGTGCCTTGAATGTGCTTTGACGTTTCTGCGCCGGAGTGATATAGGTCTCCAACACTGGGCTTTCTTTTTCTTTTTTGTTGCCTGATAGTTGGTAAACAATTCTGGTGTTATGGTTTCTGGCCTATAGGTGGCATTTTGCGTGTTTAATCGTCTTGATTTTCGCTTGTTTTTAAACACGGTATACCAATACCAAGACCCTCTGCCTGTGCCTGGGCACCCGAACTAAAGATTGATTGATTAACTATTAAAGAACAACCACCGAGTCTAAAACGCTGCACAAAGCTCTATGCAAAAGTTTATTTCGGTGTTTGGGGTTCTGTTAAGGATTTGCTAAGCTTCTTGCTACGTTCCTTCTGTTTGGGTCGACTGCGTTCTTGTTTCAACGGACTGTTGATACCTGCGCGCGTATCTTCAATTACACCCCGGTCTCGCGGCCTCTCAGATATGGCGCGTCCGTGTCCTAACTACACACAGTATGCGCCCTTTGATTGAACGTTAATGGAGAAACAGCCGGCTTACCTTTACGCCCCAACGGCCGTCCAATCCGTTTCGTTATACGTGCAAATTATGAGGACTACATATCGCACCAACATCAACGTTGAAAGCAGAACAATGATGGCGCATAACGGGGGTGAAGCGTTAAATCAAAGCCTCTTTCGCCACATTTTTACCTGAAACGTGATAACAAGGTCGAAAGATTATAAACCTTTTTTCTTATAGCGTATTTGGCAGTGGGCCGAGAGTAGCGTGACCGGTAACGTTAAATTGCAACTCTCCTCGTCGGCTTCGTCGTAGCGATCCTTTTGTGACTAGGAGGACCATGATGGCGTACGCTGGATCACGGTCAGATTGTCGAAGAAGGAACTAGCCTCCTAAGGGCTAGAGGAGAGTAGTCATAGAAGAAACTGTGGACGCAGGTTTGTCACTCACTTCTTCAAGTTTCTCGTCCCCTTACTGGTCAACTCGTCGCGAAACTATACGTTATTTTTTTTCTCAAGTTTCTCTTTGTTCAAATAACAAAAAAAACAAATCCCATTAACGCTTGCTTTGTTCACAATGACTGCATCCTTCACTAGTTATTAGTCCATGAAAACTCTGATTGTAAAAATAGCTGGATGTTATCAGATCTTGCTAAGTGTTTGCTAAGATTAGCCATCATGTTCTTATGCTGTTCCCACTCGCAGAAATTGGCATCGTAGCTTTTCTTGCATTTTCTGTTTCCTTCGTTCACCTAACTGAATACGCGCGTACGTAGACTCCGACTCGCCCGAAGCTATACCGTTCATTTATGCGTTCCCCAAGGCTCCGTCTTAGCCCCTACCTTTTTTTTCTTATTTATAGAAAGTGAACGTGAGATCTGCAAGGCATTACATAGCACATCATTAAGCGGTGAAGTACGTGTCATTGATCCCGTCGCTATCGCTGAATTATTATTCCATCTTAATGACGTAAGAACGCCACCCTGCGCCGCTGCTTTTCCCATTTTTGCGTGTTTTCGTATCAGACCTCTTTTCGCCGTTTGCACGCAGAACTCCGACAGGCTTCCGGTGACTGTGATGCAATGCAAGGCTGAGATCTAAAACAGATCATAAAACGGTTCTCGTGGGGAAATGCTGATTGCCACGATAAGGGGGAAAACGAACTGGTAATTCTAATATGCACAAAGGGAAAGCGAGCTAAGGTGTACAGGAAAATAACTCGCCCGGCCGTTCTTATTCGGAGCGTGCCGATCTGTGGTCACTAGACTCATAGAAAAATATTCTATGGTCGGCTGTAGAAAATCATTTTTATGGTTGGCTTTTGCTATTTGGTCCAATTAGCTAAAGCCGTTTCTATGGCTGCTTTTAGCTCTTCTAATCAGCCCCCCTAAGGGTCTCTTTAGATTCCTCTATGGTCGTATCAGTGGTATTCTAAAGAAATATTCAGCTTTTTTATAGTTTGCTGAAAACATTTTTACGGCATGTCATTTTAACTACCTTATACAGCAGGCCATGCCCTGCCCATGGGGTCATATGGTTTCTATAGATTTTTAAGCCTTCGCATCCCTTCCAAATCATATTCGTCTGTCTTATGCTACAATATCCTTTAACTGGGGAGGTATAGCTGCTATAGATATTGCTTTGTCTATGTAACGCTACTAAAGGGCTGCTAAAAAGGCTTTTATTTAGCCTGAAGTATTTACACAGCTAGCTAAACAGAGCTGCGTAATTGTTCACGGGCTCCATTGTCAAATGCACTTCCTCTAAAGCGTTGCGCTGCTGAGCACGAGGTCGCGGGTTCGATTCCCGGCCGCGGCGGCCGCTTTTCTGATGGAGGCGAAAAGCAAAAACGCCCGTGTGTACGAGATTTCGGCGCACGATAAAGATACCCAGGTGGTCAAAATTAATCCGGAGCCCTCCACTACGGCGCGCCTCATCGCCTGCGTTGCGTCGGCGCGTTAAACCCCAAAATCAATCAATCAATCAATCAAATGCACTTCCTCGGATTCGGCCTGCTCTACTGAAACTAAGGCTGACACGAGATCGACTCACTGTCTGATCAGAGCCCATAAAGGTTCCCTTTAGCCCTGTGCACCGCAATGACGGTTTGCCGTTTAAAGACAACAGGAAGACGAAGCACGGGAACTACAAAGAACGGCGTTTACGGCAGCGTAAGTGGCGGTGCTGGTGGAATGTATCCACGCTTGATGACGGAAGTACGCGTGTCCAACTTCAAGAAAATTGACGTTGTCATTCCTCACAGAATTCCCAGGCTGCATCAGGTCCAGGAAGAAGCCTACCGTGCTTCTTCCAAAAAAGAAACAAATCGATCCATAAAACAGAATTCGCTGTACGACACAACATGCAAAATAACCGTCATTAAATGTTCGGTCCTCAAAGGAGCTGCAATGCTGTTTACAGGCCCAGTCAATGTTAGCGCTAGCGTAACCAACCTTGTGGATCTGTTGCAGAAGGAGGGCAGTGACGTGTGCATTGGATCGATGGCCCTCGAGATTGTGGGGCAGGTTCTGCATTTCTTGTTTGTTTCTCCTTGCTGTAAGGTCTTGGAAATGTTTCGTGTAACTATTTCCAGCTTTCGCCCTGAAACTAATCTTTCCCAATCACTTGAACAGCGCGCACAGGCAATCTGGGGCCGTCTCGTTATTGGCGATACGACCCCGCGTGCACTGTCAACGCCGGACACCGACGCAGCATTGCTTCCGGAGCTCGTCGCTATCGCTGGCCGTATCGTCGCGCGCATTGCACAGATCGCGGTTCGGGGGCTGCGTCGTCGTCGCAACCTTGAAAGGAAAGCGAAAATATTGGCGGAAGTGGCAGAAAGGGAAGGTGTTCGCCGCTGCCCGGCTTTGCACGAGCAATGCGGGGACGACCTTCGCCGAAGGTTGAGGCGCGATCCGAGATGAACGGTAAAACGTTCTCGTAATAGACCTGGGCTACTTTTGGTTTCTGTTTCGATCTAATCGAGAATCTCGATCTCAACCACGCCACCTCCATGCGCGGTCACGGTTGTAGGCGGTATACAGTCTTACGTGACGGAAACGCGGAGGTGAACGGGTTAGCTACGGAAAATGCCAGCTTTGCATTTACCTGCGCGTTATACTCGCCCCGTCGAATCTACAGTGCAATCGGAGCGAGTGCGACCTCATTGCCGTCTCGGCAACAGCGGGTTTGGTTTCTTCATACCGCAGTTTTATTGTAATGTAGTTTTGAATCAGTTGACAGGGTCTCTCATCTTAGGTAACGTATATTATCAGGGCAACCGTGAGAATTACCATAAGGAATTTTGCACGGCAGTCGCTCTGATTGGCTAAAGCACGCCTTCAGTAGATTTTATGAGACAAATATTCCCGAAAACTCGTTCCCGCAGCTGCTCCGTTGCGCTGTGTCTAAGCGCTCTGCTTTGAACGAGAAGGCCCAGGTTCGAGTCCAGCACGCGAAGTTTTTTTTTTTTTTTTTCGAAATTTTGAAGTGTTTCGCGCATGTGATTTAGTTGACGCTTTTTTATTCTGGTTATTATTATATCAGGAGATCAACGTATAGGGCTTCTAGAATAGGTTGGTTTACGTTTAATATAGATTGTACACTGTGTCGTTGGGCTGGGTTACGTTAGGATTGTTGCAGTTTGGCTGGATTTAGGCAGCTTATGATACGTTAGGTTACGTTACGTTGGAAGCTAATATTGTTCAGTGAATTTTAGGCCAGCCAGCTTTTATGGAAACTGCTCTGAGAATTTCTCGGAGGTAATTCTCACGGTTGCCGTGAGATCAGACGCAGCCCTTATATTATCCCTGATGTGACTGTGTGGCGTTGCATGAAAGACACACGCTTGATTTAAGTAGAATCTCGATGAACGGAAATCGCTTAAACGGAATTGCCGCTTAAACGGAACAGTTGCCTGGAATTTGGTTGGTTTTATATTCAGATAACGTAAAAAAACTCTCGGTAATCGGAACTAAAATTTCCGCATCACCGTGTAAACGGAACCAGAAATGGACTTGTGAAATCCACTGGCATGAGAATCAGCTTTTTACGGTTCCGGCTGTTTCGTTCTTGTTTTTTTTTTTTTTTTTCCTCCATGCTTTTTTAGCCTTGTTGGCCTCGTAAGCCTCGTCTCGTAAGTGGTTAGCCGTGTTAGTGCAACGAATGCAACATCGCCGTTCTTGTTGCAGTCGTTCGGTCTCGATTCTAGACGCCGAGGCTACAGGGCTCACCTCCTGTCGCCTCGTTCCTGCCATCCTTGTGCTATTCGTCCTTCAGTACCACGTTGCCGTCTTCTAAATTCGGTGGCTCGTAAGCACTCGCGAAGTTGATGCCTCTAGCCTCCGTGAAGATGCAGTTGCAAGGACTCAAACAAAAATAATTGACGCATTTTGTAGTGCACAGCGACTCATTGTTGCCAAATCAACTTTGTGAATGCTGTGCCTACGCTTCTTGTAGTTTTCTTGCTTTCTGAAAACTATCAGCTAGTCACTTTCTGGTAGTTAGGGTTCCATGAAATGGCCTTAGAAGTGTGTACGCACATAAATTTGCACCTTAGAACATCTCTCTCAGTAAACGGAACTCCTGTTAAAGGGAACTAATTTTTCCGGTCCCTTGAAGTTCGGTTTATCGAGAGTCTACTGTACTTCGTTGTATACTCTGCGATCACCTTCCACGAGGCGTGCACGTGTTTGGACAAGTTGGCGATACACGTTGGTAGGCCTCTAGAGGCGTAATTTTTATGTCTGGCCGAGGAAATATCGTTCCTGCAGTTGAGACGAACACCGAATTCTGAACGAACATTTGCCCCGTGTTACCTTTGCTTTTGCCGCGCACCTGTCCATACTGCTCTCTCTCCCCTCTCGGTCCCCCTCTCCCGCCCGACCTCCACATGTCTCTGAAGCTCGAGGCGTTCCGTAGCACGCGCTTCTTTTATTTGTTACACGATAAGTGTGGACGCCAGGGACGTTCAAGGTTGAATGGACAACGAGGCATATAAGGCTTTCGCTTTAAAGGGACCCTGCAACACTTTCGCCAACTTTTTTTGAATCTTAAGTGTTTGCAGAACGTAGTCACCCAACACACCCAGTACTTAGATTAGGGGGTCGCAAAGCACCTTAGCCAAAAATTACTGCCCATCAGATAGCTTGGAAACTCGCTCAAAAGATTTTTCACTCTTTCCCGTCTTGATGTTCTTCGACGGCTCGAATTACGTCACTAAGGCCGTGTAGCGGCTGTCGGCCGGTTTTCCTTCAGTTGCAGCAATAAACGCTTTTCGATAGCAACTTATTAAAAAAGCCACAAAAACAAAGTAGAAACAGAAGGCGTGTCTGGTGCGACGAGCAAATCACGCAGTGACGCTCCGTGCTGGCGATGACTGTAGCTTTCGCAGTTGTTCCAGACGCAAAGGGAAGAGTGAAAGCTCTTATCGAAAGTGCTGCAGGGTCCCTTTAAGAAATCTCTGCAGGTTCATTTAAACGCTCTCGCACGGTTTGTGCGAATGTATCCGCTGCGGTGGCTCAGTGACTAAGGCTGAGCGCGAGGGCGTGGGTTGGATCCTGGCCGCGGTGGCGCCGCTTTTCTGCTGAGAGTGACGAAGGAAAGCGCCTGTCTGTCGTACTTCAACCGCAAGTCATAGATCCCCACGTGGCACAAATTAATCCGAAGCACCCCTCCGCCTACTCCTGCGCACAGCGCGCCGAAAGCCCGGTAGCCTTTTGGGCAGATTTCTTTATTATTTAAGATAAACTGTCTGCTTTTTTACGGTTAACTGTTCCCGAATTCAGTAAGAAAATACACTAACATAAGTCCTTTCAGAATAATAAAGTTACGAAAAGTTGTATAAGCGCCCCTTTAAATGCGCTAAAAAGATACGGAAAGAGAAGCACCAGACACAAATGAAGGAACAGGACTCAAGAGAACCGAAACTTTTAGTCGTTCCACTCAATGTGAAAGCTGTCGGAAGTGCAGAGCAATGATCCGCCATAGTGGGCTGCAGCGCCGTTATCCGTTCACTGCTGCATTTCAAATTCCCCGCCTTCGCAGTGCTCGCGCGCCCCCTGCCTGAAACTGTGCAAGCGGGAGTTCTGTTCTTTTTGCGTTTGCTTTCATTTCTTATGAAGGTGTTTTGCGTCATTTCAAACGCGTAATTATTTTTCTTGCGCGGCTGGAGCCTTTCTGCGTCATTTCGAACGCGCCTTTTCTTTTTTGCACGGCCGCTTTTTTCGCTTATCGTAAAAACCAACCCAACGAGCGTTCCTAACTAAACGAACGCGGGGGCCGCCAGTTACGTGCACAGATTTTGCCTGAAACGTGCCTGCAGTTTCCTTTGCGTTAAATAACGGGGAGATATATGACAAGCGCCAGCGGTTCACGAGGTTTGAATGGTTATGAATATTCAAATTGCGTGGTTTTCTAAGCCTCAGCGTGACCCCCTGACGACGGTACATAAGGCTCTACTTGGGTCCGTTATCTCGCTGCGCCGCCTGATTCCGGCACTCGCATCGACCGTTAGCGTGCTAAAACGACAAGGCAAGCCCATAAAGTACTCTGTACATAAAAAATCGCCAGACAGAGGCTGCTCATTAGTATTCGCCGCCTGCCTTTAAGTAAAGGTCTGCTAGCTCGGCTTTCGTAATGTGTCGCTTCGTCCATATTTCTTGAGGAATACCGCTTTTGTATTCGCAACTGAAAGTGCTTTTTAGGCCTCCCAAGGACATGTCCCTCTGCGTGGACCAATTTACCTGTAGCAATTAGTTATGTGCTGCATTGCGCAAGATCCATCCATTTTTTCTTTGCACAACACTTTTCCTCGAATGCTGTAGTGAATTTTCTGGTGTATTAACCCGTCGTTCGATGATAGTGTGACGACGAAATTTGTCCAATACCTCCGCTACGGTAGCATGGTGATCGGTGGGGAAGAAGTCGAGACGTCAAAGAAGTCTTAAGGTTCCGCCCGCCCTGTGAACCGGTTTATATTCGCTTCCAAGCGGACTCGTGGTAAAAAAGCGCATTCTGGCCCCACTTCCTGCAGCCAATCGGGGAGACGCTTGCTAACACCAATCAGCCATGTTCCCGCCAACGTGAAAAGGACCAATAACACACAGTCACAAGGAGAGTTATTGACGTAGAGAAAGTAGTTCTGACAAAGCATACTTGAGTAAACTGTGCAAAAAACAGAAAGGTCGTTTGAACTACACCGCACGGGCGGTGTGGAACGCCGCTGCAGCGCTGTAACCCAAGCTGGGCAGATGACTCCCCTTAACAGCCACGTCTTCCGGTCGGTCAGCGCGCACGCCGCCTGCCTTTCTAAGAAAAAATAGACCGAAGAAGGAGGCTACAAAATAGGAAAAGCAAACTGAACGGGGCCTTCGCGACAATATTGCCGCTTCCAGTTTGTCCTTTCCATGTACTCGATTTAAAATATTCGATACAGATGGTCTTACTTGAAATGAGTGGATCAATTTTCTCGCCCATTTTCCCTGTCGCTTCATTAAAAACTTTGAAATAGCGGCGTCACCCATATTGTAAATTCGGAGTGGTCTTGGCCGTAGCGTTCGGCGATTTGTATTCATTTCGTGCTTGTATCGTAATGTCGCCGGTTTCTAATGACCTATATATCGGTTAGTTGTGCGCTGAGATGCAGGCAGCGAACCTACATTTTCTCTTCTCTCTCTGTCCCAATCCCGTTTCATCGCAAACGGACACGACGTGAAATTCTGCCTGCGGTGACTTGGTTGCTTCGATTGCTAATATGTCGTTCTTCGACGCGTAGACATTTGGGCGTCTGCCAGGTTTGTATCAGTCGAAGCTTTCTGGGGGATTCATTAGTCTGCAGTAAATTTTTCACCCACTTTACACAACGGCGAGACTTTAATGTGCCATATTCTTGGTAGCGGAGGTCATTCTGCCTTCCAGTACAACAGACCCTCAGACGTTATGCCGATTCCTTGCGTAAATCCCTGAATACGAATCTATGTCGTCGCGCAAGCTTAGAGCCGGAATGCCGGAGGTGCAAATTTTTGCGCTGAACAAATCTGCAGAAACCGGGCGTATAGAACGCCATGAAGGTGGTAGTAACAGATGACAATCAGCAAAATACAGGGTTTGGTCAAACGTGACAGGAAAATGCTGAAACAGTCAACCTGGCCTCCAAGCTTGCATCCAGCCAGTATTAAGGGAATCCATTCGTAGAAATTTGCATCGTTTGCCCGGGTGTTTTGTGTACGGAATGGGCAGGTCATACGCGATGTCATTCAAGTCTTATAAGTGCAGCTCATTCGCGTGAATCAAAATCATTAAAGAAGACTATGCGCAACCTTGTGTGGCGTATTGAGTAATTTAGCTGATCATTTTCATTTACTTTCTAACCATGCCTACGGAAGGCATGCAGTACAAAGAAATCCATGGAGGCTTGCACTCATGCGCAAGAGTTGAATTGTGAAGCTGTTGTAGGTGAGCATTGACGGACAGAGTTAGCTTCAGTTGCACGCCCTGCCTTTCCGAGCGTCGGTCATGCCAACTATCCGCGGCCGGGCCATGCCGAGAACTGCGAAGGCGCTGCGCGCGAGGTCTTTTGTGCGATACTGAGCGCATGCGCACGCTCCTCCCCCTATCACGTGTCTTCCGTTGTCCAGTGGGTATTGCGACGTCTGTACGACGCCCGCGCGATAGCGTTCCTCGCGGGGAGTTTCCGTCGCGCACTAACCCCGAACCACGGCCCCTGGATAAAGCGCACGCGGGCGAGCGCTTGATCGATGGGCTGTGCCCGAACTTGCGGCCAGTAACAACAACTCCGCTGTTAAAATAGCATGGGAGTCATTCGACGACGGCGTGTCATGGCTGGTTTAAATTAACTATCCCTACCTGCCTGGCCAAACTTCGAATAGCCCCGGAAATAATGAATAGTCCCGGCACTAATAGCCCCGGAAGAAACGGTTTCGGAGCAAGCGGTTTCGGAACAAATGGTCCCGGAACAAACGGTTCCGGAATGAATGGTTCCGGAACAAATGGTGCAGGTCGAACGTCGAGATAAACGTTCCTCTCAAACCGTTCAGCTTGAATGACGTGCCCTTGATTCCTCCCCCACGCAGGCGTGTCATCGCCACGGACGCTGTCCCTGTCCGGCCGGCCTCTGCCCAACGCCCGACTCGTGTCCAACGCCATGTGGGACCTGGAGAAAGCAAAGCGTGGCAGTGCCCGGTACTCCCAGCAGCACACGCATCTGCTCATGGCCTTCGGGCAGCTCATCGACCACGACCTGTCGCTGACGCCGGACGCGCGAGGAGGTATACGAGCCAGAATAAGTACAAAGACACGCTAGAAAAGACAAGAACATGTATTTTTGTCTTGTGGAAGTTCTTCTGCAGCAGACGTTGACTTTGTTCTATTTTGCGTCGCAGCTGTGACCGAAAAAACTAGAGTGTTTGTTCATCGTACTAGACTGTATATCTTGGAAAGATACTACTGTAGAGTGCCTATAACTTGACGTGCGTTCTTTTTTAACACGGAAGTGTTTTATTCGGGGATTAACGAAGATTTCACTTACGTCATAGCCGTCACTGAAAGTACGCCAGCACAACAACGCAAGCGGCCTGTAAAGGGTGCACCCCTGCGCACAGGGTCTTCTTGCGGGGAAGCAACCTTTAGCAGTAAAGTATGTTATACTTACGATTGTTCGTTTTCGGGTTTTATATATTAACACGAAAGTGTTTTATGCCGGGATACACCAAAATTTCACTAACGTCATATCCGTCACGGAAATGACACCAGTACCTCCTTTGCCGAAGCGACCTGCCAGCAGGGCGTCGCTTGCCAAGCACACCCACAAGACAGCCACCGACCCTTAAATCATTCTCAGCTGCAAATATCGCTGAAGATTTCACTTTCGTGTTTTACCGCAGGACAATGAAAAAATAAATGCAAACAAGAAACTATTTTAGGGGCTCTGGCTGTCGGCGTCTTATGTCGTCGTTGCCTCATGTCGTCGATCGTCTCATGTAGTCACGGTGCTAAAACACACAGGCACTTTTTCAAACGCTTTGCGCTGGAAAGTAACGCGTACTAAAAGGACACACCGGGACACTCATTTTCCAACGCCTCGGGCTAGAACGCTTTGAGCTTCAAAGACACTAAGACTTACAGCAAAGCTGTACGCCTCTAACCCACAAATTTCGTCTCCGTCGGCAAAAACGCCAAGGCGCCAAGATACACTTGTACACTGCATGCATGCTTCGCCCCTCCCCCAGGTTTCCCGTTACAGTTTCATCTCCGTGGGCAGAAACGCCAAGGCGTCAAGAATACACTTAAACATTGTATGTCTCGTCCCTCCCCAGGTTTCACGTTAGTGGAGATGGCATGGGATTTTTTTATTGAGTTTTTAGTTTTCCACAAAGAAAAACTAAGGGTACGGGACAAAATGCACGCATAAGTACCGTATTTACTCACATAACGATCGTACTCGCGTAATGATCGCACCCCTTTAGTTTGTCTTCAAAATTCGATTTTTTTTTTTATTTCCCACGCAATGAACGCCCTTGAACTTGCCGAAGAAATATGTCGTATCGGTGCCAGGTCTAGCTGATGATGGTCGTGCTTACCCCTGTTTCCTTCCCTTTCAAAGCGGACACGGCTACGTTACCGCCGCAGACTTTCCGATATTCGCGGTATCGGAAAGCATGCGCTCAATATTGATGAGGAAGAAACTCTCACTAAAGGCACATAATGTACTCACAAAATAAAGAAAAAATGCACGCCCAGCTTTCTGCGTCGACATCCATGTGTCTTTTGATATCCTGCACTGTGACAAGGGCAGGCAGTTATCGGTCGACCTGTTGTCACATCGCAGCGAACTCGTTCCGGCGCATTCCGTAATTCATGAAAACACTGCATTTTGCGTGACCTTGAAAAGTGGCTGGCGGCGGTATGCGCAGTTCTTGTTATGTTTTTATTATTTATTTTTTGATGTTCATGAGCATTACTGTAAAAATATTGACCCGCAACTTGCTTGCGCTTCTTGTGCTAAAAGGTTTTCGCAAAAATTTATCCCGCGTAATGAACGAACGCTTAAATTGGCACCAATTTTTTTTAAGTGCAATCATTACGCGAGTTAATACGGTACCTGACTGGGTCCCCGTTCCCTGTATAGCAGCAGCAGCACAAAGTTACAAGATTCGAAAAGAAAAAAATATATTACAACTGGTAACCGAGCAAACAAACAATAAATTTGGAAACACTCGCGTCACTTCGCAAATACGAACCAGAACACGCAAAACCAAAGAGTATGGATTGTGGACATCAAATAACAGCCCGCTAGAGGCATATTTGGAGAGACACATTTCCAAACTTTGCTGTTGCAATAAAGCCAAGCGGCAAGTTAACGTGCATGGAATGAAATCGCGCTATTTGCTTGTTTTGGTTCACATTTCCGTGTTCGCATTTAATTTGTCCGTGACTCTGCTTACAGCTAATCATAACCACTTTTAAATAAATACAGTCGTAACAAAGTCAGTTCGCTGTCCCGAGGACTCCGTTATAATGGGAGTTTGCTGTATTTTTAAAGCGCCGAGAAGGAAATGCCGCCGGTGTTCGAGTCTTCACAGAACATTCCAGCGTGGGTGCCGCCAATATACGTTGGTGCGAGTGCAGCTTCGTATATGTGCATGACTGTGTCTTGACGCGTGCGCTGCCAACGCTTCCGCGATGTGCAGCAGAGGAGAAAAGCGAGACGAGCGCCAGAGTCGTTTCTCTTTGCCCGTCAACACAGTCTTGCCAACTGAGTTATACACTAAATGGCCGAACACATGACCCTCGATTTTTCAATGCGCAGCCAACTTTCGCTATTTCCAAACACCGAAGTAACTCTGGTCTTCGCAATATATTAGAATACGTGCAAAGGTTACGCCCTATACGCAGAGCGTATATATTTGTCCCACGTTTTACATAGCTAAGGACATCTGAAAGGCGGAATACAAACTGCACGCATGCGTACTGGCATGCAAGGGGTTGTTGAAGAACGCAGCCGAACAAAACTCAGAAACCTGATGTCCTCTTTGAAAGCATGAAATTCGTTTAAAGTTATTTTCACTTTTCTAAGCGTGCGTGTGCGTACATTTAAATGTGAGTAAGTGGAAAGACAACATGTACGTGTGTATTTGACTTGAGAGCCCTCTAAAGGAAACGAAGGTGTATCAGCAGAAACCAGCGAAGCGCCATAAGCAAACAAAGGTGTCTCAACAGAACCTCCCACCCCCAGGATAGATAAGGGCCCCTGCATACGCACCGGTGACAGACCTACAGCCGACGTGCAGTTTACAACAGGATTTGAAACATGTATCCCATGCAATCTCTCCGTCAAAAAAAATCCTAATCAACCGAATCTCAAAAATCTGAATGGTGTTTTGATTAACCAAATGGGTAATGTTAACCCATTGACCATATGGGTAACGTTGTGAGCACAGTATGCGTGAAAAGTTATACTCGCGAGAAGGTTGTTTCACTGAGGAAATCCGGAAACTAAGTCACCACTTTCTGCGCCACCATAGCATTACTTCGCCTATCGAAAGCAGCTTTTTTTTTTTCTCATATAAACCTGGCTTCAGCTGTGTTTGGAAGACGAAACCACTTAAACGTACTCCCAAGTTTTTTTGTGTGTGTTTCCGCTTCCGCGCGGCCTCGTCGCCGACGACTCGCATCGCTTGAGCGACGAGGAAGTGTCGTTCCGGGCGGGACATGCCAAAACATCACTCCGCGCGGGCATTTGTAAACTTTCGCCGTAGCTCTTAGCCGCGCGATAAGCAGTTTCGAAACCTGCCAGAAAAGACGCCCGTTTACTCCGCCCGCAGCCTTCGCATTAGTCCGAAGGACGCCTAAAGGCGCCGCATACATTTACTTCCGGTTGCGAGTAACGTCCGCCTTATGCGAGCCGGATCACGAATTGGCATAAACAGGTCATAAGTTCCGTTTGCCAAGCCAAGCTGCCGCATTGGCACGCATCGAGGGTTGCCGCCACCTCGAAGGGATTGAGAAATGGGGTGCCCCGGGCGCCGGCTGGATGCGGGCCAGTGATGTAACGACTTTCAATGCGGAGGGCCTTTTGGCTGCCTTGGCATAGTTTCCGTAATAGATGCGCGTGCCGCTAGTTTATGTTACCCCGCTGCGGTTGTGATTTATTTACGGGATTATGAAACCGGCACATTTCTTCTTTTTTTTCATTCCGGGGAACCTGCTTGCTGTTAGGGGAAGGTGGTGCGAAGACTTCGTGAAACTCCCATAAATACAACTTTAAATCTACCTAGCTTGTCACTTCGCCCAAGCATTTCATGCTTGTTCCTCTTCCACAAGATTTCCCGTTCTATGCCCTCACTGAGTAACTCACTTCTTTCTTTTTGACGTTATCCTACATTTCCTTCGGAGCGATCATCACTTCATAGTTGGAATTCCAAGCAGCCGGGTTATTAGTCATTCCAACTCATTCGTGCCCACATCAAGCTCGCACTGGAGCCACCTTTGTACCATCAAGACGACCACACACGCGAACCCTTTTTTTTAATATTGCTCCATTTCATTTTATCGTTTGCAAAATGTTTTCACCGCTCCTCTTTGTAACGCATTGTCTTGAGAATAAATAAATAAATAAATAAATAAATAATAAATAAATAAATAAATTGGAGTGGAGACTGGTATGCTGGTCTAGGGATTAGCTCGGCACCAAGGCTGCATAGCTACAGTCAGGGAAGGAAGAAGCTTCACGGCGCCGGCGTATACAGCTTCGCAGGCGCGAGTCAATAAGAAATTAGACGCCCCGCTTTAACCCTAAGCTGGCAGCAAGCCATAAATCAAACACTCTCTTGTCAAGTGAGCGCTCCCCTTTTATGTCGGACACTATATTCGTAACTCAGTTTGGGTTTCACTGCGACGCTTGGTTCGGCGCGAAATTCAAGTCGTCATTATGTGTGCATGCACTCGGGCAGCCCAGGACCGGCGTGGTTGGAGGTCGATAGGCTTTCGTCATGTAGGGCTCTTAGAAATAATGATGATGATGCTTATGCTGATGCCGCTGCTGCTGTTGATGATGACCATTATGGTGGTGTGATGATGATGATGATGATGATAATGATAATGACGCTTGATTGGGGATCCTTACAGGGTGTTGCGAAAGACGTTGTTCTACGTTTGGAGTTTACGTCACAAGCGCAGTAGTCTGGAAACTGATTGATTGTAGGGTTTAACGCGCCGACGCAACGCAGGCGATGAGGCGCGCCGCAGTGGAGGGCTCCGGATTAATTTTGACCACCTGAGGATCTTTAACGTGCGCCGAAATCTCGTGCACACGGGCGTTTTTGCTTTTCCCTCCATCATAAAAGCGGTCGCCATGGCCGGGAATCGAGCCCGTGACCTCGTGCTCAGCAGCGCAACGCCTTAGCCACTGAGCCACCACGGCGGGTGTCTGGAAACTTTTAACCCAGATTACATGGGGGACTCCAGGAGGGAGGGGAAGGAGAAGGAATACTTTTATTAGGAAGGAAGACTCCAGGGGGGAACGACGTACCGATTAACCACAACCAGGCGATATATAACTTAACTGGTACTTTGATTAGCCGAAAAATGAACTACGTTTTAAAATTAGCGGTGGACGAACATTCGAAATTTCGAATACGATTCGAATGTATTTTGGCACTCATTTCGTATTCGATTAGAGAATTCGGTATTCGGTATCCTAAAATATTCGGTTTTGAACTAATCTTTGGGTGTGCAACAAGTATACACAATGTGCTGGCAACACCTTGGGGCAGAGCGACTGACAGGCCTCACCCTCACATTTCGCTCAATAATATGACACGCACTCTGTATCCCAAGTTGTCATAACTTAGTCTTGTCTATTTATTATATTTTATGTAAAAATACATTTATGACGAGTGTTTTGTTATTACACCCCAAACTAGCAGCCAATGCTATAGGTCCACACAGTATTGTGTATTATGCGTACGCGATGACTCCAACACGAAAAAAAAATGGCTTCTTATCTGCTCCTTTCGTTGCAAATGTCGCCGCAAGACGATAGTCGACTGGCGCCCCTGCCAAGTAAAGGCCTCCCTTCTCTTTCCCGCTCACCTCCCATGGTGTTCCTCTCCCGTCTCGTTCAAGATAATACTCTAGAGGTTTGCTCAACTCAATTTAAATTTACCGCGCTCCGCTGCTCCAAGTCGGGTGCCTCGATGCCAGCGCTGCCGTACGGCGGAGACGCGCGTTAATCGAGGCACCCTACTGCAACGTTTATAGAACCACGTTACCCTACTCCACGAGCTTGCCAAGCGGAACGTGGAACTTATCTAGTGGAACCTTTCGTTAATGTTGCTGTTTGATTTTTTAAATTCCGCCAGGTAGCGCTGAAAACAGCAGGCGACGGTTTTCTGCAGTTGATGTAGTACTTCATTTGCTATCGCAAAAAAACAAGCATCCGTGAATTTTTTATCAAAGGAACGCTGCAAATACCACTCATGTATTGATTTGCTGCCTTATATTTGCGTAATCTCGTGTTCTTGTTCAACAATGTTGACAAGTACGAACATTGACACCGGAGTTGGACGTTTAGATTTGGCTGTGAGTATCGAAGACTACTGCTCAGTTTTCGTTTCACTTTGACCGGGTGGCTGGATCGAGTCAGAGACAGACAGACAGACAGACAGACACACCAAAATTTCTGCGTTTAAGTAGCCCAAGAAAGACTATCGTCCTTAAAAATGTCAAAGACCCTTTCTAAAAGAAAAATGAAGGAGCGCAAAGTTTTACCATCAATCAATCATACTTTATTCACGTTTTTTTTGTACAGGGGTCACAAAAAAACTGAGGGGGGCTAGGAAAAACCAGTCCAAACGACCGTTTGACAAGCCTCGCCACCGCTATGACTCACAGGTCATTGGCATTGCACTACAAACTCGAACAATAAAATAAGAACAGCTGGTAACTTGATAACAACAGTTACCCACGTAAATAAAAATTGACACTTCTACATACGAATGAAAACGTTATAGGACTATGCAGAAGTTCGTATACAACAGTTCATGTACAAAAGTTCATGAACAAAAGTTCATACACGAACCGTATACAAATGTTTATATAGAAAATATGATCCTAAATTAAAATTTTTCAGGGGCAGAACATGACCTTATGTGAAGTTCTTGTTCTTGTTCAATAGTGTTGACAAGTATGAACATTGCCACCGGACTTAGACGTTTAGATTTGGCTGTTAGTATATAAGACTATTGCGCAGATTTTATTTCCCTCTATCCTGGTGGCTGAATTGAGTCACAGACAAACAGACAGACAGACCAAAATTTCTGCGTTCAAGTAGCCCAAGAAAGACTGTCGTCTTCAAAAAAACTTCTATTCACGACGTTGCTAAACGAGGTAACGCACATGCGCCCCAGGCTTCTTCCTCATGAAGACTGTCGGGCGTCTTCTTTCACGAATTCCATCCGTCGCAGCGCGTGGTGTAAAATGGTGCCCCGCCTTCCAACAGGACACCATTTTGCTTTGTCGGGACTTATTTGGACAGCACGCCCCAAGAAAATCGCTCTCTTCACACGACGCCGCCAGCATGCTCGCTAATTACCGGCGAAAGCGCTCCGTTTCTTTACGCGCCGTTTCTTTGTGAGGGCTCGTACGCGAGAGACCTGCTCGCGTGTGCGGGGAATTACTCGCGAGTGCGCGACCTTGCCCGCGCCTGCAGCTCACTCTTCCGAATGGCCCACAACCGTAGCCGGCGCCGGCCACGTGGTCGTTACGACTTGGCCGCGTTTCAAGATCGCCGCTGAGTTCTTGCATGTTTAAACAGCGTAGCAACGGCGGTGGCAGCGGCGGCGTCGGCGGCGAACACTTAACGATGATTTCGCTTTCTTTTGTGCGCCTGCCTGCCTCTCTTATCCTCTTGGGTCGCGCCCCGGGAGGATACGCCGGAAATGAATGTTATCTCTGTTGCCTAAGTTGAGATTTGGATTCGGCTTAGAGGTTGCAACACCGGTCGTGGAGACCATCGCTGTAAGGCGAGTTTCCGAGCCTTCTTTGATTGCTGGACGAAGCCGACTTGCTCCTTTCGCTCTGTAGAAGAAACTGGAAGAGCGCACTGTCGCTATATTTCATTCATTCATTCATTCATTTCATTCATTCATTCATTCATTCATTCATTCATTCATTCATTTCATTCATTCATTCATTATCTATGCCCACTGCAGGACGAAGGCCTCTTCCATTGGCTTTCACTTCCCGCCAAATTCCACTTCACGCCAAAAGAGGCGTAACCGATCGCGACTTTTTAAGGTGATATAGGTTAACGAATGCGTACTTTGCGCGGACATCTTCAGCAATGAAGACGCGGTTTGCTTCAAATTGGGCTAGAGATAGTGTTGGCTCCTTTATGAGATTGATGGACTGGTTAAAACCTTTACTGGAGGAAAGGGGAGGCCCTAGAGGCCCTGCGTAGGGAATGGGAAGTGAAGTGATTGGGGAATAGCAAAGGTCTTCGCCACACAATTGAATGTCTCTTGGAGCACTCATTTTGCGTTCATGATGTTAATAAGGCTCTTCTCGGGATAGGTACCCCCCCCCCCCCCCCGGGCTACACTAATCTCGATACACTAATCTCGCTACACTAATCTCTACACTAACCTCTACACTAATCTGTATACCATAATTGCCTAATGCTTGCAGAAAATCGATGTCGCGATTTATGAGAGAAACGGCCACGTATCGGCTCGCTTTGCTGCAAATGTGGTTGACAGACGACAGTCTTCTGCGGCCCCTGCCCCGTAAATGTCTCTCTTCTCTGTCCTGCCCGCCGCTCATGCACTTCCGCTCCCGTCTCGCTCCTCCCGCGATAAGCGGGGTGGAGGTTTGGTCAAGTTAATTCATTTTTTTTTTCCCGCGTGCCAATGCAAGCTCCATCTACTGGAACCTTTTGTTACTGTGGGACTTCCTGAGATTCCGACAGAGGACAATTTCTGTATTTTGGGCCAAAACAGTTTTTTCAATGCGCAGTTTCCTTATTTTCCTATTGCAAAAATCAAGCAACCATGGATTCTTAATTAGAAGAACATTGAAAGTACTACTTATGTATTGATGCTTTGCCTCATATATGTGTGAGGTTTTATTTTGCTTAACGATGTTGACAAGTGTGAACATTGCCACCAAATTTAGTAGCTAATGATTTGCCTGTATAAACGTGTAGTGAAAGATTTTTTTTTTCTTTTTCGCTTTTTGGCCTGGCGGCTGAATCGATGGACAGACAGACAAGAACACGTTGCTTATATCCAGTATCCGGCCGATCCGTGTGCTAGCTAACTACAGCGGGTTCATGATGTTACTAGATAAAAATAAATTCTCTTTTCGACAGACAGGTAGACATACAGACAGGCAGACCAAAATTTTCGTCTTCAAGAAGCCCAAGAAAAAGTGTCGTCATTAAAAAAAGAAAATAAACGACACCGTAAATGCGCATAGACTTGTAAATCAAGTGCTGTTCGATCTCAGTGAGGGACGCATGGACGTTAAAGAAGCCACAATTCAGGCTTCAAAAAATGGGTAGCGGAAGAAATTTGGAGTTGTAGTAGAGAGAAAGAGAAAAAAAACACTTTATTTGGCCCGAAAATTTTAAGCGTCGACAATCAGCGAATCGGGTTCGCTGATGGCGGCTTCTCCTTTCGTGCCGGATTCAGGTCCGTTACTTCAAGGGTTGTTCCCCCTCAGTACATCGAACACGGATACAGTGAAGATGCCCAACCACTTGGTGCACAGCGCTGTTTCTACGCCACATGTCGCCGCAATTCTTTGCGTCTTGTTTCTCCTGTCGGTGCCCTTCCGGGGATATTTAAAGTGCTCCTAAGCCCTGTGCTGCGTTCAGCGCCGGCCTGAAGACCCTTGCCCATCCCCGCGCGTCCGTGGGTTTGATTTCAGCTCCTGCCTAGGGTTTTATTTTGTTAGATGACGTAAATTATGCGCGGAAGGTGCCGGCTTTTGTAGACACCAGCTGAGTGCGTGCGCTTTCGCCAACCTAGCCCTGGTTGGTGACGCGGTCGCCTTATAGCGAAGAACCTCCTGAAGCACGTGGACCATCACCATCATCATTGAAGTTATTGAGAAAAAATACAAATAGATATTCTCTGCAGAGCGGTGGTTGGAGTCCAAGCACGTGGATCCCACAAAGCTCAGAGCTCTCTACGTCGTGAGGGCCCTTCACAACATAACGGCATAATGGGATACACGCTTCGTGCTTTTCAAAGGCAGGCGTTTTCGCAAGTGGACGTGCGGGCCCTAATGATCTGCAAGAAATGGAGCTGCTGTCTGAAAGAGGTCGCACGTCGAAGACCAGCGCAGTTTTGAATAATGTGTGGATAGTGAGAGCGAGGCCCCACGCCTGGCATTGTAGCAGGTGTTGAAATATGTAATTTATCTTGCCCAGACACGGCGCAAATCTTGAGTTATTAGATTACCTTCCGCTGATGACAAAGTTGTCGCTCCTCCGCAGGAAGCAGAAGTTGCCTCTGCATTTGGCGCCACCAGGGAAGTGTTTCATAAGCGGCAGACGGACGAGGCCCAATATCGCTTCTTGGAATCGCTTTATGCTTCTTTTTTATTTACTTCGAGTTTTTGCCGCCCGGCATATGAGAGGCGGTTTAAAGATGGGAGTAGAGAAGAAAGTAAGAAGGCAATAGTAAGAGAAGAAAGTAGGGAGAGAGGGGCTGCCAAGAGCACAGATGGTCACGAAACCGATAGGTTTTCGAGTCTACAGGTATGCATGCAGTCCAGTGGCGTGCAGTAAGTCCATTAGTGACCTGCAGTATTTATCCTCCTGCACCCAGGGGTTGTAGTCATCCGGTTTATCCCACCGGCGACCAACATTTCTGAGCGCATCGTCTCGAGCTGTCCTTGTTCCCGCGCACGTCCACAAAAGATGCTTGGCATCAGCTTCAACCGCCGGAGACGGACGCTTGGGACACGTTCCTGGGTCGTCTTGTGAGCGCCCCCAAGTCCAAGTGACTGAAGGTGTGAGGGCCACCCCAGCCCGAAGCCTCCTGAGAGAAACTTCCTCCACCCGGGAAAGATTAGGGGTCAGGGAGCAGACACACGGGGGAATTAGGGCACGAGTGTCCCTTCTCAGAAGAGATTTCATGGCTAAAAGGCGGGAGCGTGGATCACTAGGAAGAGGGCTATGGGAGGATTCAGGGGGGGGGGGAGAAGAGTGGGAAATATGGTCCGCTAATTGATTCAGTACATTCTGACCGTGCCCTTGTACCCAATGTACACGGATCGTTATCTCTGATGTTCTGTGAAGGCTGTGAATCTGCTGGCAGATCAGAGGTGTCTTCTTTACTTGCTTCAGATGCTTCACAGCACTGAGCGAGTCTGTGTACATATGCACCTCGGTGATGTTATGGAGTGCACTTGCAGCATTGTTTGCGTCATGTACAGCCTGGAGCTCCAGTGGCAGCGGGTCCGGAGTGTCGGTAGTGTAACAGCGCGAGCCTTTGATTTCCGGGTGCGTGGCACTGACGAAAGCAGTCCGTCCTCCGTCCGGCAGAAGAGCTGCGTCTGTGTACAGTACGTAGTGGCCTTCAGGGACTGTGGTATCGGAGGTTGGCGCTGGCTGGTCACGGCAATGAAGCTTCGTCGTCTTATTGGTTGTCATTGTCGTGTACCGCCACGGTTGAAGATCGTCTAAGGTTGAAGTGACGGGGGACTCATGACAAAAATGTGAATGAATTGCTGCGACCATTGGAATATACAAACGCTTGAGCTTCCTTCCTTATTCGCGCTCGTTTATAAGCTCCGTTATAGTACTGAGCTGCGTCATAGTATAAGATGGGTATCGGGGTAAGACGAGGAATTGCCGTGATGGTGCGCATGGCTTCTCTGTTTATAGTCTCAAGTTGCGCCCATTGTTACATGGTAAGTCTGTGAAATTGTGCCTGGTAGAGTAGGCGCGGCTGGAGAACAGCACGTACGAGTCTTCTAGCCACCTCCTTGCGGTCTCCTCCACTACGCGTTGAAATCCGGCGGATCAAGTGCAAGGTTGTCGAAAAGTCCTTCCGTGCCTTCCGGAGCCAGTGAATACCAGAACCAGACTGGTGGATCAGAAGTCCGAGCACCCGCAGCTCTTCTTTGGCTGGTATGGCAGCTGAACCAATTTTAAGTTGAAAGTTAGCCATGGAGGCTAACTTCCTTCCTGAATTATTAGCCACTTGTACGTAGCACGACTTTTCAGCTGAAATTTCTAAACCACCTGATTCCGCAAAGGCGTGAAAAACATCTGGGGCTTGCTGGAGATGACGGCACTGTAAACCGACGTCGGGGTTTGTGGACCACAGTGTGACATCACCCGCGTAGGTGAGAAGTCTAACGAAAGGGATGTCTTGTAATTTCCATGCCAAGGGTTCAGATGCGATGTTGAAGAGCAGCGGTGCTAGCACGGAACCTTGCGGTACCCCACGATTCCATGTAAACAGGCCGACCGGCTTCCCATCCACTCGTACAGAAAACGTCCTTGAGCACAAAAATGAGTGTACCACTTTGGATACATGAAGTGGAATCCCTAAGGACTCCATGTTTCTGAGTATTGTCCTGTGGTCCACGTTGTCATAGGCCTTGAAAATGTCAGTGGCCACCACAGTCCGCACAAGATGGATGTGGGGTGAAAAATGCAAAATATCATCTGCCGGAATAGGGGGTCCATCCTCTGTACCTAGGTGCGGTCTGAAGGCAACCTGAGCAGGATGGTATTTCCTGTTGTGCTCCAGCCACCAGATAATAGAGTGGGCAGTATTCGCTCAAATATCTTGCATATTGTCAGTATCAAAGAAATATGTCTTAGTGCAATAATACCCGTGGGTGGTTTTCCCGGTTTGGGGATAGGCACTACCACGGAGTGTTTCCACTCGGGTGGAATGACACCTTTTGCCCACACATCATTCCACGAACGGAGTAGTGCGTCCAAGGCCTCCTCCTCCAAGTTCTTGAACAGCTCAGAAGGGATTTCATCATACCCTGGAGAAGAGTGTGCTTTTGATTCTTCAATGGCCGCGATAAGCTCGGCCATCGTAAACGGTTCGGTTATACCCGATTCGTCCAGTACCACAGCCGACGGAGGGGCGGCCGGAGGTTGTTGGTGGTTGGGAAAGAAACTCACGGCCAGCCCTGTCCGCAAACTCCTCTGGGCTCTGCTCTGGGGTGAAAAACGACCAGAATAAATCTACTTAGGACGGGTTATACTCGAATTTCGTAACTCCAGCTCAGTTACCTTCATTCCGGCGGCCTTAGCCCTCAGTTTTGAAGAGACTTCCACAATCCCATTCGAATTATTTTATTGTCTGAACAAACAGCACAAAAGTTTTGATGTCCCGCTGCAACGTATTCATGCAGCGTGCGGCCGTAAAGTAGGGTGCGTGAAAATGTAAAGGCCGACCAACGTTCAATATAAAACAGTGAAACCTATCCTGCACTCTAAGAAAAAAGGGTGTGGTAGTTTCTCCCCTAAGGGTGAAACAGGAATGTATCATATATTGCTCCCTAAGAAATAGAAAGATTCTCCCTTTAAGAGGGAAGAGCGCGTTTCTCCCCCTCGGAGTGGAAGAAGATTCCCCCCTTTCGTGAGCTAATTAATGGAGAAACGTTCGTCCCCTGCCGGCGCTACCCGAGCTAGGGTTTGTTATGCGAGAAAGGCCTAGCGAGCTGATCGGTTCGAGGACCGAGGAAGTACAAATAGGTAGGTTACTGTGACTGTGTGCGCTTAAAATGCGCTAACCTAAACATTAACTCCCGGGAGCTCAAAACGACTCGAAGTGATGGACAGGTCCGAAGTGATGGACAGGTCCGGTTTAACACCTGTCCATCACTTCGAGTTGTTGATCGATTCGTTCTCGCGCTACAAACGACTAGCCTCCTGGTTAGCTCAGTTGGTAGAGCGACTGCTCCGGTTAAGCGGTGGTCCCTGGTTAGAAACCTGGACCAGGACAAATTTTTCTTAGCAAACTTTCACAGAAACTTTGCGAAGTTTCTGTGAAAGCTGTATAGCTTTCCTTCGTAGCCGTTCGGCTGCATTGAGGGCGATGTCAAACTTTCCTTCGCAGAAACTTACTCCACCTTGGATTTCCCCTAAATCTTGTCGATTAACACCTAACGCAGCAGTTTTGGACAAAGTAAAATTTATCAATCACGGCACTTTTGGCAACATTTTTTTTTAACGGAAACTTCATTTTCGTAGCTACGAAGTCGTTGCTGGCCATGCCACGCCGAACTTGCGGCCGAACTACCGGCTATGGCGGCACCTATGGAGACATGGAGCGCTTTCGCAAAATCACGTAGACGCTAGCGCCAGATTCGACTCTAGGTAAGCTAGTCCGAAACTCTATGGTTCGGCCGGAAGTTCAGCGTGGCATGGCCGGCAACGACTTTCTGGCTATGAAAATTAAGTTTTTGTTTTAAAAAATGCAGCCGAAAGGGCCATGATTGATAAAATTTTACTTTGTCTAAAACTGCTGTGTTAGAGCGCTTATTTTGAGAACGAATTCTGGGGGTTAGAAAGAACAAAAAAAGCAGGAGTCCTGCGTTTTGCTCACGCCGCCAGATACAGCGGGCCGTCCCGTATATATTTACAAATTATTACATATTCCAAACTATGGTGGCTAGAAGGTGGCTTCCATAGAAGGGGGCCACCAAGGTGGAGCCACCATACTCCAAGCTAGAAGCTGTATTCTTCGTTTTTTGTGTGTGTGTGAAATCCAGCTGAAAGTAAATTGTTTACACTGTCTTAAAGTGTGTTCATGCTTCCTATCAATACTGTATTAGGGCGTCGGCGTCGGCGCCGACGGCAGATCGCAGACGACAGGGAGAATATCTCCTCCCCCGTTTCGGTTTTCATTAGAGGCCGTGCAGAGGGCGCTATATGCAATGGGCTAAAGGAAGAAACTCGCTGGGCTGGGGGAGAAAAACCCGCGATTTTCTCGCTCTTAAAGCAACGCTTCACTACTTTCGTCCGGTGGTTTCACCGCAGATGCGCGAATTCACCTTTATGATGCGACTGCATCTCATTCACTCGCCTTGTCCCTCCACACGGCGTTGTTGTTGTCCGTCCACACCCCTCCCCCATTCTCCTCGCCGCGCGAGCTGCGCTCTCCGCCGCTCACCCCCTCTCCTCTCCGATAGCGAACACTCTCTCGCGAGGGGCATCGGATTGGATTCGATTGGGTTGCCTTGGCTTGGCTTGGCTTGGCTTGGTTTGGATTGGATTTGGTTTGGATTGGATTAAAGTGGATTGTGTTGGATTGTGCTGCGTCATAGCCGCGCCACGTTGCGTCATAGCCGCGGTCGTTCCAGCACCGGCCAAAGAAATAAAGAATACAACATACGCGTTCCTCACACGTTTCACGCAATTAGAGAATCAACCCAACGGAAACACCAAGTGAACCCCCAAGATGCGTCGCATCTCCACAGGGTTCCCCTCGCGGGAAGGTGGGGTAATTTTTGACCTCAGACACACCCCGTGCGACACACCCCTTGAAGCGCATCGCATGATTCGCCGGGCCCGCTATCCGTGCTGCGCACATATAAGGCTTCTTGTAGGCTAAGCGCGAGGCAGACACAGGACGAGACAAGAGATGGGACGAGGACGAGCGCTCGTCTCGTCAGTCTGCCTCGCGCTTAGCCTACAAGAATGTATCACCAACAAGCCCAACTTTAGACTCTCGACAATTAAGGCCCCGTTTTCAGTCGTTCTGCTGCGCTGATCAGTTGAGCGGTTCGCGGTTGCGAGCGCTCAGCTGATCGGCAGCCGACCAACCCCGCCGCCTCCCACGCATGCGCCGCTGGGTCGTCTCGGGCTACGTTACTCATCTTGCGCCCGGCGATGGGGAACACCGCGGTCGCCGTGAATGAAAGCGAGGCGTTGCACGGGACCGAACGGCGCTGAGCCGTGGTCGGCAATACAGCTACATCAAAGGTTAACCAAGCGAAACTAAGACTCAACCAGACCCTTTTTTTTTTAGTGTGTAGTGTCTGCGCAGGCGTCAGGCCCCAGCCAGAGTGGTGGGAAGGGGTTACCCGGGACTGTGTTTTTTATATAATGAAAGAATTGAAGGTTCAGGAACTTGTGTGTTTTGAACCCTTCCTCGCGCTATCAAAAGAGCCCTATCTGTATCGTTCCCACTATTGTTGCGTTCCAACCCAAATCTCGACGGGCCGTATTGTTCTTAAGCCGTAGAACAATGAAAAATAGCAGAGGAGGGCCGGGGGCGGCAAACAGTGACCGCGCCCCCAGGAGTTCTCTCCGTATATTCACGTGTATAGGGTGTATGATAATGATACGCTGTCAGCGAAATAAACAAGGACAATTCAGGATGTTTCTTTATTGTTCGGCAGTAAGAGCGTCGTAATCACACACGAAGTATGAGAGCAAAGAAAACGCCGGGTACGGAGCTAGCTCACGTCCGGTTGGTATAGTCGGCTAGTCACAGAAGCAGGCCTCATGCCAACAGAGACAGGCGGGGGAGAACAGCAAAAAAGGAACGATGCTGGGTGGGGGGTCGCAGAACGATTAAGCGGTGCACAAAGCATGCGCACTCTCGTGACAATGAGTTGAAATGAAATCTGTTGAAATCTCGTGAAATGAACATGCACAGTGCGTCGCGCCACGAATATCTTCGTGACCGGTTTTGTGTCCCGCATCTTTAATGCGTTCGAGGCGTGGATGGCCCGTCTTTGCTTGCAAGGACAAACTTCCGCCCACACCGATCTTGTTTGCCGATTATGATATCGTTATCGTTGTCCCCCTATCTTCTTGATCATCATCGTCGTCGCCGTCAGCGTGTCACGGTTTAATGGCTGCTATCCGCTCTTATTCTGCTGTTCACAATCTAAAACAAAGCGCCAATTCAGAAAGAAAAAAAAAAAGGCCGCGTATTTGCTTGTTTCGCACAAGATTTCGACGAAGATTATATCAGATGTGAACGTAACGCGGTACAAGGAACGACTTACATCTACCTAGTTACTATTATCGGTAACGAGTAACCTATTTATTTAGATATTTTTAAAAAAAGGAACGGGTAACGTATTTAGTTCCTTTTAAAGCCAAGTAACAAGTAACAATATCAGACTCGTTACTTCTGAGGAGTAACCTGTACAACACCGCTCAACGGCCTCAAACTGTGCATGCGTCTGTAAGCACATTGCGCTGATGTTTGCCTCGAAAGCAGCAGCGCCGTTGTCTACATTCGGGTGGTTCGGGGCGACATTTCTATTGTGAATGATGCCACGCTCATCACGGCCTCTTGTCGTAGCATTCAATTTAAGCAAGTGTCGGCGCACCGCCCGAGATACCAACAGCCGGAATTATCACGAGTCGAGCACGGGCGCCCACACTGCCCACACAAAGAATGCGTGTGGGTAGCGTCATGATAACAAAGGCCGAGACGAACGAATAGTTTAGGTGGTACCGATGAAAAGTTGTTAGTCCTTGATATTGAAGCCGACCAATCAAATTGCAGATAATGCAAAAGGCAGGAAGGAACCAACGCATTCATCACGGGACGCGTGATTCACGGCAGAGGAAGCGAGGAAACATAACTGATGAAAACTTCGAGAGGCAGCTACTGCTTATGTGCAAACGACTGGTAAAGAGGAAACAACGAACCGTGAAACAAAACAGTTGTGCGTTTGGCCGTCAAGGTAACGTGAAAAGTAAGGCCGGGTTCAGACTGTTACCGCAACTGTCGTAATAACTTTAAAGAACGACGTCATTTCACGTCTCAGCCAACCGAACTGCGTGACACGCCGTTTTTTTTACGTCCGTAGATTACGATATGGCTTTTGCGTCGGTAGTTTGAACATAGCCTAGCTGGTTACTTTTCGAGTGACTCACGAGCTTCTTTTGAGAATCGGTAACGAGTAACGTATTTAGTTACTTTTTGAGCAAGTAACGAGAAACGGTATTTGGTTATTCATGGTGGTCAGCGCGAACGGAAACAACACACGAAGAAGAGAATGGACGACACAGGTGCTACGGTATTCGGTTACTTTTTGGGGGGGTAAAGTGTACAGGTCTGACGATAGCCTTCTACCGCCCATGCCACGTAAATGTCTCTCTCCGCTCCCACTCCCACCCCTCAAGCTCTTTCTCTCCTGTATCGCTCCCCCCCACGCGTCGATGCTATAGTTCATTCCACAAGCTAGGGGCAGCACTGTGGAGGCTACATTGTTGTCAAGAGCCCGCCCCCTCAGGGCGCCTGACTCGCCGCGAAGAAAGCGACAAAAGGCGCCGGGGCCTTGCGGTTCCACCTGCCGAGAGGGGAGAGGGAAATGTCCTTTCAGGGCCCCCTTCACGGTGAGTTAGGCGCCCTCAGTGGGAGGACTGTTGGCAACAATGTAGCCTCCACAGTGCTGCACCTAGCTTGTGGAATGAACTATAGGTTTCCTCTATTCAATTCAATTTTCCCGCATTCGAACAGATGGCGCGCTATCTGTCGGGACGTTTTGCTGCCGTTGGGCTTTGAGGACGTCGAGCTCGAGCTCTTTAATTTTAGTGTTTATTTTTATTTCGTCTCTCTTGGGGACCGTTCTTAACGTTTTTTTGTTGTTTTTTTCTGTCACCAAAACCAATCCCGCGTCTATTTTACATTACCAGAGTGCTGCTGGTGTCAGTTAAGTACTTATGTTTTGCCTGAAATATGACTAACGCTTTCTTTTTGCTGAACAATGTTGACATATGAAGCACGGAACCAGTTTCCGTAGCTTGGGATGGGTTTGCGTATGCATACTTCTGGTTCAAAGTTATTTCAACTTTTGGCCAGGCGGCTGAATCGAGTCGCAGACAGGCAGACAGACACAAACAGACACAAATGTTCGCGCTTGAGTAGCTTAGGAAAAACTACCTCTAGAGGCGTGCGGCTCGTTCTTCCTTCGTCTCCTTGGCTCGCTGCCTCCTCTTGGTTTCGTTCCGACGACGAAGCCTGACGACGAATCCCACCGAGCCGCCACTATTATATATACAATTTTTTTTCTATTTTTATTTCTTTATTCTTCGTATTTTTAATTTTAGTTGTAATTTTTTTCTGCATTTTATTTTTAATTTTTGTTATTTTATTTTTGTACTTATATTTTCATTTTTATTTTATTTTTACTTTTAATTCCTTTTTAGTATTATTTTTTCATGGTGAGCGGCGCTGCCAGCTGCGGTGGCTAGGGAATCGCTAGTTTCGCCGCAGGTTCCCTAGGAACCGCTGCCAGCTAGGAATCCGAGGTGCGGCCACCGGTCACAGCGAAACGGCGAGAATACGTCCATTGTAGCTTTCGATACAAAAACGCGGGAATAAGATGATAGTCACAACTATAGTGTTTGGCGGAGAGGGTAAATTAATACACAGAGATCGTTTTTTGTTATACATTCATCGACAGCCTATTGCACTCCCTAATGTTACTCGTCCCTCCTTTTTTCCCCTCCCTACACAGCAAACGGATCGCTCCTCCAGTGCTGCGGCAGCGGGGAAGACACCAAGTCGCCCTCCTGCTTCATCATCCCGGTGGGCGACGACGACCCATTCTACAGCGGGGTGGCCACGACCTGCCTCAACTTCGTCCGCTCCTCTGGATGCAGCGACTGCAACGGGATCATGCGTGCGTATTATTTGTTCTGGGCGCCGGTGAGAGCGTGGAGGTATAGTGTTCTAACACTCACTACCCAGGATGAAGCAATCGTGGCCCTGTAGACTTCGAAGGCCTAGTGGCGTAGTCAAGATGTTCCACAGGGTTATACGTTGGTTTGGGGATGAGAATTCCGCTAGGGGGAAGCGGGGAACGTGGAAGAGAACGTTCTCTGTTTCCTGCTCAACACTATTCTCTACGAACCTGTCCGTTACCGACGCACGGGCTGACTTACTGGCAAACAGGTACTGAGGTTGGTTGGACTCTCAGGGTAGTATAACCACTAGCACTTCAAACTGAGCTTGAAATCCGGGCGCAAAAGAAAAAAAGCGTACAGGAACATGGCGAGATGCTTTCCGACACTGAGTGATGAGATGTCTTTAGGTGTGGCTTTTCGCGACCTTCTGCGACCCTTTCGCGACCGTTTTATCACAGAATACACATGCATGCTTTTTCACGTTTGAAGAAAGCTTCACGTTTAATTAAATAGTGCGTCGTCTTATGATTTGGGTAGGCTTGCAAATGCTCCCATTTCGTGTCATTGTCACATTTGTCGTTCCTTCTGATTTCTCATAAAGAAAATAACCGCGATTTTTTTTTTTCAAACACATGGTTTTAAAGCGAAGTCTTATCTGCCTCACTTATGGCGACCGTAGGCGAAAACGCACTGCAGTAAAGTCAAGATTACACAATGGGAGGGCACATGATGACGAAGGATTTTTCACAAAGGCACACCAAGCGCCTCAAAAGAGAATAAAAACACTTCTCGCGGTCGGAATCGAACCTGAGTCCTTCGCCTTACGGAACTGACGTGTGTCCAATCCGATTGAGTCATACCGACACAGTCGAGCCATTTTGACTGTTGGACTTTAACTAAGGTCGCGTGAAAGAAAGCTTCGCGTTACTATCATCTTTCTCGTTAGATAAAAGGGTCATCGATTTTCTTTTCCCGCGGACCGTGTACTCGCAGACGAGCGTCGCTTCGTGAACCAGCAGAGCGCGTTCCTGGACGCGTCGCACGTGTACGGCACGGGCCCCGTGGAGCACGAGACGCTCAGGGACCCCAAGGGCAGGCACCTGCTGCTGCTGGTGCAGGGGGAGCGGCTGCTGCCGCCCAGCCTGCGACCCGAGAGGGACGGCTGCAGCGACCCGGACACAGCGCGCTTCTGCTTCCGCGCCGGAGACGGCAGGGTCAACCAGCAGCCGGCCATCGCCGTGCTCCAGGTCAGTGGACCTCCATCCCTATCTGCTGCATGGACAAACGCTTCGACCGGGGATGGAGGGAGGAAGCACGGTGTGAGAAAAGCGAAGCGCTCATCAAAGGCTAGCCACTAGAGACACTCAAAGAGGGGAAGAAATCAACATCTTTATTGTTGGCGAAATTCGAGCGGAATATTCAGGAGGTGGGTCATCGGTCCAGGACTCCATATGATTCGCCAGCTGCATTAGTCCGATATACCAGCCGAAGCTTGTCGGTCAGATGGACAGGGCGCGCCTCTAGAGCTTAGCAGATTTGAAAAGATTCGCTGTGAGAAAAAAAATATAGGGGGCGTCCACCAACTATGTAGAACAGGATGCCGTCGGCTGCACAAAAAAGTGCAGCTAGGGGAGACAGTTTGTGGGCAGGCAGCAGTGATACCTTGCATGTGAGGAAAGAATGTATTACATGCCAGCTTACAAGAATATTCTGCACTGAGTAACGCACCGGTAGAAGGGAATAGAAGTAGAGGAAGGCTATTTACTCGATGGAGGGATGCAATCAGGCGATTGGGAGACAACGAATGGACGTGGGCGTCACGAGACAGCAACTGCTGGAGGAACGTGGGGGACGCCTTGCTGGGATGATTTAGGGAAAACGTCGCCTGCCGCAGACGGTGTACGCCCGCCAGCACAACCGCGTCGCTCGGCAGCTGAAAGAACTCTACGCGGACTGGGACACCGAAACAGTCTTCCAGGAGGCCAGGTAAGGCCGCTTTACTCTCTGGCGTATCTTATAGCTTTGCTGGCACATAATATTGTGTGTGCTTACCGTAGTTGTACACACCATAGATTCAAAATAAAAATGGCATTGCTGCTAGAATTACCAGACATAACACTCAAGGAATTACGCGTACAAGCATCTGTCCAGATCAGGGCAGTTCAACTGCGCAGCCAAGCTCCGCATAAGCGTGCCATCAACTGGTTGACTTTTTTATAATGCAGAAAAGCTTAACGCGTGGAATGAATATCGCACAGAAATCGCTAATCAAAAAGATTTCTTTTCACGAGAATATTAAAGGAGGATCAGAAACGGGGATTCAAACGGAGAGCGACATTCGGGAACGCGACAAGACAGATGAGTTGCACCGCCAGTCCTTGAGGCACACCGCGTTCTTCTTAATTTTCTGTCTCGCCCAAAGGCGCGTGCTGGTGGCGCAGCACCAGCACATCATCTACTCCGAGTTCCTGCCCGAAGTGCTGGGACCGCGGTACCAGCACCCTGCGGGCCCCTCGGTGGGCAGTCGCAGCCGCTACGACCCGGGTCACGACCCGTCGGTGCTGGTGGAGTTCGCCACGGCCGCGTTCCGCTTCGGCCACGGCATGGCCGACCACTTCTCGCTCGTCGACGAGGGCTTCCGGGCAAAGATGTACCCGCTCGACGACAACTACTTCCAAGTGGACGACCTGCACCGCAAGGTAAGGGACCGTTCCGCTGTAAGGTGCGCACATGGCCGTGTGAATGCCCTAAGTATCGTCAATGCCATCGGAATTCGTATCGTCATTATCCTTATCGGTACCAGTACTAGCTTCCGACAACGCCTTTCACAGTCCGTTTTCACTATCGCCAGCTGCTCCTAGCTGCTAGAAAGTTTTATTGCTATAAGCTATTATACTGACCTACACGCAGCGCCCGCCAATGTAGTGTAAGCCAGTTGTTATCAGAAGGCAGCAGTTGGGAAGAGTACAGGGCCAGGCGGAAGAGGATGTGAATGCACAGTGCAGGTGGTGGATAAACAGTGTTTGAATTATTCAAGCTTCTATAGCACTGCACGGTGGGGAAGCCGTGTCCCTTCTGGCCTCCGTGCGCTTCATTGCTCCGCGGGTGCGTGCCACCAGGTCTTCCGCCGGGATACCTTGCAAGAAGGTGGATGAGTCGGAAGAAGCCGGTTGCCTAGCACCGAAGCACGAACGTCTGTGGGCTTCCGGTAAACCCGCTCAACGCGACGGTCGCTAGGAAGGGGCTTTGCCTTTCAGATGCTTTGGTCGCAGGCATTTCTTTGGTGAGCAAGATTTATGAAGGTGCACACGGGAATGCAACCGTCGGTTCTTGCCGTCAGCATACATGCACAAACAGAGGCAACTACGGGATAATACTAGCTGAAGTGGCGAGGCGACCAATCTGGCTGTCGGCTTACTGTGTTACATGTCAGCCTAGCTTCTATGTTTGTGAACCACGCGCACGGCGAAGAGCTCCGCACTTGTCCGATGCTCTTATCTTTGAGAACGCTAAAGAAAGATAGAAATTAGCCACAGAAAGAGTTGGGACGATCTCATGTGCAAGCTATGTATAGGGCCAGCAACCCATACCTTGACTTGCATGCGGGCGGTGTATGGTCTTCGTTTATGACGGGCCGTCACGCCACGGAAGAGATGAGAAAGAAGCGCGGTTTATGATTAATGCAACGCCATTCGGTGTTGAATAAAAGCTGAGAGATCTAAGGGTGCTATTATCCCGTTAACGATATAGACAACGTACACGAGGCTTTAACGGCTCACGGGAAGTGACGTCGTTCCAGGGTTCGGTGGACAGCCTGCTTCGCGGCTTGGCGCTGCAGCGCGGCCGTGTCCCGGGACCATCGCTGTCGAACGCGGTGCGCGAGCACCTGTACCGCAACGCCAGCAGCCGGTCGGGCCTGGACCTGGCCGCGCTGAACGTGCAGCGGGGGCGCGACCACGCGATTCCCGGCTACGGCTTCTGGCTGCGCCGCTGCCTGGGACGCCAGGTGCGCGGCTTCGGCGACCTGCACGCCTTCATGGAGCCGCACCGGGCACAGCTGCTCGCCGCGCTCTACGAGTGAGGACCGGACTGACTAACGTGGAATGCTGGGCTCGTTGGTTCATGGTGGCTAAATATGCAAAGCCAGTGAAAAAAAGACGCTGCACACAGAAAGAGACCACAAAGAGAGCCACCGTCAAGTGGCTGTCCTTGTGGTCTATTTCTGGGCGTAATGTTCTTCCCCCACTGGTTTTATACATTTAGAAGATTGACGGCGCATGGGCAGGGGGAGGGAGGTGTATCTCCTTGCTCACATGATATTTAGAAGGGTTAATGCTAGGACTGGTTGGTTCCCGGCCCAATCTGCAGACCACCCATGAATTACAGAAACGGGTAAAGATCTCGTTTGCTACTGAGGTGACAGGTGAAAACCTAAAACGCTTGGGTTAGAACCTATCTCCTCGTTTTTTTTTCTGTGATGATTCTAATTACAAGAACATCCATGAGTGCACTAATTTGCTCGTCAAATAGTCGAAAGGGGTCTAAACTATATGTAGCGTTGTATTACTGCTCGCCTCCCAAAGGCAATATAAATGGATGACTTTGTTAAGCTAAACAGTGAACTTTTGTGTTTCAAACACTAACAAATACGGACACACGCAGCTGTACTTCCCTTTCACGGGGGACGCATGAACGCAATGGGAACGTTTTACGGCAAAACGACGGTATAACTCAAGCTATTTCAAGTGCAACCTATAGACCAGAGAATACGACCATATATCAGGCTAAGGATTGTCGTAGTTGTAAAAAAGCCTAGCGTGCACACTGTGTCGCTAATGGCTGATGCGTTGATCCTGTTGACTGCGCCAGTGAACAGTGTTTAGTGGGTGATGCCATGCAACACGCAGACACCCGGACGACGTGGACCTGTGGGTGGCCGGCCTGATGGAACGGCCAGCTTACCCGGGGTCCCTGGTGGGACCCACGTTCGCCTGCATCATCGGGCGCCAGTTTCGAAGCTTCCAGCAGGGCGACCGGTACTTCTACTCGAACGCGGGACCGGTGGCGCTTACGAATGGTAAAGGATGCGCACAACGCGAGATTCTTTGGCCGGAAGTTTTACAATTCCATTGAACAGTACAGCCCATGTGTGGAAACCTAAACCCGTCGCTCGGTCCCTCCCTCACTCAGTCAGTCAGTCACTCACTCACTCACTCACTCACTAACTTCCTCAGTCCCCTCACTCGCTCATATCACTCACATCACTATGTCTCTACATCACTCAGTCACTCAGTCGCTCATATCACTCACATCACTCAGTCCCGCGCTCACATCACTCAGTCCCTCGCTCACATCACTCACTCACTCACTCACTCCCTAACTCCCTCAGCCACTCACTCGCTCATATCACTCACATCACTCAGTCACTCATTCACTCACTCACTCCCTCACTCGCTCAATCACTCAGTCCCTCACTCACATCGCTCACTCGCTCACATCACTTAGTCACTCACTAACCCACTCACTCACACACTCGCTGACTCGATCACACCACTTACATCACTTACTCGCTCACATCACTCAGTCACTCACTAACCCACTCACCCACTCACTCGCTCACTCTGATCACCCACTCACACCATTTACATCACTCACTCACTCATATACATACATAGACCTTGGAACACGATCACTTAAAGGACGAAAGCTGAGGGAGTGAGCGTGTACATTACGGCCCTTGCGGTCGCATCCTAGTAGCAGTACGAAGAGCTTGCTGCGTGCCAAGCTACGCCGAAGGGCGTGACCCGGCTGCGAAACCGGCGGAGTTTTGGCCATGTTCGTGCGTGCACCCCGCCCGGCCTGAAAGGCCACGGCCTGCGTTTACTGCGTGCCCGGACATTTGCATGTGCGCGTGCCAACGACATCCGCATGCGGCCACGCATTTGTATGCGCCCTCAACAACGCGAAAAGGGAAGCGTTTGAGGAAACAAAGCCGCAACTGGCCCTTCTCACGTTTAACCCTGGCCTCAAATTTTCTGCTTCGCTGCGCGGGACGAGAGGGCGTACGTGAGGGAGAATTATCTGCAGTCGCGGCAGCTGTTGCGTGATGTTATGGGAACGGCCTTGGCGAGTGTGTGCACCCCGGTTGGCTACACTGGCGAACGAGGCGTCGTTTTGTTTTGCCCCTTCTGCTGAAATCCGCCAAGTTCGCGGGATGATAAGGCCTCAACAATGGCGCAACTATCGTTGCTGCCAGCAGCGCTTCCTCTTAGAAGTGAAGCGCGGGCTATTCGAAAGAGAGAGGCCAAGGCTGCTGGAACAGGGTTCGTCGTTTTCGTGGATGTCTTGAGAAAGGTGCGCAAAGATAAGCCTAACTAGTAAAGCATTTCGAAATGCTTCGCAACAGTCCAGCTTATAATAACAAAATGGTTTCAGCGGAAATAACTAACACTTTGAAGAATGGGGCGCCAGGTACAAGAAGAATCGTCACAAGGCTAGTAGACGCTTGCTCGAATTCGGGGATGAAGTGCCAAAGTATATTTTCTCAAGAGAAATTTCACCTAGGTTGTTTACTGTATGCACAAAACGTGATATGGCGTCGACAAGCGTTTGATGCCCTGAAAGACGACATCTGGCGTCAGAGGACGATGTTGTGGTGTTGAAAGTGCGTTCTTGCTTTGGTAAACAACTTATAAATTGCGAAAGAGCTGCCGGGAAGGCAAGTTATGTATTAAGGCAAAAATAGTGTTGCATCTGAGATGAATATGTATAATAGTTATTTTTATTGTTATCACTCGCTCCCGTGAGGCTGTGTGGCACACTTATTTCATTGTTCCGTCGGACAGAATGAATTTTCAAGGCTAAATTAAGCCTTGAATCTCTATGTTTCATGGAACGCCTGAGGTACAGAAAATCGTTGTGAGGTACACAAAATCACACAGAAAATCGGAACTCCCGCCGGGAAAGGGTTCTAAGGTAGGGCGTACGTGTGGCCCTAGAACATTCTAGACTCGCCTTGTACACGCCGCCACGTGGGCTTCGAGGAATACATTCCACATCGCTGCGGATGACGATACACGAGGCCCTATAGTAGCGGGCGTGGAAGACCGAGAAAGCACATGCGCCACGGCCTGAAGGAGGCTATAGCAGCAGATAAACAGAAAGTTTAACAGAACGTTTAACTGCAAATTAACCGAAGGTCCAACTAGGCTTTTACAATCGCGTTGTCAGAAAGTTCTAATCAACCCGGCAATTCTTCTGTATAGTAGTAAATAAAGTTTCAGTGCCGTTTTACTGTTTCCATCGCATGTTGTCTTTCGGTAGACATGCTATGCTACCCATGTTTTTAGGAGATTGTGTCCTCCCTTCTGATGTGTTGTTCGTGCCAAAGATTATTCCTGTCACTTTACAGATTCGTCTGTTGTGAGCATCTGTCTTCATTGATCTGTATAACGATACCATGTTTCTGAATTTATCCCTGCAGTTTGGTCTGTTTCATTTATGTAGTGCCACGTTACAAAGGTTTTTCTTGCCGCTTTGTTGTACGCTAGTACAAAGGCCCATCCCTGAGCACGTTAATAAACTCTCTTAAATGGTTGATTTCTTCAGTAGTTCTTTCATTGTTGTTTTATGTTATTTGCTGATTGCTGTGGGTTTTTTTTGTTGACTCGTGTGTTTTTCACAAAAGCAAGGATTTGTACAGTCATCAAAAACGTTAGCAACAACAAAGAACGAGGCGCCAGCCTATGCACGGAGCGGGAGCATGCAATAGTGTCCGGCTAATCAGCCATGGGTTGTGCGCATGCGTTGTAGTAGCTGAGTGCAGTTCATTCTCGTGAGCGCCGAGTATCAGCCGCCGAGATGTTCCAGTGGCTATAGCTGCCGCTGTATGCATAAACTGGTACCCGTCCGCTTCTTTGTTGTTATTAACACTTTTGACGACTGTACACTCCCTGTCGCAGTTCTTAGCTCGTGACAACGATGTCCACTGCTTGCGCATCTACTGCTGCGCAGAGCAATTGTCGCAGGTGTCTCGCTTCACCCTGGCCAAGCTGATATGCGCCAACGCGGACGAACCCCACAAGCTGGTCCTCCAGAGACGCGTGCTACGCCGGCCTCACGCTGTCACGTACGGTGCCCCATATGCAATCATTCTTACGTATACACTAAATGCACGCTCGTCAACTAAACGGGTGCTGAAATTTATCGAATACGCGTACTCCCTCTCGTAACCAGCAGCTCCCTCTCCTCCTAGCTATACGCCCGAGTTGCGGGTCAGCATTGGGCGTAGACGTAATTTGTGAAAGCCAGGCGATATGAGTAATGTCGCATTGAAAGCGACTGTACGATGCTGCCGGCAATGACTGTAACGTACCGCCGCTGTGGCTGAGTTGCAAAGGCGTTGTGCTGCTGAGCACGAGGACGCGGGTTCGATTCCCGGCCAGCGCCGGCAGCTTTTCTCATGGAGGCGAAACGCAAGAACGGCCGTTGGTACGAAATTTCGGCGCACGTTAATTAGATCCCCAGGCGGTCAAAATTCATCCGGAGCCCTCCACTACGGCACGCCTAATCGCATGCGTTGAGTCGGCGGTTAAACTTACAATAAATAAATGGATAAAAAAATTAAATAAATAAGTGAAATAAATAAGTAAAATAAATACATACATAAATAAACAAATAAATAAATACATATAAAATAAATAAATAAATAAATAAAATAAGTATGTAAGTAAGTGAGTAAGTATGTAAATAAATAAATAAATAAATAAATAATTAAATAAAACGTGAGCGCGAAAATTTAAACAGTGATTTAATGCGCACGAACAGCGAAGTGGCGTTCCAGCGCGGTTAGACGAAGAGGGGTTCTCTGTTTTATAAGCACTAATCGTGCCGTATACGGGTTTAGGCTCACTGTCTCTCCCAGAAAAGTTCAGTTGGTACCAGAAGCTCGGCTTGCCCCCTTAGCAATGGTGACTCCATTGCTATGAGGCCACGTGACGCGTCACAGCCAATGGGGACGTAAGGCGCGTGCCCTCGTTCACAGCCATTCTGGATTTTTCTCTCCACCGACTCCATTTTCTCGCTGCACGAGCCACCCGTGTTTTCACATAAAAAGGGGCTGTGAAGGGGATCAATGTACCGTATTTGCACGATTCTAACGCGCCCCCGAATGGAACGCGCAGGTAAGCTTACTCATGAAAAATTAAAAAATAATAATAATTTGAAGCATGAATCTATCACGCAGATGTCGAACACGTGACCCCACGAATTTGGCAGAATATTTTTTTTTATTTGACGTACGCAACTGTGGCAACAAAATTCCTCGTGCTTCATAAACTTGTTTATACAGCTCATGCTGGCATGAAAACGAGAGCCGGCATCATTGCAAGCCGATTTCGGTTTTGAGCCCGATTGTAACGCGCAAGCCAACTTTAAGGCGAAAAAAAAATGTGCGCGTTAGAACCGTTTAAATACGGTAGTTATCGCAGCCCTTTCCCACGGATATACCCTGCAAGGGCGCCTAAATAACCAGTATGCACGCTCCACGCAGGAACCCGCTGACCCCTTGCGACCAGCTGCCGGACACGGACCTGCGCTCGTGGACCAGGGCTACTCCGGCCTGGCGGAGTGACCGCTAGCCGGCGTCAAGATGTACACGGAGCTGCTGTGCTACGGACACGCCGTCACGGCGCGCATATAGCGTTGGTATAGTGCTGGACGTCCGATTATACGAATACTCGCCGCGTTAAATGCATCATGACGACAAGATACAACTTCGTTTAAGTTGAATATAACCAGGCTTCAGTACCTCACTCAGCCCCGTTTCAGCCACGACAAAACGTTTTTTAAAGCGAAATCTTTCTCAGTGGAACCGATGGCGTCCTGTCAAAACACCAGCGCACAGGGTGGTCGACTAAAAAATTAGCAGTGGCTTAGCGCGGCCATGCCAGGATATACGTAGCGTGGGTTAAGGTTCAGCTGGTTATTCTTAGCTTTCCTAGTTTTCTAGGATTAGCTTGATTATCATGCTTACTGCTGCTTCAATGACACACACACACGGTATATGCATTGTGCGACACATGTATATTTATCAAGCTGCTCCGGCGCAGCGTCACCAATCGCCCCAAGGGCTAAGCTGGTTCCACAGGCGCACGCCGGTGTTGCTTCGACGCACGAGCCATCGGTTCCACACCCGGCCACCCCTCGCATGATCATCAAGTGGACCGGGCCGCCACGTGCGGAACGGAGGCCGGCGAAGACGCTGGGCGCGTGGGGTGTGTGAGAGACGCCGGGCAGTGAGCAACGTTCTGTGCGCCGTGTGACGTCACTGCTCCTCGCGCATGCGCAGCACTGCTCTCCAGGAGCCACGCGAAACTGCTCAACCTCGGCCAGTGTAGCTCACGCTACAAAAGCTCTGATAAGATCGCTGGAAACACGGCACGTGCGTTAAACCGGGCTTCCATCGTGCCGAAACGGTTACTTGAAGACGCGAAAAAGGAACTGTTCTAAATAAGAAAACACACGCATCAATCATGAAGGAGGAGTACAGTAGTATACCTTTATCTCATAAACCACGTATCGGTGCATACATTTAGGTCGTTCGTAGATGCGTCTACTTAGCGCGCGAAACACCGTCGCGTGGGTTCGTTCTCCGTTCGAGATAATTGGGTCTTTGAAGGCTTGGCGATCGATTGGGCGCACTTTCAGCGAAGGTTGGAGGCACTTTTAGCTTTCGCGCTTCTCTCAACTTTATTGAGGAAGGAATGGTAAAATTTTTAACCGAAAAGACGCGAGAAGTATTTTAAAATTTTAAAATTTCGCGCCACAATGACGTTTTATGGACAGGAAAGACGCCGTATGGGCCAACGAAAAATGAAGGAAACTCCCACTAACGCGCAAGACTTTTTTTTTTTTTTTTTGCGGCAGTATGCTCGTTGGCATAAATACTATGCTACAAGTATAGGTTAATTCCGTTTCGCGAACAAACGCAAGGAGGGAGCGGTGGTGGGGTCCCCATATCCACCGATGGAGGTCAGGTGGTCTGCCAGGGTGGAGGCCTGTGCCTCGAAGGTGTCGTGTTCTGGCCGCTTGCAACGAAGGGCACGTCCACAGCAAATGTTCTGTGTCGGCATCTTCGGCAGGAGCCGTGCAAAAGGGGCAGCTCTGGTCGAACGGGGCATGGTAGCGTGGTGGCCACTCCCGGGTAACAGCGGGAGAGAGGGCTACACCAACACGAAGTCTTCGCAGCAAGACCTCCTCCCAGCGAGCGAGTCGGCTAGGGAGGTCCGTTCCACACGGTGGAAGTAGAGCTCGTGTGGCGCGACGGAGATCTTCTTTCCTTTGTAAAAACTGTCCTGGGGTATCTAATGTCCGCGCAAGACTTGAAGGTACGGAAGCTGTACGCAACCTTCAAGGAGCCATGAAGAGAAAAAACAAGTTCGTTTAATTTGAAAGAACTAGGATTCAGTATCTCACTCAGCCCCATTACAGCCACAAAAGATGTTTTTTAACGAAAAAAAAGCAAGGAGTATTTAAAAACTTTCAAGTTTTGCGCCACAGTGACGTGTTATGAGCAAGAATGACGTCATACGGGCCAACAATAAAACATAATTTTCAGTGGGTTAACTGCTCGTTAGCATTCAAGTGATGCGGTAAAATGGAACTAGAGGCCCCATTACAGACGTCCAGTCATGTGTCGTCGCGACAGGTCAGTTAGGCGGCCGTCAATCGCACAAACAAGGTTCCGTGACGTCATAGAAAAGTTGCGGGAAATTGGCTAGGTGGGTCGCGACTGCTTCACACGTTTTCTTAAATATCTCCGTTATTTGTTCGAAGGTTGCGATGATATTGGTATCATTGTTATCGGGACTAAGCAGTCTTTCTAATAAACCCAACTTGTATTTTGTCTTCATGGCTCCTTTCACGACCATCACGAAGGTTTAAGTCCACGATTGCAGCCGATTTGCTTCTTCTTCGCTGCCGCAACGACCTTTACTCCATCATTGTTGCTATAAGTGTGAGCTTCCTTCATTTTTTTTTTTTTTTGAAGTGATAATCATTGGACTTCACCTTGAAGGGGCGCACGCTATGTCGTGTCTTTCTCGTTCCTAGCAAGGGTTTCCACAATTACGGTGAACGCTGGATTTTTTGGCCAATCTTGGCCAATATCTCTAAGTGGGTATGCTCGGCATTTTCTTAGTGTTTTAACTGCACACACGAAAAATAACGATTTGCTAAACAGCTTCGCCGTTAATAAAAACGTTAGCCCGTTAGCATTCAAGTGATGCTACCAAATGGAACTAGAGGCCCCAAAACAATCGTTGAGTCAGACTGCCAATCGCCCAACACGATTCTCTGACGTCATAGAAAGTCGCCAAAAAGTGGCTGGGGAGGCGCCATTGCTTCACAAGTTTTTTTTTTTTTTAATATCTCCATTATTCCTTTGAAGTTTGCGATAAAATTGGCGTTGTTGTTATCGGTGCAAAGCAGTGTTTTTAATGAATCAAGCTAGTATTTTGTCTTCATGGAACTTTAATGCGCAAGCATTTCTACGTGAACTCGACAAGGAAAACCGTCTGTCCGTCTGTGCAACGCTTGACATGTCACGCTTTCACCGCACGGGAAAATGAAACCCCAATAGAGCGCCCGAAGGTGTTCATTAGACCGTCCATATTGCCCCCGAAAGTTTTATCCTGAGTAATACACGCGTGCTCAGTGGTGAAGCTGACTTTATAAAAGGACTTCACGCATGGCGTTTCGTAGGTGCGCATGGGGTCTTACGAACGTATTTAACAAATGCCCCCGGGGAATCCGTAATTTTATTTCCAAGTGCCTATATTACCCCTGGAAAAATGTTCTTAAAGGAATTCATTCTCGTACAGTACTAGTGGAGCCTACTTTAAACGAAGTCGTTGTTCAGAAGACCGGCTTAGGCACAGTGTATTCGACAACTCCTTCTTGGGAGCTTCTGCAATTTCGTGTTGAACAGCGAAGCTGTTCAGCAAATCGTAATTTTTCGTGTCCGCAGTTAAAAATACCAAGAAGTTGCTGAGTGCGTGGACGTCAGCGCGAGCCTCGCGGCGACAGCCCGGCAGTTAACAAAAATTTCCCCGCATTTCCCCGAGGGGAAGAATGGTGAAAGTGCGAATGCAGGAGTTGAATTTGCGCGGTTCGGTAATGTTCGCGAAAGAGAGATCACACACACACACACACACAACTACAAAGAAAGAAAGATGCATTTATTCACAGACACCTATTGTGTTGTCGTTGTACTTGATTGCTAGAGCGGATCTCAGCTTTGAAATTTCGTGTCAGTACTTCCTTAAGCGGGTGCATTAGCCCTTCTCACGCCCGATTCCTGGCCAATCCCCACGTGGGTATGTGCCATGTCAGCGGCCAGGCAGCGCGCGCCCATCTCCCCCCGTTGCCAAGGAAGACGAGGAGCGCGCGCACCCGCAGCTGCTGCTATGTGGACGGACGGCGGTCACCGGAATTCAGGGTCGCTTATAAAGTGCATTCGCACTTAAAACCAACAAAATGCCAAGCGCTAGCGTGTGCGTGCCTCGCGACGACCGCCCAGCGGCGTCCCCTGCGCACGTCTGTCCAGCCAAGCATACCCACTTATGGAGGTTGACATGATTGGCCTAAAAAAGGAACTCCAGCGTTCGCCGTAATCGTGGCAACACTTGCTCCTGCAAGGTGATTATCACTTCCAAAAAAATGTAGGAACTCACATAGCAACAATGATGGGGTCGTTGCGGCAGCGAAGAAGAAGCAAATCAGCCACAATCGTGGACTTTCGTGATGGTAGTGAATGTTAATTGCGTACAGCTTCGCTACTTCCAAGTCTTGCGTGTTAGTGTGAACTTCCTTCATTTGTTTCTTTCTTTGAATCACTGACAAATTTCCCCTTTTTCAGGCGGCAACGCAAGATGGGAGCCTTCAGAACGACCATGCGCACTCGCTTGAAGACTCAGCTCCGGTGGCGCCGAAAACGGTTGTCAGCGTAGAGTTCGATAACCGCTATCCGTACGGATTGAATGTCGCTACATTTTAGTGAGCTCTCATTTATGCCTTACAAGCACGCGCGAACTTAAAAGAATAAAACAATTTGGACCAAAACTCTTCCTTGACCAATTATCATATACTAGTAACTTCGTGTCGGGATAGTTGGCGGGACATGGTTTGCGGGCTCGGGCATGCCAATGGGACTAATACGGGAACGAAGATCGAAGGGGAAAAAAACGTACGCCTAAGTGTAAGGTTTTTTTTTTTTCGTTTCGTGTTTGTTTCAGTACTAGTCCCAAAAGCAATACCCTCAAACGATATTTTATATGGTGCATAGAACTGATAATTTTTATTTATCTATTGTTTTTGCTCTGTTTTGATTCCGATTATATTCGACGCCGATTTTAGTCCAGTCAGCGTCTTTTAGAGTTACTCAAGTGAGGGCGCTGGATTAAATAGATCTTTGTGATTTTGTTGGTTCATTTTCAGGTTCTCTCACTTTTAAAATTCATTTTACCGGTTTACTTTATTAGTTAATCGTTTCAGGGTGCGGAGATAGTCCTTGGCAATTTCACTAGTAAGCTTTCATGTATTTAACGTTGTTCGAGTATAATTTTCTTGGATTCTTATATGTACAGAGAAACATAACTTTATGCTTTCTTTTAATTATTTTTTATTTCTTGCAGTTGAATCATTTTTTTTTTCTCGAAATGAGCCAAATCCAACTAACGCGAATTTGAGAAACAAGCGCAAGTTTGTTACCGGACCTAAAGGCAGCGCCGTCAAAGCTATTATGTGATATATTTTACATGTCAGGTACGGGAAGGTTATGGCCACAAGTAATTAAAAATTATGCAATAAATTTGAGCAATATTATTGTGACAAGTTTGAATTTGGCTCGTATTGAATTGAAAGACTGAAGTTGATGTGGAATTCTTATGAGAACTTTAGTTAAATTTACTTTCAAGCATGGTGCGACGGAGTTTTGGTGAGAAAAGTATTAAAAATATGCAACAGGGCCTCGAGAACAGCAGAGCCGTACATGGAGAGCAGGTGAGTCCTCTTGGTACCATTAGCAGCTCTTTGCGAATTCTTGCCTAAGATAATCATCTTGAGCACACCTCAAGGCACTCACGAAGTAAGCAAGCGCTTCATTGCTTTGTCATGAATTCCCAAAACGCTTCACGAGAAGGCTCCTCATATCTTATTCTTCACTTTTATGAACTGGTTCGTACTCTCAGAGGTTGGTAAGGGGGATTTGCCAGGGCTTGTAAGCGGCGGCTATTTTGTTGAGTACTGAAATGGTAAATATGGAGGCAAAAATGTAACCAGAGTAATTTCGTAGGAACGGGGGAGACGAAATGAAATCATTGTTTCACATCTCTGTTTCATTTCGTTCACTTCGTCATTCACATCTGGTGGGGACAGATCATTTGCCGATCTCCTAATTGCCGTCTGAATTCATAATAGGCCAGCTCCGAAACGAAAAAAAAAAAAACTTCCGCAAACACCCACGAAACAGTCTGAGCATTGAAGCCAAAAACAAACTCCCATTGGGCAAATGCATTTGGCTCATTTTGATTCGTAGAGCAGCAGGATCTGACTCCTTTTCGATGCGAACTACGATCTGCGTGCACATTTTCAGGGCGTTATCTCAATTATTTTCTGGCCAACATTTTTTTAGAGGAATGTTGCCGAGTTTTTCTTGTCACTGCAGCTTTATCCGACTCAGTTTCGGTTTCCGGCTCTGGGTCATTTCGAAAAAAAAAAACGCCTCGGTTGTTTTAGCGTGTGCGCACGTGCGTGTGTGCGTACAGGGGAGGGGGGGGGCGTTGCTTCTCCTGTTAAGGTAGAACTGAAACGGCGACTCAATATATTTTTTTGTTTTTGTATTTTTAATAATACTATATTGAACTTTTATATATTGAGAAAGGTGTTTTATTCTTGTCATTATTTGTATTTTGTACATTTGTTTTGGTGCGCGCATTAAAGGCCAGACGAACCACAGCCACCTGTGTAGTAGCAAAACGATGCCAAGCGTTAATAACCCTCGACCTAAGTCTCTTTGCAAGTCCACATTCAGTACGGCGGGGTAATGTCCTTTACGCTAGCACGTGAGCGAAGCCAAACACTCCGCTTTGCCCGAAGCGTTTATACGGCACTGGTTTTACTTTCCTGCAAAGCCATCAACAAGACCGAGCAGAACAGTCCCTAATGCCCCGGCCGAGCAATCAATAGGCGCGGATGATCGCATCGCAGAGCTGTAACTAAAGCGTAGTTTTCGTTTTTACTTAACGTCACAACAGATGTTATGCACTTGGTAGGAATAATGGATGTATTTGTGGGGTTTAACGCGCCGACGCAACGCGGGCGATGAGGCGCGCCGTAGTGGAGGGCTCCGGATTAATTTTGACCGCCTGGGGATCTTTAACGTGCGCCGAAATCTCGCACACACGGGCGTTTTTTGCTTTTCGCCTACATCAGAAAAGCGGCCGCCGCGGCCGGGAATAGAACCCGCGAACTCGTGCTCAGCAGCGCAACGCCTTAGCCACTGAGTGGTAGGAATAATCACTAGCACATTTGGTGTTTTAGGGAGCGAAGCCCCTGGGTGGCTGCGGCTGTTGTCGTCTCCTGTCGTCGTCGTAATCGCTATCTCATGTAGTCACGGTACTAAAACACCCGGAAACTCGTTTACGCCTCGTGCTAGAACGTAACGCGTACTAAAAAACACCGGGACACTTGTTTACGCCACACGGTGGAGCGCTTCGTAACGCGTACTTAGAGTTCCTCTATATAGCTCCCTGCGGGAGCTATATAGAGGAACTCTACGCGTACTAAAAAAAAAAAAAAAACCCACCGGGGCACTCGTTTACGCCTCGAGGTAGATCTTCGCGCTTCAAAGACACGATACTTTTACAGCAAAGCTCCATTCCTCTACTTAACGGTTTCAATCCTCACCGCTGGCAAAAACGCCAGGACGCCAAGAATACACTTAGCTGCATGCTTCTCCACTACCCAGGTTTCACGTTAGGGGAGATGGCACGGCATTTTTTTTTCTTCATCTTCGCTCAAGTTTCGACACCCCGTATTTTGCGCGTATATGGTGCTGTCCGGTCAATGCACATGGTACCACTACTGAGAAGGGGCTAAGCGGTATTTTCAAAACATCACGTAACGCGTGGCAGAAGCGGAGTGCCGTTACATTCCAGGCACGCTTGCAAAGGTTCCCAGAGATATTTTATTGGAATTTCTCTCTCCAAAGCTTGCGACCCCCTTCGGAAAGAAAAGATGTGTTTTTTTTTCTCCGCCGAATGGTCTCGGATTTTGTCGTCCATAGGGCATTACACGTTGGCTCGTTTACTTGTCTTCAAAGCTTGCTGCAAACAGGAGCCGGTACTGTGTGGCTTGTTAAGCAGCCAGCTACTCCTCGCGATTCACACGGGAAGCTCGCAAAACAGCAATGACCGCCCAGAATGATAACACCGAAGCGCTTTGTAAATCAGAGGAGGTTTACACGATTTCAAGCCGTGTATGAGGATAACGACCGCGCTCCATAAGGTAAGGGCGAACGAGCACCGAACCAACACAAAGAAGTCAGCGCGATCGGGCGCCGCCGGTGGAATCTCCGGCAGGCATCAAGGCCGGCGAAAGCTAGATGACAGCCCGAGGACACCTTTGAACCGAAGCCTTTTAACGCGTCGGCACTCGAGTTTCCCCGTCGTGTTTACAACTTGGCGGGCCTCGTTGTACAGGCGTCAACCGCCAGATAACGCCCTAAATCAACAAGTGACATCGTCGCGCTCGAGTGCTGAAGTACGGGAAGAGTAGTGCGCATCGGCGTATCCACGGAGCAGCTGCACGCAACCGCGTTCGAACAATCTGCGTATACTTGTGCGTGGTCATCACTTTAAAGGGGCCATGCAACATTCTTTTCAACTTTTTTTCCAAAATCTTGAATGCTTGAAGAACGTAGTCAACCAAAACACCCAGTACTTGGATTAGGGGGTCACAAAGTACCTCGGCCGAAACTCACAAAACCCATCAGGTAACTCAGAAACTTGCTCAAATTTTTTCTCTCTCTCTTTCTCTGTCTTGGCGTTCTTCGACAGCTGGAGTGACGTCATTAGGGTGCTGCAGCAGCCATTGGCCGGCTTCCTTCCAGTCGCAGCTATAAGTACATTCGGTAGCCTTGAAAAAAAGCGCCATGAAAGCAATTGAGCAGAAACGCAAGGCGCATATCTCTTGTGACGAGCAATTCACGCAGTGAAGCTCCGTGCTGGCGATAACTAAAGCTTTCGCAGTGCTTCCCGACGCGAAGGAAAGAGCGCAGGCGTTTTTCCGAAGTGTTGCAGAGTCCCTTTAACCATAGAGTTCCTTACTTATACACTGAAGAGGAATCAGACGTTAGCGTCTATGCGGCTCCCTTCAAGGCCGTCTGTGTCGTGATTGGGCGCCATTACATCACACGCTCGCCTTAATTTCATCATTGGCCTGGATTGAAACGTCTTAGTGGCCGCATATTCGAACACAGTGCCGCAAAAACGAAAATAATGGTGTGTTATTATATAAGTGGAAAATAAAACGAGATGTTTTAAAGCTAAGGAAAAAGAAGTCGGAACGGTTGTGCCTACTATTCTGCAGGTCAAGGCTGGTAGTTAACAACATGTTAATATTTTGGGAGAAACTCAGTAGAGATTCTCATTTTATTAATTTTAGCATTATTCAAAAAAATAAGCTGTTTGAAAAGCGTGGAAATGTTTTTGAGCGTGCCTATGAAAACGTCGCCTTCGTGATGAACCGGTGCACGGACCGTCAGCAACAGTTTAACAAAACTTGTTGCTGAGATAGTTGGTGTATACTTGAACTCCACAAACTTTGTTGCTGCGTCACAAAACATGCAACAAAGTTTGTGGAGTGCGCGACGGGTGTGGTTTACCGGATTCCTTTGGACTGCAAACGGTGCTACGTCGGTCAAACCGGCAGGTGCCTCAACGATAGGCTGAGGGAGCATCGCGCAGCCGTGAGTGCGCAGGTGGGAGCTGGCCACCTTGCTGACCATTGCCGTAGGTGCACGTGCACGCCCGAATTCATGCAGACGAGCGTCTTGAAGTCGTTCTCAAACTGATAGAGAAGTTTTCGAGGCTTTTGTGATTCACAGGGAGGGCGAGGACTGCGTCAGTGCCCCATCTTTGGCACTTTCAACAAGTGGAATCGACTTTTTGGTAAGAGAGGGGGTGTCCCATGGTCATGCGCAATCAGCGACTGGTGTGCACACGTGTCGGTGAAGATCATGTCCTGTAATGTGACCAGGCGTTGTTTGTGCATCAATGGAAAAGTGATAAGAGCGAGGGAAAACTTTCCGCCGTTTCATTTCTGCGGAATCATGTGCTTGTTTGTTTTTGTTTTTTTCGAATCATGTACATATATGCGTGTTTCCCTGTTCCTTTTGCATAAACCAAGTTGAAGTCTAGCGTGTGTTTCGTCTTTTCTTTCTTTCTTCGTCCTGTGCTATAGTTCGCTAGAAGTATGAGTTCATTAGTCACAACACCTCAAGCGATAACTACGCCAGCGCCGACGAGGCACTGGCAGCACCGGCCGCACGTCGCAGCTTGAGTGGTTACCCCTACGTAGGGAGTGCATGGGCTCATTTTTTTAAATTGATGTCTATCGGAAGGAGCTGAGAAAATTTGTACATTTGTTCCGTACTTCATCATCCGCCTCTATCACGCAGAATCCTTCTCCCGAAACGCTAATGAACCTAGAAATACAATAGACTCTCGATAAACGGAACTTCAAGGTACTGAAAAAATTAGTTCTGTTTAACAGGAGTTCCGTTTACTGAGGGAGATATGCAAAAGTGCAAATGTCTGCGCGTACACACTCCTAAGGGCATTTCATGGGACTCTAAGCACTGGAAGGTGAATGTAGCTAGCTGATAGTTTTGTAGCGTAAGCTACACTGGCCGAGGTTGAGCAGTTTCGCGTGTGCCGTCAAGGGCCGTTCTACGCAAGCGCGAGGAGCAGTGTATAGGTTTGGATCGGATCGGATCGGATTGGATTGGAGTGGATTCGATAGGCTTGGATTAAATTGGATTGTGTTGGATTGAAATGCAATCCAATTGGAGTACGGGTGTGTAGAGTCTGCACATTCGCCGGTCTGCGCATTCCAGAGTAGTGACGTCATAGGCGCGGCAGACGCACTGGCGCCGGCACGTGCCTAGCTGTGCGCCTCTGTTGCGGAGTAGCCAAGTCTGACGCTGCGCCGGAGCCGCTTGATAGCGGTTTCGCGTGGCTCCTGGAGAGCCGTGCTGCGCATACGCGAGGAGCTGTGACTGGAATAGACTGGATTGGATTGGATTAGACTGGATTGGAAATCGTTTTAGCAGCAGTAAGCATGATAATCAGCTAATCCCAGACAACCAGGAAACCTAAGAATAACCAACTGAACCTTAGCTCACGCTACGTATATCCTGGCATAGCCGAGCTAAGCCACTGCTAATTTTTTCAGAAAGCAAGAAAACTACAAGATGTTTAGGCACAACATTCACAAAGTATATTTGGCAACAATAATTGCCACTGTGTCCTAAAAAATGCGTGAAAATGCAATAAAGAGCCGCTTTCAAAGTCAAGAATGACGTTTTTTTTTTAAAGTAAGCGCATGGTGTGCATGCCTCAGACCTCGACTCCGCGAGTGCTTACGAGCCACCGAATTTACAAGACGGCAACACGGTAATGAAACACGAATAGCACCACGATTGCACGAACGAGGCGGCAGGAGCTAAGCCCTGTAACCTCGGCGACTTGGATCGAGACCGAACAAATAGATCAAGATCAAGATCAACAATCAACAAGATCAACAATAGATCAACAATCAACAAGATCAACAATAGATCAACAAGATCAACAATCAACAAGATCAACAATCAAGATCAACAATCAACAAGATCAACAATTTCAAGATCAATATCAAGATCAAGATCAACAATATCAAGATCAAGATCAACAATCAACAAGATCAACAATAGATCAAGATCAACAAATAGATCAACTGTGATGTTGCATTCGTCGGGCTAACACGGCTGACTATAAAAAGATAAGGCTTACGAGGACAACGAGCCTTAAAAAAAGAAAACAAGAACTAAACAACCGCAACCGGAAAAAGCTGATGTTATTGCATGGCCATGGGTTTGACAAGAAGTTCCTTTTCCGGTTCCGTTTACACGGTGAGGCGGCAATTTTAGTTTCGATTACCAAAACTTTTTTTTTTTACTTTATCTGAATGCAAAGCCAACCAACTTACAGGCTACAGTTCCATTTAAGCGGCAATTGCGTTTAAGCGATTTCCGTTTATCGAGATTCTACTGTACGTAAACTCCCGTTACGACGAACTCAAAGGGAGCGGAAATTTCGTTATTATCAGAAACTCGTCTCAAAAGGACATTTTCTGTTTCTTTTTTTTTTTTTTTTTGAATTCTGCGTGTCACAGTAAAGCTAAAGTGTTGTTCGTCTCAACCCTGAAATTCGTCATAACCGAGTTCCTCTTGAGGAAAGTCTACTGAACTTTCGTGTCGTGACAAGTGGTGCATCAGGGTACTTTTTTTTTACCATTCTATTTTTTTCGCTATCGTAAAAAAAGTTGAGGGGCAAATGAGTCAATCAATCCATCAATAAATTTATTAATATCTCAAAATGATACATGGGGGTTATATACAGAAGGAGGTCCCAAGGTCGGAGACTGTAGCGGGACCTCCTGTACAGAATAACTTAAAATACACTGAATAATAGCAGCAAATGAAAAGAGGGATGTGTACACGAATGATGTAAAGCAGAGTCAATAAGTTAAATTACATGGTAGCAATAACTATACACAATCAACTTAGAAAAGAAAAACGCTGAAAAACAAAGCTTCAGAAACAATCTTGGTTACGTCTGAGGCAGTGACATCAGGTAGCACTTTAATTCTTTTTTGTATTTGTGGAATGTGTTAGAACACTTAATGGCGGGTGGCATAGAATTCCATAGACATATAGCCTGTGAGTGAAACAACTCTGCTTTCTTCACGGCACAGTAAATGTAAATTTCCCTCTATGCTAACGTTAACCTAGTACGCCCTGACCTATTATTTATTCGTAACAACAGCGCAATAAAATTGGCGAGAACGTGAAAAATGGACGGGACGAGCGATGCGGGCGTCTTCGTCTTTTGTCCTCGTCGATTGTATTGGTACGTACCGAATTCCCCAGCTTACCTCTTTATTCCTCTACAGTAGAATCTCGATAAACTGAAATCGCTTAAATGAAATTGCCGCTTAAACGGAACAGTAGCGTCTAAGTTGGTTGGTTTTGTATTCAGATAACGTAAAAAAAAAGCTACCGGTAATCGGAACTAAAATTTCCGCGTCGCCGTGTAAACGGAACCCGAAATGAAACTTCTTGTGAAACCAATTGGCATGAAAATCAGCTTTTTACGTTTCCGGCTGTTTCGTTATTGTTTTTTGCCTTCTTCCGTGTTTTTTTTTTAACCTCGTTGGCCTCGTAAGCCTCGTCTCTCGTTAGTGGTCAGCCGTGTTTGCGCAACGAATGCAACATCTCAGTTCTTGTTCAAGTCGTTCGGTCTCAATTCAAGACGCCGAGGTTACAGGGCTCAGCTCCTGCCGCCTAATTCGTGCCATCGTGGTGCTATTAGCACTGCATTACTGCGTTGCCGTCTTCTAAATTCAGTGGCTCGTAAGCACTCGGGAAGTTGAGGCCTCTAGCCTCCGGGCTCAAAAATAATTAATGCATTTTGTAGTGCACAGCGACTCATTGTTGCCAAATCAACTTTGTGAATGCTGAACCTAACCTCTTGTAGTATTCTTGCTTCCTGAAAAACTATCAGCGACATTCACCTCCTAGTGCTTGGAGTTCCATGACAAGGTAAAGAGTTTGTACGCGCATAAATTTGCACTTTAACACATCTATCTCAGTAAACGGAACTCCTGTTACACGGAACTAATTTTTGTCGGTCCCCTGAAGTTCTGTTTATCTAGAGTCTATTGTATATCATTTGGCGATAATTTTACATGCGACGGATGGCAAAAACGAAACGCCATGTACCGCGTACAATCGAATGTAGGTCGACCTATACACGTGTTACAGCGAAGCGTTCTATGTCACACTGTTCCGTCAGCGAACGCCGAAAACGCACTGCAGGAAATCCAATTAGTTGATGGTGATGAAAACTCAAAACGTTTTGAGAACATCATTCGTGTCCACCCAGCTTTCCTTTAGGGTCTCAAGAAAAGAAAATGGACGCGTATCTGCTCCTTTCGTTGCAAATGCCGACGAAAGACGATAGTCGACTGGCGCCCCTGCCAAGTAAATGCCTCCCTTCTCTTTCCCACTCCCCTCTAATGCTGCTCCTCTTCCGTCTCGTTCCTCCCAGGATAACACGCTAGAGGTTTGCTCAAGTCAATTTAAATTTACCGCGTGCCACTGCTCCAAGTCGGGTGCCTCGATGCCAGCGCTGCCATACGGCGGAGACGCGCGTGAATTGAGGCACCCTACTACAACATTTATAGAACCGCGTTTCCCTAATCCCCGAGCGTTCCAAGCGGAACGTGGATATCATCTAGTGGAACCTTTCGTTGCTGTTGCCGTTTGATTTCTTAAATGCCGCCAGGTAGCGCTGAAAACAGCAGGCGACGGTTTTCTGCAGTTGATGTAGTATTTCATTTGCTATCGCAAAAACCAAGCATCCATGATTTTTTTATCAAAGGAACGCTGCAAATACCACTCATGTATTGATTTGCTGTCTTATATTTGCGACGTAATCTCGTGTTCTTGTTCAACAATGTTGACAAGTACCAACATTGACACCGGAGTTGGACGTTTAGATTTGGCTGTGAGTATAAAAGACCATTGCTCAGCTTTCGTTTCCCTTTGGCCGTGTGGCTGGATCGAGTCACAGACAGACAGAAAGACAGACACACAGACAAACAGACAGACAACAGACAGAGAGACCAAAATTTCTGCGTTTAAGTAGCCCAAGAAAGACTATCGTCCTTAAAAATGTCAAAGACCTTTTCTAAAAGAAAAATGATGGAGCGTAAATTTTACAATCAATCAATCATACTTTATTCACGTTTTTTTTTTTGGTACAGGGGTCGCAAAAAAACTGAGGGGGCTAGAAAAAACCAGTCCAAACGACCGCTTGACAAGCCTCGCCACGGCTCTGACTCACAGGTCATTGGCATTGCACTACAAACGGGAATAATAAAATAAGAACAGCTGGTAACTTGATAACATCAGTTACCCACGTAAATAAAAATTGACACTTCTACATACGAATGAAAACGTTATAGGACTATGCAAAAGTTCGTATATAACAGTTCATGTACAAAAGTTCATGAACAAAAGTTCATATACGAACCGTATACAAATGTTTATATAGAAAATATGATCCTAAATTAAATTTTTTTAAGGGCAGAACATGACCTTATGTGAAGTTCTTCGTGCTTAGACCATTCAGGCGGTTCGGCAAAATGTATTTCAACATAGCAAAACCATGGTTTGCTCTGCATTGCGGCAGTCTAAAAGTAGGGGTTGTTCTGTTCGCATACGTTGTTTAATAGGGAAGAAACAATGCAATTTTATTGAGGAATTGATCCAGCTTTCGTATTGTTTTTTAAGAAATTCTCAAATTTGTAGTTAAACGTTGTGTTTGCGGAGAGAGCTTTCATATATAGTGGAGCAATCGAAGCGCCATATGATACGTTAGCAAAGGCACGGGGGTCTTCTTCTGCAGAATTTGAAGTTATTTAATATTAGTTATAGTGCTTTTCCCCAAACAAGAACACAGTATCTTAAATAGGAGTAAAAGAAGGCATAGTAAAGGGCTAGTTTATTTTTAACGGGTAGAGTATACCTGCTGCGCCATAGAATGCCGACGAATCTATAGAAAGCACGATACACGTTTTACCAATATGGAAGTCCCAATACAGTTTTGGCGTAAAGACGATGCCTAGTGATATAAATGAATCAACGTACTGAATAACGGTATCAGACATAGTATTGGCGTACCTTATGCGTGAAATATTATACCCTTATTTTTCTCTTTGTTGGTGCTTAACGAATTTACGTGGGACCACAAGACTACCTTTGTTTGCGGTGGTGGTTAGGTGTAATATCGTTCGAGGAGAAAAATAGGCTGGTGTCGTCCGCATAAATAACTTATTTTGCCAGCTCGATTATGTTACATACGTCATTTATATAGACTTTGAACAACAAAGGCTCCAGTACACTGCCCTGGGGTATACCATATCTGATTTGAGCGTGATCAGAAGAGCAGTAGTTAATAGTGGCGCATTGGAATTGAGAGCCTGGATATGATTTAATAAGATTAAGAGCATGCTCACAAACACCATATTGTTCGAGTTTATCAAAAAAGAACGCCGTCATTCAGCGTATTAAACGGTTTGCTAAAGCCGACAAATACGCCCAGAGTTTGCAGGCGTAGTTCAAAATTGTTCACTATGTATTCTTTCGGGTCCAGTAAGGCGTGTTCGGTTGATCTGTCATCAGTAAACCCACACTGACAGTCGTTTATTACACAATGTTTTCGAAAAAGAGTTTTGGAGACGGCGATGAAGTATTCTTTCCAAGCGTTTGTATAAAAAATTTACACCATCTTCCCGCGAGAGGAACCATGGGGTAGATGCGACGCATCGGGGGTTGCCGTTGCGTTTCCTTTATGTTAGCGATGTCAGCGTGTGGATTGCTGTTGTTGTGTATCCTATTTACGCAGCATGTTCACCCCCGATGCGTAGCATCTACCCCATGGTTCCCCTCGCCGGAAGATGGTGTAACCGAGCGCAAGCTGCGCGCTAACGCACAGCTGGCACGGCGACGGGAGCGAGCGCAGCCGAGCGCAATCTGCGCGCTGACCGCGCTGACGCACAGATGGCGCTGCGGTGAGAGCGGCGGAGCGCGCAGCTGCCGCGGCGAGGAGAATGGGGGAGGGATGCGGACTACGTCGCGACAACGCGGCACAAGGCGAGTTAAAGAGATGCGTTGCATCTAAAAATGGGAGGATAGAACGAACTCAAGAAAAGCTGAGTGATACGATGAACGCTTTTGGCTCAGTTAGGTGATTTGGTTCGGGTCACTCAGCATTTCTTGGGTTCGTAGCGTGGTCGTAGGCTTTGGACTTTGACTTTGATTCAGTTTGCATGGGGGAAAGCTTCGGCTCAACCAGCTTTTTAGTTAACAAAGGACCTGTGATTTTTATATAAATTCCACAAGATTAGAAACATTTATTAAAGCATTCACGGCCTACAAGTGTAAACGGATTCGGCAACGCTCCAAAGCGAACCAGTCCTACCTACCACAGCTGAGTGGACAAGCGCTTAAACTTTGAAAAACGAAAGCGAACGAAACAAAAACGACGGCAACGCAAGACGAGAACGCTCAAACAACTTATTTATTGCGAGACGTGACGCAGATATATATACAGTTGGCGTAAAAAAATAAAAAAATATCCCGGGCCATCTCCACTAACGTGAAACCTGGGGAGGGGCGAAGCATGCAGTGTATGAGGGTATTCTTGGCTCCTTGGCGTTTTTGCAAACGGAGATGAAACCGTTTGGGGGGGGGAGGGGGGTACAGGTATACAGCTTTGCTGTAAACGTCTCTCGTCTTTGAAGCACGAAGTTCTCTATCACGAGGCGTAAACGAGTGTCTCTGTGGTTTTATAGTATGTGTTACGTTCTAGCGCGAGGCGTAAAGAGTTTCCCGGTGTTTTAGTACCGTGACTACACCAGACGAATGACGATAACGACGACAACGACGACGACGACGACGACGACAGGAGACGCCAACAGCCCCAGCTCCTAAGGGCTTCGCCCCTAAAAGTAAAGTTGATACACCTCTCGTCCACGTTCGTTTTTCAAGTTTTCAGCGCTTATCCCACATTCACTCAGTTATGCAGCACCAAGTAGCCCCCCCACTGATGCGTTATTCCCACCTACCTGTCACCGCGAAATCCATCACTGCTGAGACGCAAAAGCCTCCGCCCCCCGCCCTCCTATTTTTTTTTTTTTTTTTTGCTCTCCTTCCACCTTCGCCAGGGTTTTGCATAAAGCATCGTATCGTCTATGAACGACCAAGCGCACGAGACGAGTTCATCGGCGGAAACGCCACATTCAACACAATTTTAAAACGTGTTGCCGACTTCTTAGGTTAGGTTAGGTATAACTTTATTGATGCCTGCAAAACGACGGTTTTTACGCGCCTCGACGTGGGCCTGGCGTCGCCCTAGGGTTTGCTGTTACTCTGCAGAGCGCCAACGCATCCCGTTGCCAGGTCGCCTAATCTGTGCTTTTCGAGCGCAACCCGGGCCTGTCGGACGGCCCAAAGTTTAAGCCTTTCGTTGTTCAGGACTTTGTCGAGAGTCTAGGAAGGGTTCCTGCAGAGTGGGTTGCAATCTTACTGGGAGAAGTCTGATAGTTAATACTCGTGTTCGGCCCAGAGTCAAGAAATTAAGGCATACACATCGGTATCTAGATGCGGTTGCTCACCGAGATCATCGTACGCGCTCCCCCCCCCCCCCCCCCCCCCCCCCCCCCCCCTTTTTTCCATGTCCGCATTTTCAACAGTTCTCACCAATGAAGGCGTTGCCTGCCACGCCAAGGAGCGCCGTCTAGAAAAGGAGAAGCCGCGCGTTCGTTCACCCCTTAAATGAGCAGGCTTGTGTCGCTGGGGCCGAACGCAGACACTACCTCCTTCGGGGTTCACATGCGCAAGGTTGAATCACTGAGCCCACGCGCCTTTTTTTCCAGAAATCGGCGACATCGTTACGGATGTCGTTACCGAGCGTGAGCAGAGGGAGAAGGCGGGGAGAAAGCACGTGTTGCATGAGTGGGTCGACGGCGAGCAAAACACACACGAGGGCGGACTGAGATATCGGGTTTTTTTTCTCTTCGCGGCGTAAACGGCTTCAAGGTGAACGCACCAACGCGCCCGGAGGTCGCACCGACGCTGTTCGCGGCGGCTTCGATGTTGACCTGGAGCTGTCGACATATTGCAGCCCCAGCCGCATTCGTCTATAGCTCCGGAAAAAAAAACTGCGTGCGCGGAATGCGTGTTTCGTGTTGACAGGTACACCATGGGCAAACACAATCAATCAATCAATCAATCAATCAATCAATCAATCAATCAATCAATCAATCAATCAATAATCTATCTATCAATCAATCAATCAATCAATCAATCGAGCAATCGATATCAATCAGTCAATCAATCAACCAAGGCGAGTCATATGCAGCTGCAAGTTAAACAGGTGTACGTTCTCCCGGTTATACCCGCCCAACCCGAGTCTTAACGGAAAAAAAAACGCTGTTCAAGACCAACTCAATCGTGAAGAGAGAAAGGGAACGGAACTATTGAATAATAATTATAATTCCCTCAGTGGCTAAAACGTTGCGCTGCTGAGCCCAAGGACGCGGGTTCGATTCCCGACCGCGGCAGCCTCTTTTCAGATGGAGGCAATAAGAAAAAAACGCCCGTGTGTCGAGATTTCGGCGCAGGTTAAACACCCCCACGTGGTCAAAACTAATCCGGAGGCCTCCACCCCCATGGCGCGCCGCATAGCCCATGCGCAGCTCCGATGCGTCAAACCCCCAAATTTTTAAATAATTCTAATTTACAGGTAACGAATTATTCCAAATTGAAGTTGCTCGGCTTGAAAGTCCAGGCACGTGTGTGGCTATAAGCGCTATAAGGAAGCTTCTTTCTGCGTGACAAGAATAAAAGCAAAAGATTAAGGCGCACTTTAGTAATCAGTGTGTGCTGTAGTGGAGTATGTTTGGTGGGGAGCTTTGTCACTTCGCCCGAACTCTTAGGTTCGATTCCCGTTGACGGTGGCCGTGTGCCTCTCCGAACCGCAATGTATCTTTAATCTTTATCACGTTCCTGTACAGTTAAAGACGGCTTGCAATAATTATAAAGTTTTCTTTGTGTCTTTTTACGACATAAAAACGGGCGTTACGCTTTACGCAGTGAACGCATCCGATGAAGGTTATATACCACTCTAATTGCCACGTTTTGCAGCAAGCTTTTTTACTCGCCTATTTGAAGTATCGGCCACGAGGCCACGCACTATATAGCAACAGACCTCAACATTGCTCCTCCAGGAACATTTATCTTTGCTGATTGATTGCGAAACTATTATCCCAAAAGACTGAGCGTGCTTAGACCAGGACACTTGCGCCTCTGTGACACATTTTCAGTGCGCGCTGTGGATACGAATCGCTGCAGTTATAGGTGCACAGAACTAAACCGTCAGGTTCATCCCCGTGTTTTCTTCAGTCCTTGCAGCAACCAGGATTGCATCAACCAGGAAAATCATTTTGTTTATCTCTGGCAGGTGAACGTCTTGTTGAGCATCTCGAACGGCAGCGTAGTGGACAAAGACACGAGGTAAAGAAGACGACAGGACGACGCTGTCGTGTCTGTGGCCACTACGCTGTCGTTCGAGATGCAGGAACTCACCTTTTAACATTCCTATAGGATTTACTGCTCCATGACCCACGGCCTTAAAAGACATCATGCACCAATACCAAAAGCTTTACAAATGCATACCAATGTTCACAACGACCTAGTTTGCTTATTAGATGCGAAGCATCTCATGCTCGGGGCTGTGTCCCTCCCTCCCTTGTTGTCCGCACTCTACTGCGCGTGCGCGTCTCTTCAGCCCCGTCAGCGTTCGGGCTGACGTCAGCGTAGTCCACTTTTAAAAGAATAGTTAGGCGGCGCCCGGTTTCGATTCCACGACTCTCTGGCCGCAACGCGAGGTACGTGGCGCTCTTCCCACTGCGCTACAAACCGAGACGGGAGCATGTGCTACAAACGCGCCTTATGTCCTTCACTCATTCAAACTACGTCAAGAAGCTACTAATACAGCGAAGGCACGCGAAGCTGAACGTCAACGGAAACGACGAACTGAAAACTAATGGGAACTTCAGTCGACCCCATGGCTGCTTCGCATACTACTCAGGGTTCCCCTACGGGAAGATGCTGTAATTTTTTTAGAGATATGTCACTTCTGTTCTGAAATAAACAAAATAAAACTCTCCCAAATGCCGATCCTTTTGCAGAACGTCTTGTTGGCAGGGGTGAGGCACGGAGAGGCAATCTCGCATCTCCAACTCAGCTACCGTGTGTGCGTAATATGAAGCGTTGATGCTGCCCACTTGGGGGATTGGCAAGGATAGGCATCTTCGTCGGGCTAATGCACCCGCCTTACAAAACCATGATCTGGAAACAAAGAAATCTTGGATGAAGAAAAGAGCGTACGATCAAGTATTACAAATGGTGGAAGGTCGCATGATACGAGAGTTTGAAAGAAAGAGCAAAGCTTTTTTTTTTTTTTTTGTACAGCTCGAAAAAATCCTGGGCCATCTCCACTAATGTGAAACCTGGGTAGGGGTGAAGCATGCAGTGTATAAGTGTATTCTTGGCGCCTTGGGATTTTTGCCAACGGAGATGAAACCGTTGGGGGGTAGAAGTATACAGCTTTGCTGTAAAAGTCTATTATCTTTGAAGCACGAAGCTCTCCAGCCCGAGGCCTAAACGAGTGTCCCGCTGTTTTTTTTTTTTTTTTTTAGTACGCGTTACGTTTTAGCGCGAGGCGTAAACGAGCTTCCTGATGTTTTAGTACAGTGACTACATGAGACGACGATTATGACGACGACGACAGGAGACGCCAACAGGCCCAGCCCCTAAGGGGCTACGCCCCTAATAGACTTTGGAAGAGCAGCCAGCAGTTTAGGCGCCTGGTCTTTGAAACGCATGCGTTGACGGCTGTAACCACGTGTTTCAGCTGATTTGCGGTACTGAAAGATGAAAACTACACACGCGTGTTATATTACAATAGCAGTGTTTATAGCACTATCAATGGTGCATGAAAGCGCGTGGAGGCGCGGTCTCGCGCTCGCAACTGGTTCGCCCCCAGGCCATTCGCAACGCACAGGCGCGCTCTTCGGCGGCCAGGGACACACAACTGGTATCCACTTGTTTACAAGTTCAGCGGCCCGTTGAACGCACGTGCTCCGTATTTCGTCGGACCTTGCCGCATCAAGGGAAGGCTGCGCGCCGTTTGTTGTCACTTCCGCCGGGTCGTTTCCGGTCGTGCAGGGAGGCCTGGGGTCGGGTGGTCGAAGCCTAGCGGCAGCGAAGGCGATGTCCCAACGACGCACAAAATGCTCGCGCGTCCTCCAACCCCGAAGCCGCTTCGCTCGGAGCGCGTCAAGACGTTATCTAGCTGTCCTCCTTGTATTTGACCGTCTGAAAGGTGGGGCAGCTTAGAAGGTAACTAAGGTATAAGCTTGGGCGTGTTGGTATAGCATTCTCGGAACAGTGCAAAGGGACGAGGACGAGGCGTAGACGGGACACAGCGCAGACTAACAACAGATGTTTATTGCACAAAATTACTTAAATACAGAATTCTGTCGCAACAAAAGACAAAGAGGGAAGATGAAAGAAACACAGAAATTTCAAGCCATCACTGCAGCTCACGTGCTGTCACCAGATAAAAAGGCAATTTCTTTGTCGGTTAACAACACCGAAGGGTAGCTGACACACTTGTCTTTGTTATAATATATCTCGTACGCTTCAACGATCTCCCGTGTCAATTGATTGTTACCTTTATAAAGTATTGAGCATTTTTTTTTTTTTTTGAGGTCAGGATAACAACCACAATCTTTACAATGTGCGCCTAGATATCCGGTATCTCTCTTTTTCACGTTATTGCGATGCTCGCGCAATCTGTCATTGACACATCTTCCAGTCTGTCCGGTGTACTTTTTCTTGCATTTGTTCAGCGGTATCGAATTCCCTCTTTCTCTTTTGTTGCGATAGAATTCTGTATTTAAGTAATTTTGTGCAATAAACATCTGTTGTTAGTCTGAGCTGTGTCCCGTCTACGCCTCGTCCTCGTCCCTTTGCGCTGTTCCGAGAAAGCTTAGAAGGGTCGCGCATGCGTCAGTCTCGACGACACCAGGTGAACCACTGTCAGGCACGGCTCGTTGAATACAAAGTTTGGTTTCCCCTACTGTTCATCTTGGCCCCGTATTTCCGTGGGGTGGGAATGACCGCAGAACAAGCGATCCGTTTTAGTGGATCGACTTCGAAGTGTACCATCAGGCCATGAGTCGTCGGGCAGCAGTCATTGTGAGCAGCAATGATAAATCGACGCTTGCTGTGCCTCGCTAATGGCGTCCGAGTCGCAGCAAACGCATTACGGGAAAGCCAACTTTACACAAGCGCCTCATGGAAAAAAAAAACGCTACCCGTGGTCGGAGTCGAACCTGGGTGGATTTCGCGCGTTATGAAGCCTACATGTATCCGATTGAGCCATTACGACACAGTCGAAGCAGTTTGGTTTTTTAAGCGAAGCTTTCTTTGCCTGACTAATGGCGACCCCGCAGAACAGCCAACTTTCTCTGACGATGGTGAAGTGAAAGATGGTTGAAACGCGCAGCTTTCTCTGGTCGAAGGCGAATGTCCTCAAAGTCCAAAGCGAAGCCCAAATCCAAATCGTTACGCGGAATATGGCCTTAAACGATAAGTTTACACAAAGGGCATATCAAGCGTAAGGTGCACAGTCAACACTTTATCCCTGACCAATCCCCCGAGTGGGCACGTTCCAAACACTTCTAGGGCATCATCATCATCATCAAAGTCCAAACTCAGACGACAACGAACGAATCCTTGGCGAGATTAAACATTGATTCGACTCGGTTTGCGGCGGAATAAAGCTTCGCGTTTTAGCCATCTTTGCCGTTAGACGAAGGGGCTTTGATTTGTCTCTGAGGGGCCCACGGTTATTGCGAAACATGTCCCGTACGATGTTCTGCTCTTTGTGCCTCCCAAACTTTTAATAATATAGCGGGAGTGACGACCGATCGGCATGTCAGCGCCTTGTCACGGTGTTCACCAGCAAAATAGGTGAGGGTACGCGAACACGCATAGAACTATCTGTTGTGGGACCGTCGTCTGCTCCGCTGTTCTTCTCAGGGCAACACACCCCTTGTTTTTCTTATCTTGCAAGGTCGTTTCGCTACCGCCAAAGGTATCTAAGCAGCTTGGGGCACAAAGTCATTCAGATGCAGTGTCAGGGGGTGTACCACTCTCAACGAAACAGCGTAGCAGACGACACTCGTACAGCAGATAACCGTATGCGCGCGCGTGTACTCTCGCCTATTTCGGTGCTGAACACCGTGATAAGGCGCTGACATGCCGTTTGGTCGTCGCTCCCGCAATGTTCTCAAAAATTTGGGAGCCTGTACATGTCATTTCACAGTTAGTAAACTGCTTTACAAGCGAAAGGCGAGTTTCATATCTTTAAGTGGCAACTAGCTGCCTGCCTCGCAATGCTTTGCTTTTGTTTGATTTCTTTTGTTTATGCGCGCAGGCTCCCTCGTTGATGTTTGAACAGGGATGTAGATTACGCCTGATGCTATCTTCTTCTGTTCAGGTTTTGTGGAGGAGGGCAAAGAGGGAAAACTAATGCAACTTGCCCTTTGTTATGTTTACATCTCGTCCTGAAAGTTATTTCCCTCCCGCGTGATTAGCGACCGGTTCCAGCGCCAAAGCTCTTAAAAGGGGCTGAGGGTGATAAGTTTGCGGTATGATAACTTGAGCCGTATGTAATAACTTTCTGCTCCTTAGGGTATTTCAATAAATAAATAAATAAATAAATAAATTGTACTGGAGATAGTAGTCCCCGACACGACGACATACCTTGCGGTTAGTGTGCGCCAATCTCCCCTGTGCAACCGACGGGGTATGTGCCGGAGGAAGGACTACTATGCGCCGCATGATGATGGCAGGCGCAAGGTGCTGGGCGAGAGAAGAAGAGGCATGGTCAGCATCGCGTGGCTCGCTCTAAGAGAACGCACCGAGACAAAAACCAACGTTTTCCCACACAAATCCAGACTGTCTCTCATGCTCCCAGAGAGATATAACGAAGAATGCCACAAATGCAAATTAAGAACAGACTTATTCCACACCAGTCTGGAACTGCCCTATAATTTGGCAACAGAACACCTACCAAACCTCTAGAGAGTCCTGGGATTTAGCACTGTGCAGCTCGGACCTTTCGACACAGCGTGAGCTGCTAGAGAGCCAGGCTGGGAGCCTTTGCTACTGGAGTCCTGGAAATAGGACTTCACCCATAACTCTTTCCACATTCCCTTCTCCCTATTTTCAAATAAAGTTTACTCTCTCTCTCTCTCTCTCTTTCTCTCTCTCGGTCTCCGCTGCCTTGCCCGTCTCTGGTCTCTGTGTCTCTTTCCAAGCGTCTTGCTGGTCCCCAGCTATAATCCCCCTTATAAAATGAATAAATAAACACGTCTACCAAAGATATGCGCCACTTGCCCACCGGCTATATCGCCCAGCGGCTGACGGGCAGCCTGAATAACAATCTCACCTTGTGAAACCAGGGGAAAACGAAGTGACAAAAAAAAAACAGCAATGGGTGCATACCGTCCTCCTATTTTTGTTTCGCGTCGTGCTTAGTTAGCAGTTTATGGGCTTCGTATTTTGAATAAGAAAGGGCAACGATTGTGCCACACCTATTCTGTTCTGATGACGTTACCCCGGACCGCTTACATTTTAATGCATTGGCGACTGGAATTGTTGATAACTGCCTCTTATTTCCTAGGGCAAAGTGCTGATGCTCATGTTTTTTTGAATTCGACGAAAGACGGCGATGGCGGTCGCATGATGTATCATGTACAGCCACAAGTGGACGTTTACGGACCACGAAAATGGCAATTTTGGGTTAGTTCTATTCATGTAGCAGCCCACCAACTGTGGTATGCATGTCAGATGTTGTGTAATTACTTAAATATTGCAAAAATACCGCACGTAATATCCAGGGCTGCCGAGCGGCAGATATTTCGCACAAAATTGCAGCTCTCGTGGTCCGTAAACTTTTACCCTCGACGGTACGTACTATACCCAGCTAACGACGCTTGGAGCCATCCAGAAGTATGAATCGGCGCTGATCCTCCTGAGGCAAACTTGAGAGCAGGAGGCCTGTATAAGGTGTACAAGCTTTACGGGGCGGTAATTTGACTAGGTTCCAAACGTTGGCGACAAGAAAAAATACAGAAAAATAAAACAATTACAACTTTCTTTCGTTTCGGAAATGAATTTCACGATATGTGCAGATTTGGCCGCACAGTCGAAACTTGACTGAGTTGCATTCAGGACTGCGAACACCGCGTTCTGTGCGATCGTGACTTCTGGGACGTGACTTCTGCGCAGCTGACGCCATTTGAGTCCTATTTGGCATTGTACCGATTAGTGTCACTAGATAAGGTGTAACAGTACCGCCACTGGGGTATGCAAGTCAGCTGTGGCGGCCATTTTGGTGTTTATCCGTGTTGCGAGATTGCCGCTTCTGCGCACTCACCGCTAACTTCTGCCGGGTCGTTTGTTAACAACACTGCCGAAGATGCAGCAAAACATCTTCTTCGGACACACTTCTGCTGCTGAAATGCTGCTACACGCGTTATCTTTGATTCGCGGTCGAAATGACGTCAGTAGCGCGCAGCCGTAGAGCAGGGAAAACAAGCTTAGTCTACCTCAGTTAACCGACTGAAAATGTACAAGAAACAAAATGGCGTCGCCCGTGAACCGTCGCAGTATAAACAAATGTCACGTGATCCGGACTGCCCAATGATCATGACGGCGGCACGGAACAATAGGAGAAAAGAGTGCCGATACTAGTGACACTAGTACTGATCTTGCACAGCTGTATCGTACGTTTCGTGCTGTTCAAGTCCGCCTAGTGCCCGTCGATCAAACCCCCTATCACCTAATTGTCGGCCCCGTCTCCGAGTCCGTTTAAAGCCACTCAGTGCCCTTGATTAGCTCTAAACACACTCTGCCTCCCGGAACCACACGTGGAGTCACGTATCGATGCGATAAAGCGTACGTATCTTGCACGCGTTAGTGGAAGTCGACCGGGAAAAGTTGTTCACAGTTAAAGCGGATAAGAAGGCTGGTGCAGACAGGCACGTAGGCACGCGCATTGCACTCTTGAGCATCAGCAGACCGTTCTCTTGGTAACAGAACGGGCCTTCATGGGTGTTGAAACATCAAGCAAGCAGAGGTCACGAGGCGAGGCACGCGACTCTGAATCCTTGTTGTTGAAGTACGCATACTCATACAGTTTCATACTGATATACTTGTATTAGGGCTGGACGTCGGTTGAAAATTTTACTCGATTAATCGGTTGGGTTTAACAGGTTAATTGATCGATTAATTGATCGACAGGTTAATTGACCATAGCCACAGCCCGCGGCCTACCCGAATAGGATGGTCACCTATTGCTCCACTTTTTAACCCAACACTCACATTTGCTTCACCGATACGATTCAACCAACCACCGTTAACGAATCATGCATTGATTTGACCTTAGCAAAGAATATCTCTTTGAAGTAATAAAGTGTCTGGTTAAGGGCATTTCACTTGTGTCAGGTTTCACTCTTTTAGAGCTACGTGTGTGAATTCAAGGGACTTCGCATGGGTAATCGTTGTGGGTGTCGTGTACAGCTTCGCTTTTCAACCACCTTCACAGGGTGGATTGGCGCGCATTTTTTTCTTACGCAATCACTTGGCGCTTAAACCAACTCCTGGCATCGAGCTCTCTGACTTCCCCTGTTTCTGGCTGGTTCTCTAATCCACCAATCGTACCCCTTATTGTTACTCCCATCATTCTTTTTTCCGTGGATCATTCGGCTCCCCAAAAATTCCTTTGGAAATCCTTAGTAAGACCCCAAATGTTTCTGCCCCATTGGTCATCACCGGAAGTATACACATTGACTATTTACCACTCTGTTGAGTCGCCGGGGATGAGTACCTCTCTTTTTTTTTTTTCAGAATACTTGCCGAGCGCAGCCCAGTCCATAGTTATTCTGCGTTTAACTTCTTTTTCTTGGTTTTCATCAGCACTTAAAACCTGGTCAAGGTAGTTACATTCGTCTACCGGTTGCGCTATTTCATTAAAGAAACTGAGGGTGAGTTTCTCTGCATGTCTTGTAAGCACTACTGTTGATTTCTGGGTATTTATCTTTAACTTTAACTTTAATCTTTAACGTTAAACGTGAGTTGAGAGTATCAGCTTACATCGCCACTTGCTGAGGTCTATACTAAAAATCACATTTATTTTTTAGCTCTCTATTTATCATTCTAATGGCATAATGTTGTTTTATGTCAGTGTACATACTGTACAAATACAATACTGCTCACTGAGCGCACACGACATGTTTCTGTAGTAATAATTTCTGACGTAATATTTATTGCCTCGTTTCTTTTAAGAAAGCCATATTTTTCCCTTACTCCAAAGTTTGGAGTAGCCAGCTTTTTGTCTGTTTGGAGCTAACCTCTAAAAAAGCAACTTTTTTTTTTCTCTTTCGTGCAAAATAAGGCGAAGAGTAACGTCTTCGTCAAATTTTACGCATTGCTTCACAAGTTTCCATGGGACAGTATTCTTGTTACGCTTCCTTCTTCACTCTTAATAAAAAAAGGTCGTAAAAAGGTAGTAATGGCCGTATTTACTAACTCCTTACGAACCTTACTACCCCGCAGTTTTGTACGTAGGCTCTGCCACTAACAGCTGCATCTTTAGTAAATTAACTGAGTGTAGGAAGCAGTATGCACTAGATTAAGGTCGTGCTGATGACTAGGTTGTGCATGGACAGTTAGTAAACGCATGTAGCTCAGAAGAGTGCTATCGCTGGGACTTTACTAGGGGGGGTAGTGGTGCTTACTGCCTGCTTCGGTTAGTAATTCTGACAAGTGCTACTTTTACTACCTCCAGTTACTAAGTACCTAGTGTATACTGGGACAAGTAACTTGTTAGCATTCCATTAGTGAATGCCCCGAACTTTTTTTTAAGAGTGTTGAGTAATCGTCAAAGCATTTTTTTTTTTGTCTCAAGAAAATAAAGGGGTGGTGCAACACGCGCAAGTGTGGTTTAGCATGTCAGGGTCGGCAAACCGCTCGTGCGCAGCCTTGTTGCCTGTGTATATAACGCAACTGCTCCGCCGATTGCGTTACACACGCAACACGTATCGAGCAAAGCACCCCTTTCGTAACTTCGCATTCCGGTTAGGCTATCGTTCTGGGACACAATACGACTCGTGCAAGCCTTTGTTATCTCCCGGATAACGTACGCAACCCCTTACACAGTCCTATCCAAGGCAGAACTCGAAAAAGTAAACATAATCATCCGAAAAGCCTATAAGCAAGCTTTGGGATTACCCACGAGTACCTCCACAGCCCGCCTGCTCAGTCTCGGCCTTCACAACACTGCCGAAGAACTTATCGAGGCCCACCTCGCAAGCCACAAACTGCGATTAGGCTTCTCCACTGCGGGGCGACTGTTGGCTACATATGAATGGCAGGCTCAGGAGAAACAGCAACCGCAGACGCTTCCACCAGAAATCAGAAAGAATGTCTACGTCGCCAACCTCCCAAAGAATATGCACCCAGACCATCATGAGGGGAGGAGAAAAGCCAGAGCAGCGGCCCTCGACAAGCGGTATTCCAAAGACTCCTCAGCAGTGTACACTGATGCCGCCCCATACCAGCGTTACCGAGGAGCAGCGGTTGCAGTGGTCACCTCAAGGGATCAACCCCTCACCAGTCTCACAATCAAGACCGGTTCTATCCAGGAAGCGGAAGAAGTGGCGATTGCCTTGGCCATAACAGAAACCACCGCGATTACGATAATCACCGATTGTCAAGCGGCATGCAGAAGCTACGCGGCTGGAGCAGTTTCTTCAACAGCACTGCGCCTCCTGAGCAAAACCCCTCCCTCTCGCACGGTCAAAATCGTCTGGACCCCTGCCCACTCCGATCTCCCGGGCAACGACACAGCCCATGCATTGGCCCGCGCTCTCACCAACCGGGCCCCAGAGGAGGAGCAGAGTCCAACGCCGATTGAGACCTTCCAGGAAATAACAGAATATTATAGATTAGGTAGAAGGACCTTACCCCCCGCCCAACGCAGTTTGTCTAAAATGCAGGAAAACACATTAAGACGAATACAAACGAACACGTTCCCAAATCCAGTTCGATTAAATCATCTATTCCCCACACAATACTCCCCGGAGTGTGCTTTTTGCGGCAATTCAGGCACCCTCTACCACATCGTCTGGGAGTGCGACCGAAACCCCGACCTTCCCCCCATTCCCAACTCTTCCCGTGAGCAGTGGGAGAGCATGTTGTCCAGCTCGAGCCTCGACGACCAGATGATCTTGGTTGACCGAGCGGGCAGAGCCAGGACAGCCCATGGACTTCCGGACTAGGAAGCCACCCCACAATTTATTTGCTCATTAAAGTTTCTTCTCTCTCTCTCTCTCGTTCTGGTCAATGGCAGGATACTTACGAAGTTCCACTTCACTTTCCTTTCCTTCTTTTTCTTTTAAAAGCCAAGCATGCCCGCTTGAAGAGATTGGCCAAAATGCCCCCTCCCCCCCCCCCCCCCCCCCCCTCCCTCAAAAAAAAAAAAAAAAAAAACTCCAGCGTTCGCCGTAATCGAGGCAACACTTGCTCGGAAAGGGAAAGTCATGTCATAGCGTACGCCCCTCCAAGGTGATATCCAATGATTATCACTCTCACAAAAATGAAAGAGGCTCACACTTATAGCAGCAATGATGGAGTAAAGGTCGTTGCGGCAGCGATGAAGCAGATCGGCTGCAACCGTGGACTTAAACCGTCGTGATGGTCGTGAATGTTGCGTACAGCTTCGCTACCTTCAAGTCTTACGCTTTAGTGTGAGCTTCCTCCATTTTTTCTCTTTTTCTTCTCTCTCCCTCGTTCTTACTCTCACTCTGCCTCCCTTTGACTCAGCGGTAGCAGGGAATAACAGACCTAAACGGAGTTGAAAGGACGAACGCGGAGGCCTCGGCAAAGCCGTTGTACTTATTACAAAAATTTAAAGGAAAAGCTGCTCCAAAATAAAAAGGCCATAGAATGCCTAAGCTGTGGCTGACAACGCCAGTTATTTACGTATTTAGGTTTTGTATACTGCAGAAGTCAAATCCGTAGTCTCTGACAAGAGTGCCGCATAATTGTGCGACGGACGTTACAACGATTGTTATGTTTTCCTCGTCAGTAAATAATTTGTGTCACCGTGTGCAAAGGCCAGGTGAAGAGAAACAACTGCACGAAACAGGCCTTGAACATGAAACCGTTCTCTCCGCAACCTCCGCCACGGTAGCGCGAAAAGTAGTTGTGTAGGGTTTTATGAGACACACATCTATTGCTCAATTGCGCAGAAGAGCAGTGAGAGCTTGCAGTATGGATGCAGGCGTGCCTTGAAACACTTCTCGACGAAGCACTCCTCGGCCTCGTCCACATATACTCATCGTCAAAGCAGTGGACACGGATGTCATCAGTGACTCTGGGATTGGAAAATACCGCAATCTGCATCGCGATTGTTTTTAACATCCTGACCAGCGTTCCGACGCATCGGGACACTTCATGGCTAATTTTCTCGAAAGTTCCTAGTAATAGGCATACTTAGCTTAAGCTGTTAGTGGGGAGTGCAACACAAACCTGCCTTTTCGTTCAGTGTCACGCTTTGAGACAGGGTTCATCGCACATCAGGTGTAATTACATGGGCTGCGACTTTTGACGAGAAGTTGCGTAAAACCTTCCAAATTTCTGCATTAGTACTCATTGCGCAACTCTCCTTATGGTACAGTCAAGGTAAGAGCTCGCAATACGCAAAATACTACTCTAATAAACGACTCTACTAGGTTCATGAGCGACAGAGGTCATGTCCGAAGATGCTGGGCATAGGGAGTAGAAGCAGGTGACAGGTTGTGGTGATGGTGGAAACATTTATTGAGCTGTTCTGTGGGAGTGGTTCAGGGATCCATGATACAACCGGGCGGTCTTCGCTGTGGACGCCGGGAGAGTGGAGTAGAGCAGAATAGTTTATTAAATGCGATGGCGTGAGGCCTGGTTGGGGAGGGAAGGTTGGGAGGGGTTAAGTGTGGCCCACTATGGAAGCCTCGCATGCAGGCGAAACTCCGTAGTAAGCTAAGTGTCTTTTTGGCGCCAGTTCTTGGCCGTATCCAGTCTTCGTAGGAAAGCGCGGACACGGGCCGATGGCTGTCGCAAATCGACGCGAGACCCTCGCACTCCCAAAAGAAGCGACGCACCTCAGGAGTCACTTCCCCGGCACATCTGTGGCAATTAATTAGCGGAAGCTGGGCCTCAAGTTGACCGCTGGTCGTCAGGTTCTCCCACAGCGCAGAGAAAGTAGACTACTTGTAGAACCGCAAGTACGTAGCCGACCGTTTTTTTCGGACTCCAAAAATTTGGACACACTGGATAATCCAGGCTTACCCGACGAACAGCCAGTTGTCCCATAGGAGTAATGTATATGAACCACGGATATTTCGGCCAAAGTAAAGCCAAAAGTTCGATTTTTCGGAGAAAAGTTTCCGCGGCAGTGCCACGGTGCGACTATAGGACGACGCCATTTTGAATCCCAACCACCTGGCTAGCTCCGAATTGGATGGGGATTGGCTTGACTCCCGCCGGGGTTCCAAACATTGATCTTTCGCGACATTTCGAGAGTTTGCTGCAGGGGACAGCGACATAGTGTTGTGCGCGGAGCTAACGGACGACGAGATCGTGCGCAAAGTGACCGCGCGGCCTCAAAGCGACTCTGACTTCGACGAAGACACTCCCGACCGCCCGCAACCGTCAACGCAAGACATTGCCAACGCTTTGGCGGTATTGTCCAATTTTTACGGGAAGAACGCGTTGCTTGCAGAGGTGCAAGCAGACGTTCTCACACGAAGGAGGAATTTAAGTCAACAAACCATTCGCGACTTCTTCAGTCCTGGATAAATGAAATAAAGTTAGTTTTTGCGACTCGCGGAATTTTCGGACTGCTCTTTTATTAGGCCTATTTTTCGTTCCTCTCCAGGTTCGAAAAACCGGTCGGCTACTGTAGTATAGTTAACGGCAAAATGACCGTGTGCCGTCCGGCCTTGCCGCTGTCATTGTCGTCAAGAGCGGCGGCCGACGTGTTGGTCAAGCACCACACGTACGTATAAACACGCAGCAACTGACGGTCGGTTATTAGTGTGTGCATTTCTCTGTTGGCCGCGGCGGGGACTGGCCTCGTCCGCTGCGCAACAACGCATCGCGCCACGAGTAGGCGAAAGAGCGCGTTTGTGTCCGGCGCAGAGGCCGGGGCGTCGCGACCGGGCAACGAACCCCGTCGGCGGAGTCGCGCAATGCGAACGCGGCGGCCCACACAGCCGCCTTCACCGAAGCAGGCCAGGCCGGTGTGAGGCCAAGGACGACATCGACTGAGACCACGAGGGAACAACAACGCCGGCCGGCCGCCGCCGCCGCCGCCAATGAAAGCAGGACACGAAGGATTCCGCAATGTTTCAAGGCGTGCTCGCCGACGGAAGGAAGGAGCTGTGGACGCACGTATGCCGCTGGGCGACTCTACAGGAGTTTCTAGGCTTTTTACCGCAGCTTTGACCCTTTTATGTCTGGCTGGTTTTTCGAACCAGCTAGTGCCTACTATCAAAGACAAATCGATAAGTGCTAGCTAAACGCGGGTGCTGCCATGATTGCTGCGCTTTCGGCGGCCAAGCATCTTGTACGGGTGGGACGGCACTGATGGGATCACAGAGTTTCTTGATGTGATGCGACACTTACAGCCCCCTCCCGCCAAAAATGTTGTGCTACAGGCAGCTGCAAAATAGATAACTAAAACCGCGTTCCTCAAACTTTTGCCCGCGATAGCACTACTTTATGGCGATCCTTACCGGTACGACCCTGCAGCTTGCGCGGATTGAACATAATGCACGTTCCCGCGTTCCTGCTGTTCATCGGGCCATCTAGGGCCATCTGGTCGCAGTCCGCAACCCTCAGTGGTAGTCTCCCGCTCCCGCGCACTGTCATAGTATCGCATAATTACCCGATGTGATCCCAGTAATTGCATATCAATAGCGTTGGTTCATTGGTCGATTGATTTATTCATTAATTCACTTGGTAATAGATACTACAGCCACAGAACTTGCCCACAATGAAACTCCAGGAATGGATGGGTAGTACGAAGACATGGCTTCCTTCGTGCTCTTATCATTTTTATTGCTTCCTTTTTGCGAAAAGGTCCCCAGATGGCGAAAACGTCTGCGGTCTGCGGTACGCAGGCGGTGAAACCGCTATAACCCAGCTATAACCCAGCGCTATAACCGGCGTTATAACCCAGCGCTCCCCGTGCTCACCCCGGCGGCCGCGTCGGCGGGACCCTGCCGTCGGCTTTGTCGTCTGCTTTAGCGACGGTGTTGGGCCTGTTTTGGCGCAGCTTCGCGTCCATTGCGCGCTTATCTCGTATGGCTTGATGAATTGTTCGACAGCACCTCCTGACCAACCCGGACCCGACGAAATGAAGTGGTCGTTCGGCAAAGATACGTTAAGGATTGGTTTGCAGCGCGAGAAAACAAAATGCAGAGACCACATGCAGGCATCTGGCCAGTAAAGAAACGCCACCTTTTGCGCACTGCTCGTCACGAATGGGACTGCGTTTTCTAAATTGCTGAATACCAATTCGGTTGTATTTTAAGAGGTATTAAAAAAACGAATGGAGCAACTGGTTCTGATAAATGGCGATTGTAAAAGTTCCCTCAGCTTTTTCGCAATTCTCAAACTTACTAAACTAACTATAGTTTACATCGGTATAAATGGGAATCACAAAGCTCACATGCCGAATTGCTTCGGTGTCTGCGCTTGTGTGGCGCGGTGTGTATCCCCAAGCTAGCACATCAGGATGGCTAGGTTCCGCTGTCTCACCCATTCGAAAGGCGCTCCTCTCCGTTTCCTTGCGGCCGACGCGCGGCCGGTCTACAGCGGCGGCATCCGCCGCTCGAGCCCGGCCGTGGGCGACGCTGCTGCGTTCGGGACGGCCACTTGTGCGAGAGCCACTTGTGTGAATTCAAGTGACGTCGCAAGTGGAATTCTTGTGGGGGTCGTTCACAACATCGCTTTCCAACCACCCCCACAGCGTGGATTGGAGCCTTTTTTTTTTTTTTTTTTTGTCCAGCGCACTTCAATAAACTTCGGTTGATTGAAAAAAAGTTTTCCCGTTAAATTGGGATGACGTGTATGTCATCTCCCCAGTGTAATTTATTTATCTCCAACTGCAAATCTTTATCTGCAACTGCAAACAGCAAATCTAGCTCCGACTCGTATTCCGTTTTAGATTTCGCCTTGCCGTTATTTATGGCTGTGATCTATGGGACTCACCCGGTCACATTCCTATGGGAGTTAATACTGCATGACCCAAGGGCTTAAAAATCGTTGCGCATAATACTAAAGGTTTTACATGTCCACAGCAATGATCCTAAAGGCCTAGTTTGCTTCTTTTAAGAAATATACAGCATATCTTTACTGAAATGAAAAAGAAACAAGAAAGGCATTTTAGTTTATCTAATTTTCATCAGATGGGGCTAGCGGTCTACCATGACAGAGTTTAATTTTTGTTTTTATTTCAGTACGGAAGTGACATATTTCTAAAATAAACGAACTAGGCCGTTGTGCACGTTTCTATGTATTTGGAAAACTTCTCTATTAGAGCACGATGGCTTTCGAGCCGATAAGTCACAAAGTAGAAAGTCTCACAGGAATGCTAACAGGTGAGTCCCCCTTGATTGGCCTATTTTCTGCCTCTTCACCACCGATACTCCAAGCGCTTTTTACTAATATCTAGGGCAGGTCAGTTAATGCTTCCCTCAACGGCAAAATCCAGTGTCCTAGAAAGGGGGACGACCGCCCTCCCTCACTGGTCTGGGTGGATACTTTGGCGTTCCATTACTGTGTGCTTGATTGTTTTAGATGCGAAGCATCTCATGCTCAGGTCTGTGTCCCTCCCTCCCTTCCTCCCTCGTTGTCGTTGTCCGCCGTCCGCACTCTACTGCGCATGCGCGTCTCTTCAGCCCCGTCAGCGTTTGGGCTGATGTCAGCGCAGTCCACTATAAAAAGAAATAGTTAGGCGGCGCCCGGTTTCGATCCCACGACTCTCTGGCCGCAACGGCAGGTATACGTGGCGCTCTTCCCACTGCGCTACAAACCGAGACGGGAGCATGTGCTACGAACGCGCCTTATGTCCTTCACTCATTCAAGCTACGTCAAGAAGCTACTGATACAACGAAGGCCCGCGAAGCTGAACGTCAACGGAAACGACGAACTGAAAGCTAATGGGAACTTCAGTCGACCCCCATGGCTGCTTCGCATACTACTCAGGGTTCCCCTATGGGAAGATGGTGTAATTTTATTTGTGTCTTCTACATTCCACACAGCATATATATGCTTCCTTCTGCATGGGGAGAGTATTCGCACACATCGAGTGTGCGGTGCGCTCCCCGTAAACAGAGTGAACCTGTAGAAAACTGTCGTTTAATTCATTCGCTCCCCAAAGCATATTTAGGCCTTCAAACAGCGCGGCTATGCTCACGAACTTAGCCAACTCGCCGTTTGAATGCACGATCAATGCAGTTGTCCAAAGTAATCTGCGGTTTATAGAAACGCTTCAGATGGTACCTTCCAACAAAGCGCCACCAGCTGCTTCAGACAGAGGCACGTGCCCTTTCAGTATCCCCCACCACCACCGGCGCTTTTGTCCTTGCTGCTATCTCCGGCTATAAAATCCCGTCGTCATAGTATGGTCTATGGTCCGTATAAGTTCCAGCAGTGCTCATACTGTAGTGACGGCTTATATGCGGAGTTTCTAATCTTATCTTTACGCTGCTGCGCGTCCCTTATCAGCAGCGTGGGAGAAAGGAATTAAGCCGTAACCCGGAGTAGCTTTGGAGGATGGTAAACACCGCGGTGAGTTGTAAACATTGTCAACGCACATTTCCAGAATAACGTATACATGCATAGAATGCGTGTAGGTTATGTTCTGAGTTTTTCTGGTTCCTTCACAAGCATTTTTCGACGAGAATGCACATTCTATAAGATCGTTTTCCAGGGACCATCCTCCCCACTGACTTGTTAACGACAGATATATGACGACGCTGGTGCAAGTCCGCACGGCTAAATTTAGCGGATTGTTAGCATGTTTATCACGAACAAACTGCGCGCACGTGAGCAAAAAATTATTTGATGCTAACCATCACTGGGTGAATATCAACATTTTGAAGGCTGAAATGGTGCTGCAGCGAATACTTGACGAGTATCTGAGGAGGAGGAGGAGGAGGAGGGAGGAGGAGGTGAAGGAGGAGTAGAAGAAGAAGATGAAGAAGGAGGGGGAGGTGGATTTAAATCGCTGTTCTTATTGCTGTTCTTTTTCTGTGGAAATGAGATTTCACCGGTGAAAACGCACAAAAGCATTAGCCAGATACAGCAACCAGCCAATTGTTCCCTTCCCATACGTATTATAAGTGGACAGTAATTACGGGTTTAAGGGCGAAACTCAGATTGAATACTTTATGCTGCTCGTTTTTTTTATTTTATTTTATTTTTTTTTTTTGAATATATAATCTAGCCCGCTTGCCAAAACTGTCGAAGTGCGCATATTTTATTTGCGTTATCCATTACCGAGTTACCATGAGATACACTAGAGTTCCAATATATCAACTGAAATATGAGACGTAAGAACAACGCATCACTTATGCGTATGGAGACTTCCAAACAGCAGAACGGCATTGGAATGTAAGCTTACTACGGGAGAAATTATGCGAAAAAAAGAAGAAAAACAGTCATTCGCAGATACCTGAGCAAATTGCCGTAATCCATCGTGGATGGGCAAAAAGCGTCGTATGTATGCTTTATTGCAGCAGCTGTTTACATATAGTTCTCGATTTCAGTTGCGTTGGCGACATACCTTCGTGTCTCATCGCTCCAAGCTTCGCGTCAAACGTATACCGTGCTTCTATCAAGTGCTTCTATAGTTTTGCAACAACTGACGCTCAACTAGCACGATTCTGCCGCTGATATCACAAGAAAAATATTTTTCCTGCTTTTTTTTTCTTCTGTCGCAGTCGGTGGTATGCGGGCGGAAAAACAACTGTCACGTAACCGGTGGTGTTGCTGCAAGCTAGCAGACACAGCTTGCAGTTAGGCGCCCTGCCTTTTGCAATCCTAGGGCTTAAGTGGACGTCTATCGCACCGTAAACTCGCTGAACTATTTGTTCTGCGTGCTTGCTAAAGCTTTCTTGCTCAAGTTCAGGTATACGGACTAAAGAAGAAACTCGTCAGATATTCATGCATGTTTTCCGGCTCATAGCTGTGGAAAAAAAAAAATGTCACCTTTTTGCCACATAGTAAGTTAACTGTTACGATTACCGTATTTTCGCGCGTATAACCCGCCCCTGCATATAATCCACACAACCACTTTCAGCCCGCCGGAAAAGAAAAAAAGAATCCTCACGCATTGCCCGCATATTTAATACAGGAAAGGATGCACCAAAGCTACTGCTCAAGCAACACATCACATACTACGTAGACAAAAAAAGCGTACATTTAGCAAGTAGAATACACTGACTGCAAGGCGAACGTCACAATTCACAAGCAAAATTCTGTTGTTAGAGTGCGCTCGTCCTTGTTTTTTCTTCGTCGTCCTTGTAGGTATTTGCGCAATCACTGCCATGGAAGGCTTAGTCCGTGTTACTGCGTAGGAGCTTCACGGCACAACTCGCATTGCCGTGAAGCTGCACTAAAGAAAAAACCCCGTGTATTATTCGCACCCCTACTTTGCCACTGAAATTTTTGCTTTGGTGCGGGTTATACGCGCGAAAATACGGTACTTGTACGCGCTCTGCAAACGGGCAGACTACAGCTGGAAATAAAATCTCGGCATTGGCACGGCTTCTAGAAGAACGCTTTCGAGCATTTCGACATTCGTTTTTCTTTTCTTTTTCTTTTTTTTTACACACGCGGAAACGGGCACCTGTCCAAAAACGGCCCCATCAAAGTCGTTAGGCATGTTTTTTAACTGGGCTCGACGCCAGCCGACCGAGCCACACGGCTAAGAGGCCCAGGCGTCCAACTTGTACGCAAATGCACGCCGCGAGCAAAGAGCTGCTGCAGATGCCCGGATGAAACGTCCCCCGTTAACGACCCCGCCGAGAGCCTAATTACATGGTTAACAACAGCGGACAAAGTTATCTGCATAGATGCGAAGTACTTTCGCGACGCTTTTACTTTGGCCAGAGTCCGTCAATGCTTTTCTTTGGCTCTTATGAAAAAAGGAAAGTGAAGTCCGGGGGTGTTAAAGATTAGCCCGAGTGCATAAGCGTCCACTTGCATGGATCGCAATCTGGAGTGCGCGTTGGCAGCTCCGGGGAAAACAGGTTGGCCCGGACGGGACGAACAGACGGGAGGTCATGGAACTGAACTAAGCGAAATGATTAGACGAGAACAATAGGGGGTCAACGATTAGATTAGGCTACATTCATTGCCGCGTCGTGGTTAACGTCCCATTATAAGCTGCGGGAATTCTCAATTCCGTAAAATAAGCTGCTCTGATGGACGCATTTTCCGTGACGAGAGCGCGAGTGACGGGAAGTAGCCTATACGTGTATACGCACGTTTAAGTACGCCAAAAATACCCCCCTCATTTTCAATTAACACGTCTGCGGAACCTTCTCGCATGCGAGAGCTTTAATTACGTCACAAATTGGGCGCAAATCGCACCGCCTTCAGCGTAGAGCTCGTTGTGTGCTTCCCATTGGCTCTCAAAGTCTTAGTGGTGTCCCAGTGAACATTTCGGGGCTGTGATCACCGTGAATGCTAGGTTGGCTGTGAACGTGCCATGATCGCTTGTGGTCGCTCCGCGGTTTCCTCAACTGTGCTCAAATTTAAAGCGAACCTTCCTACAGTGCGTTTTTACCACTGCTTTCATATTTAACCTGACCTAGTGATCTCATGACCACGTGTAGTCGCTCCGCGGTTGCCTGAACTCTGCTAAAATTGAAAGCGAACATTTCTCCAGTGCGTTCGAACTGTGTTTTAACACTTCTTTTATTTTTACCTCGAACTACTGAACTCTGTCTACAGACCTCGTGTTTTTTTTTTTTCTTTTTTTTTCTTTTTTTTTCATTTGGGTCATTATTAACCTGACGTAGCATGTTAGGCTATCTGCTGGACAGACCTCGTAAGCATCATTAAACTGCGCTCTCTCTCTCTCTCTCTCTCTCTCTCTCTCTCTCTCTCTCTCTCTCTCTCTCTCTCTCTCTCTCTCTCTCTCTCTCCATTGGCTGCGGCGCGTTCCATAACGCGCGCCTCAAAAATAAAACACAAAGAGGAGAGAGCGCGTTGCGACGCAACGCCTGGGCATGTGCAAAGCCACGTTGGAAAGGGGAGAGGGCGACGGCTGTTCCCCTGCCCCAGTTCATTTCCCACAAAGTAGGGAATCGTCGCGACGCACCGAAGCGTACGAAGCGGCCCGCTGGCGCGAAAGAAATTTACCAGCCCTTCCCAAAGAAAGAGAAGCGCGAATGCTTTCTCATATCAAAACATTGTCAGAACCTCCACTAAAAGTGCGCCCAACCTTAGCTGAAAGTGCGTCCAATCGACCGTCAAATCTTCACGGACCCAAATCGCAAACGATCAAGAACGAACACATACGACGATTGTTCGCGCACTAAGCAAACACATCTACGAACGATCTAAATGTCTACCGATACGTGGTTTATGAGATAAGGGTAAAATATTGTACTCCTCCTTCATGATAGACGCGTTGATTGTCTTATCTAGAACCGTCCATTTTTCGCGATTTTGAGGTAACCGTCTTGACACAATCGGTCCCCGGTTTCGCGCACGCGCCGTGTGTCCGGAGATCTTATCAGAGCTTTTCGGTTGACCAACCCGTCTATGGGGAAATACATTAGTTTTTGGACAGGACGCCATCAGTCCCACAAAGAAAACTTTAATAGACAACGCCGTTACGCTAAACTCAGCCCACACACTCAGCGACAAGTAATGTTCCGGCATTCACACGTCGTTGGAATTACTGAGGTGCCCCACAATTTTTTTTTTTTTTGCTGCGGTGATGATGATATGAGCTAGGGTCTGGTTTGAGTTGAATACACAATGGCGCGGCAAGTCCGTGCGTAGACAGCCGGCTTCGACCGTGCGAGTGCACATTGTTCGATGGAGCGGTTTGTTGTCCTCCACTTCGAGTGCATGCTCAAACACAGATTTACCTGCATAAAAGTATATCGCCACTTGTAGCGGTATACAATGAATGACTGTTGACGATGGCGTATCTGTACGCTTCATTCGGGAGCACACGACCACTTATCGCCGCTTCTGTTAAGGAACCGAAAGTTGCGAGGATGTCGCGTATATGAGAACGCGAACGCGCGAGCGTTCATTTTGGCCAGGTACCCGCCGCGGTGGCTAAGGCGTTGCGCTGCTGAGCACAAGGTCGCGGGTTCGATTCCTGGCCGCGGCGGCCGCTTTTCTGATGGAGGCGAAAAGCAAAAACGCCCGTGTGTGCGAGATTTCGGCGCACGATAAAGATCCCCAGGTGGTCAAAATTAACCCGGAGCCCTCCACTACGGCGCCCCTCATCGCCTGCGTTGCGTCGGCGCGTTAAACCCTACAATCAATCAATCAATCAATCATTTTGGCCACGATCTACGACGGGTCTTGTGTCGAGGTTTTGGAGCGTCGCGAATCCCGGTGAGAGAGGTCACGCGCTTCTCGGACATACCTCTTGAAAACGACTTTCGCAGACGACAGCTACTAATGTGCTAGAGCAATATTCTAGTGTACCAGAATGTTATGCTATAGCTGAGTTCGCGCTATCTAGAGACAACAAACGCTTTCGCATTCATATATATTTTCGTTCAACGTAGCCCATTAGGAAACCGCCCAGGCGGGTTCTTTCTTTGTGGCCATCCGTTTTGCACTGTCGGCAACAATCCGGTCCCCGAAGAAGGACGCCTCCCGGCTTGTACGGTGGGTCCCGCGGTACGCGCTTTGAGAAACTTCTACAGCCCTCCCCCCGTGTCGAATGAATCTTCAACTGCCCTCTCCTAAGCCGAAAGAGCGCGGTCTCTCTTTTCCTAAGCTGGGGCGTCATTGTCCGCCTGCAACAACAGCCCTGGGCTGTTCTTCCAGAAAAGGACTACAGCGGTACTTTTAAGCCACGACGGCTAACAAGGGAAACCAGACACTAACGACGCGGAAGGCGAACTGCGGCTGCCTGCTGTCCGCGGCGCTTCGGTTTCAGAGTTCTAGGAATCCTCACCGCGGCCAAGGCAAAGAAGGGTTAGGTTCTTCGAAAGACTACTTCAAAGCCGCACCGCACGGCTCCCTTCGCAGTGGCCCACCCACGCGGAACCCGAAAACGACGCAGCGGGATGACCAGGGACACGCTCCCTACTCTTTTTTTTTTTTTCTACTTCAATTATCTTTGACGTTTTCTTTACACAGAATGTTGTGAACGATGGGGACTTAGCTCCCATTGAAGGCAGCCGAAACGGCGGGCCATTACGGCCTATTTCAGGTCGTTCGCTGCCGGGTGGGTACTGGGCGGCGTCTTGGCAGCGCGCTGTACTGATGTGAGAGCTTACAACTGCTCGGGGGTTCAAAAGACGCCGTTTAGGCTTAGCCTACCACAGGGACTGCTTCACAGTTCGATTCAAACTGAATGTTTTTTTTTTTTAACTTTGAAAACCTTGAGAGAGAGGGATATGATATATAACTGTGAAAGAAGGGATGCAGGAACAGCGCGAGAACGTTTCTTGGCTCCTGAATACGGAGTCAAGAAATGATGTGTAGACGATCAATGGTGCGGATGTTGAGGCGAGAGAGGTCATTGAACTCTGGAAAGACCAACAGGTTACCGGTAAAAGCGCAAAGGCTCATGGGTATGATCGTCTGCTCCTGCCACTTGCGGTTCGAGATCTCGCCTGGCCTACCACGCCGGCGGCTTTCAGGCGTGTGTGTGCGTGTTGTTTATTTGTCACAGAGTGCTCACCTTCAGACGAGCCCCTAGTAGGATTCATCGTTGTTATTCATTGAATGCGCGACGCATGAGCGTTTTTTTTTTTTTTTTTTTTGTTCTGGTGGAAACAGATAAACAACAAAACACGCTCGCATGAAAGCCGCTGGCGTACGGGAGCTCGCTGGTACCGCAAGTTGCGGGGCTGCGCGGGAGCAGTAGAGTTTTAGTATAGCGTTTTAGCTGTGGTGTTAACGTTTGCGCGCCGCAATCGCAAACGGATAGCGCCTCGTTACGCGACGGTTAGCGTGCCCGCTAACGCTATCGGCGCGCTAAAGTGGTGCTTTCCGCTATACTAAAACTCTCTAATTTACCCATGAACTTTTGCGCTTTTTACCGGTCACCTGTAAGAGCTGAAAGAGAGAGAGAAAAAAAAAAACAGAATTAACTGAGAAACACATATGGGATCGCTAAAATCGAAACGCAGACCCGGTGCTGTGCAAGAAAGCCCCTCTCGCTCTCAAATCAGGTGACAAGCAACGCGTTGGTCAAATACGTCGAGGAAGTTTAAGCAAAGCACAAAAATCAATTTCGCGGGCTGCAAAACTGTAAAGCATTGCGTATTAGACGGTAAATTTCGTGAGTGAAATTATCTTGGTAACTAAGCCAAATTTTTCATGTAAAAAAAAAAAAGAAAAGAAACGAAGCCCAAGCGTCAGACGGTTCCCTTCATCTTTTTCGCTCCCTACTTCCATTTCGCAATAGCGCTGTTTATCACACTCGAAAAAAAAAATGTCCATATTATGAGCATGCGAGTATTAGAACAGAATTTTTGTCGTTCTTGTTTACAATTTAATGCTTTTCGAAAGATCTTCATTTCGTGCACGCACGATTAACCTTGGATAAACGTCCGAAGGTTTAAAATAAACTGGGGGTTTCAGGCACCGAAGCAATAATTGGGCTATGAAGCGCGCCGTTATCAAGTGCTCCGGATTAATTTGGACCACCAATCTCGACACACGGACATTTTCCCTTTTCGCCTCCACCAGAAAAGCAGACACCGCGGCCGGGATTGAAACCGAGTCCTTAAGCTCAGCAGCACAACGCCACTGAACAACCGCGGAGTGTGACAAAAGGTTTCTGCGAACGATTTTTGTTCCCTTTGCAGAAATATATAGCCCCGAAAAGAATATTCTTGGCTTTCTACATGCTTCAAAATAACACCTTTTCCTAGCCAAAATTCCAAAATTCTGGTGGAAAGCAAAGAACGGCGAGCAATACAGGTTGATGAAAATATCCCCGTTGAGGGCGCATTCGCACTCAGCCTATTAATTCGATATTTGTATGGGCAACACCGATAAAATTCCGAATCAACAGATCCAAAGAGTCCAAAGATCCCAAATTGGACGTCCCGACTCGCCGGATATTTCTCACGCGTGACTATTGTATCTCCTGACCTTTTGCATCTCATGACCAAAGCATTCTCGCGACGCTGGACTAAAAACTGCGCTACCACGCAAGACCTTCACAGTAGAGGGCAGCGCAATGAACGGGCCGAAGCGAAGACGAGACAAACATAAGGACTAAAGACCGGCGACAGCCTGTCCACAAACCGAAACTATAATATAACACACTACGCGGGAACAAACCATGTCTACTACGCTGCCTTCATCTCGCCTCCCATTTCCCATTTCCTCTCCTCCTTCCTCACGCGGTTGGGAATGGAAGGGGGTGGGAGTGTCAAACAGAGAGAGAGAGAGAGAGAGAGAGAGAGAGAGAGAGAGAGAGAGAGAGAGAGAGAGCTATTTGGAGATTTGGTGTCATTAAGCCTTCCCTCAGAGCGCGTGGAAGATGCTTATCTCCAGAAAGGCAAAGCCCACCTAAGTGCACAACTGCGACGGAAGATGTACGGATGTAGGCGTCGTAAGGCGCGAACCTCTGAAACGCAAATTGTGGGAGCGCCGCCATCTTTGCGTACACAGGAAGCGGCTTGCGCGACGGCACACGTGCATTCGTTCCGACAAAACAGGAAGCCCACGGCGGCGGCGGCGGCGGCGGCGGCTTGCTATGTCTGTCGCCAATTCACACGGAACACGCCCCTTTTGTCCTCTTACCGCGGACAAAGGCAGTCGGCTTCTCTTTCGATTGCGCTGAAGCCATTTTGCGCTTTTCTCCTCCGCAGTGTTTATCTCTCTGCGCCTGTCCCGCACACGTGACGGTCATTGTAAACTGCAGAGGGCACGTGGCGACGTTCAGCCTCTGCGCGTGCATGTGCGGATGCCTCTAAATGATGGCAGCTCGGGAGTAACACCTTCGTCTTCGCCTCGGCCCTCGTGTTACCAGCATGCCCTAGGCGGCGAAGCACGCCGCCATATTTTGCGAAGAAAATGTTTACAGGATTCCTGGATTGCAAGGCTGGAAATAGTGGTTGTGAGACGCCGCTCACCCAAGCCAAGTCCATTAAAGGGACCCTGCAACACTTTCGGTAAACGCTTTCACTCTTTCGTTCGCGTGTGGAAGCACTGCGAAAGCTACAGTTATCGCCAGCACGGAGCGGCACTGCGTGATTTGCTCGCCGCACCAGATACGCATACTATTTCTGCTTTGTTCTTGTGGCTTTATTTTTAAAGTTGCTATCGAAAAGCGTTCACTGCTGCAACTGAAGGAAAACTGGCCAACAGCCGCTACATGGCCTCAGTGACGTAATTCGGGCCGTCAAAGAAAGTCAAGACGGGGAAAGAGAGAAAAATATTTTGAGCGAGTTTCCAAGTTATCTGATGGGCATAGAACAGTAATTTTTGGCTGAGGTACTTTGCGAGCCCATAATCTAAGTACTAGGTGTGTTGGGTGACTACGCTCTGCAAACATTTAGGATTTCAAAAAAAAAAAAAAAAGTTGAGAAAAGTGCTGCGGGGTCCCTTTAATCTTCTCAACCAGCACCATCTTGTCACTTTTCCTTCATATGGGCTCTGGTAGATACTGCGTACATTTTTCTTCGTCCTCATCTTGTTTTCGCTAGTGAACTGCATTCGATAAGACTTCTTTTACCGTAATGACTTTCGGTGAAACCACCGCAATAAAACGTCGTCCATTTGTACACCTAAACCTGGATGTAACGAAGTTGACACGAAAAAAATCGCAATTTTTCGTCACGTGCAGGTCTCGAGTTGAGGCTCTCGTGACAAACGAAATTGAAACGCTGGACACCAGTGAAGGTTAACATCAGTCAAGGAGACATCAGTCAGGGATTAATTTCAGAGTGAAATTAACTGCGAGGTTTGCGCCTGCTGCTTTCGCACGAGCTTAGGCACTACACAGCGTTCCAAAGAAGCGCTGTCTCCTACCCCTGTATTCACACACGTAACACTTTTCCATTTTGACACTTTTCGGTGCCTCAACGAGTTTCAAGAACCGAACTTATATACTGAAAGGGCGCCTTTTTGCGAACTTGAGGCTGGCTCTTTTCCACGCTCAAAATTGTTGACTGTAACGGTCGGCAGTGTTTTTTTCTTCCTCGCCGACGGAGACGGCATTTAAAATTGCGTGCTTGTCTTGAAAAGACAAAACTTTTTTTGTTTTCTGACTGCAGAACTCATCACCGACGAATCGACACCACAGGTAGCAGTGGAGACGCGCGACTACACGCCGACAGGCAGGCCTAGCACCACCAAAGTCTCGAACCGACACCGCACTAACACATGGAAACGCACGGTTTGCGGTGCGGGCGAAACTCGCTAAATTAGTGCATTTCCCAGCCGTTTTTTTTTTTTTTTTTGAAGACAAAGTGCAAAAAACACTTTCATTAGCGCAGCGGATTCGTCACATCATCATCACTATCATCATCAGCCCACTCAGGTCCACTTCAGGACGAAGGCCTCTCCCACTGATCTCCAAGCGCTCCTGCACTGCACTTCTCGACTCCACAGTTCAGCCCGAGTTTCTTTATTGCATCCCTCCATCAAGTTAATGGCGTTCCCCTTCTTCCAGACCCATCTCTTGGTATCCACTCTGTTACTTTAATTGTCCCCCGGTTGTCGGTTGGTCTCACCGCATAGCCAGCTCAAGTCAATTTGTTTACTTTATTTGAACTATGATATGGTCAACTCTAGTTTGTTCTCTGATCCAGGTATAGCTCGTTTCCTGTCCTAGCATTATTCGTTCTAAGGCCAGTTGAGCTGACCTAAGTTTGATTTCTAGTTGTTTAGTAAGACGCCACGTTTCAGCTCCGCATGTCATCACCGGCAGTATACGCACTGGTTGTAGATTTTTCTTTTGAGTGACAGAGGGAGCGTACTTTTGGTTGTTTGGGAGTGCTTGCGGAGTGCTCCTCAACCCGTACCTATTCTGCGCCGGATTCGTTGCACAGAGGTCGCCAATACGTGGAGTTCAATGGGGCTGGCAATGAGGAATTGAAAAACTTCGTCAAATGCAGGAATTCGTAACCCAAAAGTTCGTTACATCCAGGTTTAACTCTAATGCCATGCGACTACCATGTGGAAAGCCGAAACAAAGTTGGTACTCAACGTTACGAAGTCGTTACCCAGGTAGAAAACAACATTTGTCGACCAGCCGCTGGACAAACAGCTGGCTCTGATCAAGACGCTGTGCGCCCATTTTTCATGCCTGTTCAACCTCATATTCAAAAAGTTGTACACCTTCACAAGTTGGCCCTCTTGAGGAGAATAATCTATGTCGGATCGAGACATACAAAAGATCTAAAATTGAAATTTTAGATCTTTTGACTACAATGGAATCTTTTAACTGTGTGCCTGATATATCGTTAGACCTCTCTGAATCGGCTGCCACGATTTTATTGAATCTTTTTATTCGTTGAATTATGTGGTTATGTTCATCTTCAACAGTACGGCAGCTTAGGCTCAAGTGCACAAAGCTTCGCGCCGAGTTGGTGCGCCGTATTGCCGGCTAGAGGAGACACTTCTGTTGCGTGGTTCCAGTTCAGCAGTTCTGACCATTGGCTAGTTGCCACCGGTCCTTGCGTTGTCCCTGGCGGTAGGCCTTAACGTCGGCGTACTGTTTGTTGTTTGGAGTGCGTTTTTTTTTTGCAGTAATTGTAACATGGATGACAAGGGAGTAAACATCTGGTTGCACGGCTTGTGCCAATCCTCTCTCCCCGTCGGCAGATTCAATACTGGCACCGACCCACAAGTTCCAAACTTGTGTTCCAAACAAGTTCCCTTATCCACCTGATCCGTCCTGTACACCCCGAAGCAAGCCGTGTAGTGTCCTAAAAAAAAAAAAAACAACAAAAAAATCCGCTTTGAAGGTCGCTTTCAGTGGTGAGTGGCGCCGAAGAACTTGCGAGCTGCCGCCACCGAAAGGCTCTTTCACCCACCGTGGTCGAAGATTGAACCGGTTACATCACGCATTACAAAACTAAGGGGGCACGACACGTTGGGCAACTTTCCCCTTTCCCCACGTGCCGCGCCTGGGACCTTGACCGGTTAAGGCACAACTTCCGCGCCCCATTTCCGAAACCGAGCGCGTATCGGCGCCGGCGCGAGAGCCAAAACAAACAAGCACCGCTTCCGGTCCAGTGTGTTTTTCGCCGCTTGAACTTGGGTGGAGTTGCTGCTAGCCACATTGCGGCTGCGAATAATTAGCAGAAAAAGAGTGACATCTGAGGCGCGGAAGGTCAGCCAGATGTGCTCGTTTCCGTGGCGTCTCTGCTATCAGAGGCGTGTACAGCTCACAAAGGACAGCCGACAAGCGGGCGGGCGGGGAGTGGAGAGAGAGAGAGACAGAGAGAGAGAGAGAGAGAGAGAGAGAGAGAGGGAAAAAGAGAAGGGTGGCGCTGGCTGGAAGAAAAGGGAGAGGCGGCGGCAGCAGACGAGGCGCGCTTGCGACGGCCTCGTCGGCAGACGACCAGTCACCGCTGCCAGATACGAGTGTGCTGGTCGGCCAGCGACGACTGTTACGTAACAGACAGCAAACTGCCGTTGCGTTTTAGAAGGCTACTCTGGCTCAGTCAGTGTGCGCGTACACGCTGCCGACGTCGGACCGGCGAACGCCCTGCTCGTTCGGAGGGTTCACGCGAACCGACTCGGTCGCACCGCTACGAGCAGCTATGGCTCCAGAATCTGTCGTCTGCAGCACTTGCGAAGCTCCGAGTGAAGACGAGACGCCAAAAACGGTGAGTGTGTTTAGGGTGTTTCGTTTAGTGCGCCGCGGCGCGTTTAGCGCGACTACGCTTCGGACTGTCGTGAGTCACCGCCGTCGCCGCCGTGCGCCAAACCAAATGACAGCCGGCGTAGGTTGCGGATGCGGCTAGCGCAGTAAAGCCGGGACGGAAGAATTGGCGCTTTTGCAACCCCTTTTCGCCCTGCCAGACCTAGGCAGACACAGAAACCGAACATTAACCACTCAATGCTCGGTTTTGTGGAAGAAAGACTCCGATTTCTTTGCCTGTCAGTCCAGAGGCGGTGGCCGCGTACGTACTGTACCTTTGCTGCGGCTCACAACATACGCGTCCTGCGCAGTTTCGTTGGGACTGGTTGCATAAGGTCCGGAAGCCGTTTCGGTTACGGTACCACTTCGATCACGCACGTTGAACCTTCGATTTCTATTTGGCTATCATCTTTCTCAAGACGGGCGGGTGGGGCCAGATTTCGTCCTTTCTGTCGGAAGGAACCGGTCCCACTCCTCAAGCCCTTCGTGAAGCGAGTGAACTGGGTTGAGGAGTGCCGGCGAAGGAGTTGCAACATCTCCAGCGTGCGCGCAGAAACTCGTTCGGCCCGTCGTACGGAGATGGGCGGGCTGTCACGACGCTGACAGCGATTTACGAGAAGCGAATGACGAGAGACATGCCGGTGGAATTGTGCTGCCAACGTTTAGTATTGCGTAGGTGCCGCGGCCCGACGAATTGATGGGCCGCGCCGTGACTTCGTGCGGAACTGAGTGGTAACGGCGTTCTTCAGGCGCTGCGTCGTGTCCGCTGACACGCCCGAATTTGTAGAAATTCAATTACGGGCAGTGTGTGAAACGTCTTGTTGAAGGATCGACCCAAATTGATCGACACATCATCCTACACTAGGCGCAGACTAGTTCTACCGGGACGTCTAATCTGAAAGCTGCCTCATGCCAATCTGTGCAGTGTAGCATAGTTGCTTGAAGTGTGAACAGTAGTATTATATAGTCAAATTGGGCGCAAAAATGTGTTCCAAGATAAGACACCGTGGGGCTGAAAGGAATAATACGGCCATGAGCGTCCGCCGTAGGAGTGATCGGATCCGTCTGGTGCCTAGCAAGACGCGAATGCGTTTTCTTGAATGAATTGCATTACTCTTTCTGAGCGCTGCTTTAATCAGCGGCAGGTTACTTGTGCTTCACTGGTCGTGTCCCATTAACCTGCTGTTTACTCGGTGGTTTCGCGCAATCCTCGGCCTAGGCACACTTTCCGATCCTCGGCCTGAGCATGGTTTCGCACAGCTGTTCGCCTAAGCATGGTTTCGCCCAGTTCGTTAAATCCTTGGTTTATTGTGCTGCCGCGCTCCAAGGGGGATCGCTGTTGGCTTGTAGAAAACGGGTTAGTTGGCGCAGGTCCACGATTCCCAAGCGCCTGTTTGTCTTTGCGCGTTGCACCATATTTTCATGCAAAATGTGGCGCTACAGTTGCGGTTTATACGAGCGGTTACGTATCCAGCAAGCGACAAGAAATGATAGGCCGCGTGAATCAGACTTGGGGCATTACATTTGTGCTTCGTAGTACTCATCCAATACATGTGACTTGCAACTAACTTCAAACGAGAGCAATCGTGTTGCACTGGCCGGGTGCAATAACCGTTGGCACGAGTTTCGTGAAAGCAGCGATTGCTGAATGCCGGCCGCGTGTCGCCTTGGAAAAACACCTGTTTATGCCAGCCCACCTTACCGACGAACAAGCCGATAACGTTAGCTTCGGAGAATTGCCACGATAGTGCTCGATTAATGTTTTGCAGCGCCAAGAGCCTTGTTTTTTTCCCTGGCGTTATCGAATGATATTCACCGGTTCACGCCGTACAACTAGGCGTTGCGGCACCCAGAAATAGACTCCTTCATATATGCTTTTACTGCTGGTGTCACCGGTTCGTACGGTACATGCGAATTGTGTGTCGCAGTTCTCGGGTTGGCCCGTACAACGTTCGTCCGCGGTAATCGCACCCACGCCGTGATTGACAACGCCAAGTAGCTAGCCTTCGTGATGCTTCACACTGCCAATTCGGCGTAGATTCTCAGAAAGATAGCGAGGTCGCAGTGGAGAATAAAAAAAAAAGCCGTTTTATTTTCTATTAGTGATATGCGCAAACGCGCCTTTACTACCGCGCGCACTTCGGTAGCTTCGGAATAACCCAAAGGCTGTCCAACTCGTGCGTTCCCTCCCCAAGATATCGCGATGAAGAGATAACGGGCAATTTATCAGAAAGAGCCTGCGGCGTTTCTTTTCCGTGGATCGTTGGCACCCTTGCTTTGCGCGGAACAGTCTACGCACTGCGGGGTTTCATGCATATCGTTGACTCGCCTCTGACGCACTCTATTTGAAGCAAGACCGTAGCGTAGACTCGCGCCTTCGCGTTCTTGGTCATGCCGTCCGCGTACGCCGGACGACAATCTCGTTAGAGATGGTTATCTTTAGTTTTCGTACTGTGCTACGCTGCCTCAGAGGCGCGCGCTTTTTGAAATCTTACTTTGCCTGCCAAATTATAGCTGTTTTTTTTTTGTACTCTTAGTTGACCCCTGGTTTTTTCTGCTGCCATTTCGCAGATTGAAGACAGCGATGAAGAGGACGACGCCCTGCTGTCCTGCTGCGACCTGCCCTCCAAGGACTGCGCGGACAGCTTGGACGCCGCCAAGCCGTCCCGCATCGTGGACCTGTTTGACAGTGCCAGCGAGTGCGTGTACGGCCTGTTCTTCGGCGGCTACCGCAGCCTCTTCATGGACAGCTACCAGTTTGAGGACTTTGTCTTCTACTCTCTCTGGATGCTCTGCCTCCACTTCTGCATCAACGAAAAGGTGCCAAACGACACCCGGCACTACACCTGAAAGGGTGCACTTTTGCACCTGGCCTGGAAAAGGTGTCACATTGGTGTCACTCGGGCCTGTCTCCCAACGATGCCAAAGATGACTCCGTTTGAGGTGTGATGGGACACCTGTGATGTGGAGTCAACCCTTCAGCTTCTAGACAGTGTGGATTTGACTGGAACTACCTGCCACTGAAACAGTGCTGCTTTGCCGACCCTGTTCCCCGTGCATTGAAGGCAATGCTGATGCCGAATGAGAACTTTGTGAGCCAGTGAAACACACATGCCACCAGTAATGACACTTGTTTTAAAGTGTTGTGTTAACAGCCGATCTCTGTTGGAAAGGAACGCTGCTTAACCAGTGTAACATTGAGTGGGCAAAGCAGTGTATTTTGGAACACTATTGATACAAACACTCCTGCTTAGAAATCTGTGCAGTCAGTCAAACCATGTAAACTGCTTGCTGTAGAAATGCTTTACTGCCAATTTTGAGTGTTGTGAGTGGGACAGTGATGTATGTACAAAGTGATGCCGTCTGGCCCGGTTCTATATTTTCATTGTTTTGTGAGCTGCACAAAAATGTGTGCCTGTGTATGCCAGTGAAGCAGCACAAAAAATAAACTTTTCGTAAGCTAAATATGCGTGTGGTGTTGGTAGCAACATACTAATGTGCCCACACTTGCACATGTTCAGAATCCAACTTTTGTTGAGAACAGTACGGTGGACGTTAACAGCTAGGCCAGAGGCCAAGAACAAGAGGACCGTCTGTTGCTACTTTTGAAGCAACCTGACACAAGTTGCATCCATAAAGTCTGCCCCATAACTAGGAACAAAGTGAAAAAACTTTGTGTGCTGCAGATGACTGTAGCAGAATATTGACAAGAGCTATTAAGTTCTCATCAGTATGCTTGTCTTGTCTGCCCAATCAACTATATACAGCATTACAATGTTTCAAAAACCAAGTTTTAAGCGAAGGCTTGTGAAGACATTTACATATATCCCAAAGCACTGACCCCCAAATCCTACATTGCTTTTTTTACAGCAAAGCTGTATATAGCTATCAGGCAGTTGTTCGTGTCCACCATTGTACGTGTCTCGTCGACACAAAAAATTTTCCAATGTAGGTAGCTTAAACAAAATTGTTCTGAAATTTGCCAAGACTATCATTGTACAGAGTAAAAGTTAATTCCAGTCAATACATGATCTATAGACGTAGTTGGTTGCAGAAAACTGTTGCAACTCGTTTTATCTGCACTATCCCGAAAGAACTCTTAGTTACTTGCCACCAAACCAGAGGCTCATCTACTTTTCATTAATACTCGGTTCACAGAAAAGTTCCAATATTATGGAATTCCCGTACACTGTCAATACCAAGGCTTCAACGTGATGGAAATGGACAGCCCCAAGTTTGTCCCCTACAACAGAACTCTAGCCCTTCCAATCGGTATTCCCAATCTCAAGTTACAAACCACCGTTTTGTGCACTCCGACTGCGGTCAGCTCTGCTGGTCATCCTTCTTCAGAATGGAAGGGCACTGAGTTTCAGCTTTATTTTGCTTTCTCCCCGTCACACCACACTTTTGCAAAATTTCACCCAGCAGAAAAATGCCCTCTCAACAGCCCCTTCTTCGTGGATTCTATTCCAGCAGTCTGGGATCGGTAACTGGGGCACTAGATGTATTAGAGTTGAACCTGTAATAACCTGTAGTAGTATCACGACAGCAAATTAGTTCGTTATATCTGGTATTTGTTGTAACAGTAGAGGTAAAAATCTCTAACAAATCGAGAATCTGGCTCGCAAAATTATTATACAAAAATGTATTTTTTAGGCTTAGTGTCCACTATAAACAAGGTAACCCTAACCTTTTTCCTTGCTGCATTTCAACCTCAATGAACCGGAACACGAGTACATGAAACTACCACAGAACAAAGTTCACCTGACAAGACAGGCCTGCGTCCTTATTTTTTGATGAAGGATGCGACCTTCATCTGGTGGCTACCTCACAGCACTGAGCAGGATATAAAGTTTTCCACAGTGTCCACGACTAAAAGAGCATTTATACTTCTGCAGTTTCGGAAGACTGGAATTTTTTTCAAGTAGCTTCTCGGACTCCTGGTCAAATATTTCTCCGTTATATCCGATATCGCGTACCGCTCTCACAGAATAAGTGTCATTGAAATAAAGCGTGACCAACCAAAGTTTCTATTTAGTCCGCTACAGCCGATAATTCGCTGCATCAGTTTTCGTTATAACGTGGTTCAACTGTATAATATGGCTAATAGTTGTTGGCGCGAAGGACTTGCAGTTCGCATCACTCCCCCACTTTGCCATCACAAAGACTGGACAGCAGTTCTGGAGCCTTCTTTTATTGGCACAGAATCCCTCCCGCCCACTACTACATACAAATATAATACATTGACTGCCTGCCCAGGCAGGCAGGCAGCCAGTTAGCTGAGCTCGTTGTAGCGTGCAGCCATGGCCTTTTTTACAGATTCCTTGTACGTGTTGGCAGCGGTTGCTCCGTAGGTGGCGCCCCTCACACCCAAACCCGCACTGGCCACTCTTCTCTGAACCTGTTGGGGCGAGAAGAGAAGGGGAGAGTTCTTGCAGCACACAAAGAAACTGCCGGTATTGGACGGAATGCGTTTGCACATCAGTTCACTTCTTACGACTGCTAAGAACATTTGGGCTCTCCTGTCGCTTGACAGCCTTCCGATTGACCTCCACAGCGGCTGAGGTGCGTTAGGCCTGATCGGGCTTATGTAATAACGCTTCAAAAGCCAACTCTTCATACCCATTGCCAAGAGGAAAGATTGGGAACAACAGGTTCCGATTCGGTTCTGAACTATTCAAGAACCCTAAGCATGGCTAGCAATACTGCTTCAGCTATGAAAGCTCTGCCATGATTGCGACATTACTGCAAAATGAGAACATGGGTGCTGTTGCTGCATTTGCCGCAAATGTAATTACACCATATGCCTGGTCTAACCCTATTTTTCGAACACTGAACATTAACGTAAGTCTCTGGACATCACACAGAAACAGGTAAGAACACAGAAGAGTGTACATGTTAACGGAAGACATCACGTGCGTAAAAAATGTCAAGCTCGGCTACGAGAATCGGAAAGCTCTGGCCCCACATGCCGCGCCCAACGAAGCATGCAAACAGCGGTCACAACAGCAGCAACAGACGTGCGAGGGGGAGGGTGGCGGCCAGCCCAGTGGTGGGGGAGGAGACGTACCTCGACGATGTTGGTGGTGCCCGCGTTGGTTTTGCCCAAGCCCTGCCCCTCCGACCAGCCCATGGCCTTGAGCATCTTGTTGCCTATATTGTCCTCGCCGATGCCTTGCTTTGTGGGCTCCTCATAGCTCCTTGGGGGGGCACCACAAGAGAGAGAACCCCGCGTCCGAGTTAGTTCCCTCGCGCCACGCGCACTCTGGCGAGGCCATTCAGAGAGCGAACGTAGTTATTCCTGCGGTAACCAGGAGCCACTCTATGCCCCGTTCAGTGCGGCTGGAGAAGTTAGACGGCGTATGCTACAAGACACACTTAGACTAATCATTTGGACCTTCCCGCAAAGGCTAGCATGACTTTCCTATTTTGTCAACAAGCCGTCATGCAATGCGTCATGTGGCGACATATACGCCAGATTACCACTTCTGCGCATGCGCTTCATGAGCTGCATTTTCGTTTTATGCAGAAAGTGCAACTTCAATAAATACCGACGATTACAGATACACATTTCTGATGAGCTGCTTATAAAAGGACTTCTAAATCATCAAAGACCAAGGGATCCATACTGGTCCACATTTTCATTTCATAATGAAATCGCTGACAAAGCATATTTTAGTGGGCCTTTCATTCTTCCTTGCCCATGGCTTTTTTGAAAGGAGCTCCGACACCAAATTTCCTTTCGTTGCCTTGGTCAGTTACTGGCCCAGCAATCCTGAAACAGCAATTTAAATGCTCGAGCACAGGATAACTAACCCGAACGCAATGAGAATCATCGTCAGTTGCAGTTTCTGTTGCTTCATGGCACGGGGGGCCAGCACGAGAGAAGTATGGCAGTGAGGACATCAAAACACTGCCGAGGCGTTGTTAGGCTGCCACACTGCCAAAGGTAGTTGCAGCATGCGCCCCACAAGTTTTGGCCTCAGCACTCCAATCATCACGTTTTCCAGGTGGGGCTTGACCTATCGAGCTGACAGAAAGAAGTGTGCCTGTGGCAGCGGTTTCAAATCATCCAGAGCAGCCCAGGTCTCCGTGAATAGGTTGCCTGATGTGCTTAGGCCTACCATCGCGGTAAAAGTTTGATGGCCACTTTCACAAGTTGCGTGGATGACAACTTCTATTTTCAATTCTTGGCTACGTGTGAAACTGTCTTCGCCAAGTTTCATTCCAGCGAGTGGTAAATCCTGTAGCTGTGGCTATTTGCACAAGTTTGCAACCCCTGTCAGTGCCATGTGAACTAATTCAGTGAACAAAGTAGCCATGTCGCCGCTTGCGAAACCATGCGGGTGAAGCAATATCATGAGTTCCTGCTATGCGTCGAGATCCCTCGACTGTGTCACTTTGTTTTCCTTCATACGGGGCAATTCACATTGACGTCAACACTTTGTGCACCGCTTCCTGAGCCATTTCGTTGGCATGATAAATCAGATGAAATTAAAATAAGCTGTTGATACTTAAGGCAAGATGTACTCGCGAGTAAAGGAAGCGTACAGGATAATAACATTAGCCCCCCCCCCCCTGAAAATTGGTGCCTACAAAGCAGACAGCAAAATTCCCCGTCAAGCGGGAGCGAGGCTTGGGCGAGAGCAGCAGCAGAAGGGCACAACTCACTGGACGGCGGGCGTAGGCCTCGCCACCTTCTCCCGCAGGGTGCCACCCTGCGGCGGCTCTGGCTGGCCATACTTGAGCCGGCGCTCCCGTGCTCTGTCCCTGTAGGCCTGCAACAACAGTCCACCACCCCAGAAGGAGGAGCTCGCACGGTGTCCTCCACCAATGGCCGATAACCCCCACCTCCCCTCAAGTCGAGGATGACACAGGGTTTCTCGACAGCTTTCATCACTACAGGTTTCTTTCTGTACCCTTTTTTGTTCGTGAGGCAATGAGCTGTCAACAACAACGCGGAACTTTCTACGACATGGCACCGCATGCGCCATTTTGTCACGGGTCTGCGGAAACAAGGCTGCCGCAACAAGCCCAAGCGCACGCAACGCAGGCACCACTATCGTGCACACCCCCCTTCCATCACTGGACTGGCCGGACAGACACAGAAACACACCAGCAAGAAGGGGTGGGGAAGGGGGATTCGCGAAAAGCACTTGCCTGGCCGTCCGCACCACCGCCTCCCTTGGAGAGGCGAAGCGTCTCGAGGTTTTGCTGCACAGAAAAGGAGAGGTCGCTTGAGGACACCACTGTGACTCGGTAAAGCCTTTCTTGCACACACCAAAGGCACTCGACACTAAGAGAGCGCTTAGTACGGATACAGTGCGACCAGTTGGAGCACCTACTACTACTTGAGCAGGCTGCTAATAAACCCCAGGCTTCACCCTTTCAAGAGGGGTGCAGTGCACTGTGCAGGGACTCAGCAGATGCCGGCAAGGTGAAAACTCAGACACGTTCTATGCTGCCACGCTGCACACAATTTACCACAGGTTACCCTGGTAAGACTCATGCGAAAGCCCTTTTTTTCTTTTTGCTACGATTCAAAGCAACCGCATACAAATAATTGCGTTGGAGCAAATACACCCTGCGACATTTCCTGTCATCACAAATATAACTGTCCAAGCACTGATCAGAGACATACACCCAGAGCTTGCCTCCCAAACTCTCATGTCCTCCCAATCCCTGGAAACTTTCGAACTTAGACTACACCCAAAACATTGTGTGCAGCATCTTTTTGGCCTCGCCAGCAAGCCTGTAAACACATCATGCTGCGCATTTGCTTAGAAATGTTATGAAATCGGCTTAAATAGGAAACCTTTGCTTGCAGAAACGAGATTTCACGCTGCCCTGTACCTTGTGGAGTCCCGACAGCTGGACGTGCTTTGTGAGGACCTCTTTGGAGGGGAACTGCCGCTTGCACAGCAGGCAGGCCAGCTTGGTCCAGTCCAGGAAGCGGCTCTCGTCCCCTTCTGCCTCAGAGTCCGAATCCGAGCCGCCCCCGTACTCTGGCACGAGCATCATCTCCCGCGCCCCGGCTCCAGCCACTGCAGACCACAAGGAGACCATTGCTGCAGCTCCAATCCAATCCAACACAATCCAATGTAGCCCAGTCCATGCTCTACGCCTCAACCAAAGGTGTATTGCCCCTCTATCGTTCAAGAGGACAGCCAATTCCCCCTACATCAGCAAGGTGCAACCTACGTCGTTGATGTACAATTATTACACCAACCTGGTTTCCCCTTTCAGACTTCAGAAAGCTTACCAACATCACCATCAACAGCCTACATAGGTCCACTGCAGGACGAGGGCCTCTCCCAAACACTGACCTCCAACCGCTCCTGTCCTGTACTCCTCAAGTTCGTTCTTCACCCCAAATTGGTTCCTAATCCAATTTATTTCGTTATTGGCCTTCCCCTTTTCCTAGTCCGATCTCTTGGTATCCACTTTGTTAAACTGGTGGTCCACCTGTCGTCATTTTGTCTCCCTACATGGCCTGCCAGATTCCTTTTGTCTTTATTTGAATTATGACACCATCTGCTCGAGCTTGTTTTCTGATCCACGAAGCTCGCTTCCTGTCCCTAAGTGACTTTTGGTTTCATGGCCCTTTGGGCCAACCTAAGCCTACTTCGAAATTATTTATCTGCCGCTTTATTTCGAAATTTCTCGTGGTTAAGCTACTACACAAAAAAGGCTGGCTTTCGTTAAAGCTAAAGGACAGGCACGCCACAAAGAGGGGTTCTCTGCCCCTTAAAATGAAAGGGCACGAGCCCACTGCCCACCTGCGGCCAGGGGGCTCTCGGGAACGCTGGGCTGCAGCAGGTTGCCGCCGAAGGCGATCCGGTCGACCGTGGTCTGGTGTTTTTCAAGGATGGCGAAGCCTGCGTCGGCCGCTGCCGACTGCCGCTCGTCGGCCAGGCTCTGTGCCGAGGTCACCAAGCCCTGCTTGGCGTTCTCCTTCTTCTGGTTGAGCGTCTTGGCCCAGCGCTCCATGTCCTGCGCGCGGTGGCAACAGCGGGGACAGGTCACCCCACAGCTACTATACCCAGGTACAGCTTAAAAACTAGAACGGAAATTACCCTTGCGCATTATTACTGCAGCCGGTTGTTCCTCCGCATGATGCAAAGAGTGCGTTACTGCGAGTATTTTGAACGAGACGCACATCGTTTTCATTTCTGGGACTTTTTGCACTTGATATGCTTATAAACTACTGCAACGATGACAAACTAGGTGAGAAAAAGCAGCTCCTTTAAAAATGTGCGTGCGTTGACATCCTTGTTCATCTCTTGGGCGGAGTGATACACTACATGAGATATTGCCGTCCTTAACTTTCACCCAAGGTTACACTGGTATGCCGTTCAATCCATTTATTGATGCTTTTATAGCAAAAGAAAAAAAAAAAGCTTAGAAATATTTGATTTGTGCCAGTGATACGTTAATTAAGCCTGTACATTCAAAGGACTCTGAAGTGAATTTGTCGATTATTTATGCTTGGGTGAACGCAGCAGAACTCAAGTCAAGTAACTACAGGAAATAACGCTAGCCCTAAATTCGAAACGACACATTTCTCATTTTTCAAATGAAGAGCAACAGGCCACTCAGTGGCAGCAGAGTAACATTTTTATAATACACCGCGCAAGTCAAGAAATCATCAAGTGCAAGTCTAGGAGAGGTTGCCTATTGAGACGGAAGGAACCACAAGCAGTGACCACCCAGACATCCATCCTGGTGTGGATGGTATAGAAAGAGCAATGCTTGCCTTGGCGATCTTCTTGGCAATCTTGACCTTGTCCTCCTTGTCCTTGGCCTTGCCACCCTTGTTCTTGTCGTTGGCATCGGCAGCCTCAGCCGTTGCTGCCGCTGCCGCGCCGGCTGTGGCAGCAGCCGCTGCAGGCACGCAAAACACACCGGGGCATTCTTGCGACCGTCACGTGATGGGCAAACAGAATGACCAACAAAGGCGAAAGGGAACGCGAATTCTCCCGACTGCTTGCTCCCACAGCTAAAGGTCGACTGTGCTAATGGTGTTTGCAACACAAGAACTTGACTTCGATTCCAACTAACAATGCTCCAATATCCCCTCCCCCTCGCCCAGAAAAATCGCCCAGTGCTTTGTTAAGTAAGACGCTATTGCATCGGCCTTGTCGACTGTAAGGACTGTGAATAATCACCTGGATAATAAGAACTGCTTCCCAAATTATGCAAGGTATCTTACTTTAGTAGAGACACATCGATGCGATACTACTGGCACCATGGACAATATCAAAGCAGGAGAGATTGTGAGACAGACCCTTCCACATTGCACTGCTCACTGGTAAACTGTCAATTTCACAATCATAGAGCAGCAAAAACTAAAAAAAAAAAAAAAAAAAGTGGCGCTTTTTGCCCCAGTTGGCCTTGCGCCATAAACATCCAACCATCATCATCATCAACAACAAGAGAAAAAAAAAGGCAACAACGTAAGCACCTCCTCGTCCCATCAGGTTTCCGATGTTCTTTCTATCATCATGAATGGGCACCAACTGGCCCTGTTCTTGACTGTTTCGCACGTTATTATCAACCCTTCACAAGCAGGTGTCGAATTTACACGACTCAAGACAGGTTATTCAGCGTCCAAAAGGACAATGCCACAGCATGGAGGTCAACGAAATTCAAGCCTCACCTGCAGCCTGATCCCCGGTTGTGGTAACAGCTGCAGCAGCAACGGTGGTTGCGGCGGCGGTGGTAGTTGCAGCAGTGGTGGCCGCCGCCGCGGTGGTGGTGGCCGCGGTGGTTGACGTGGGTGCCGGCAGGTATGTCTGCTTCTCGTTGTTCCAGTACATGTACTGCTGGGCCTCCGGGTTGTAGTAGTAGTGCGAGTTGGCGTCGTAGTACAGGCCTGTTGAGGCGTCGTAGTAGTATCCTGACTTCTCGTCGTAGCGGTACGTGGAGACGTCCGGGATCGGGTAGCGCGGGTAGCTCACGCCGTCCACAACCACCGTGCCCAGGCTGGACACAGTCTGCGGGAAGGCATCACCGGCCAACATGCGGTCAAGCTCCAAAAAAAGCAGCGGAAAATACTGAACTCATGACGGATGATATAGTATAGCCTCAAGCGCAGGAAATCTTCCAAGCCAGCAAGATCGAATGCTGTGGGCATTTGCTACACTCATTAAGAATGCCTTCATTGCCTGGAAAGGCTGAACTTCGCTCAACGTTCAACACTACAGCGCTACAATGCTGCCTCAAGAGAGATGATTGAAGGCAACAGCAACTTCCCATTACAACCAAACAAGTTTTCTTTCTATTTGAAAAAAATTAAAGCCATCCCACTCAACGTGAAAGCTGTCGAAGTGTAGAGTAGTGATTCGCCAGACTGGGCGGTAGCACCGTTATCCGCTCACTGCTACCACCCATCACGCTCTTTGCCGCCCTGTCTCACTCTTCTCTTGATGAATGAACGGAGGTTTGCCCAATGCAATTCAAATTTCCCGCCTTTGCAGTGCTCGCGCGCCCTGCCTGAAACTGCGCCAGCAAGAGCTCGCTTTTTTTTTTTTTTTTTTGTGCTTGCTTTTCCTCCCACACGTGCCGCCGCCGGCGCCTTACAGCCCCGTTTGGAACGCCCCATTTTTTTCTTGCACTGCCACTTTTTTTCACTTAATATCGTAAAAACCAACCCAATGAGCATTACTAACTAAATGAACGTGGGCGCTGCCGGTTAATTACATATATTCTGCCTTAAATGTACTTGCAGTTTTTTTTGCGCTAAAGAATGAGGAGATGTATGACAAGCGCCAGCGGTTCACGAGTTTCGAACGGTTATGACCATATAAACCGCCTGGTTTTTGAAAGATTCTGTGGCACGCTGCTACACCAGTACGCTGGGCTCTACTTGGGTCCATCTTCTCACTGCGCTGCCTGATTCCAGAAGTCGAGCGTTATGCGTTACGTGTTACAGTGAGCCACGACGACAAGGTGAGCCCCTAAAGTCCTCTGCACTTAGAAGCCAGCTTATAACCCGATATAAGCAGTCACTGCATGATGAAGGATGAGCGCGTTTGCAGAGCAGCTCACAATGCAATCTATCCCTGCGAGCAAACAATGCAGATGTATTGCGCTGAGCAGATGCGATGGCACATGCGAAGCTGCTTACAAGTGCAGCTCGCATGCATTGCAGTGTTGATAAAGTAATGGCCCCATAAATCAAGACTCCCTTCTACTAAGACTAGCATGTGAGTCAGATGTTAAATCAGCATGGCCCAGGGCATAAGCTCATATGTGCGCGCATTACCAACTTGATGCAGGTACCAGTGCTAACGCGAGTAAAGGTACTGCCAATATTACAGTGTCCAATGTAATGCAGGCACCACAAAAAGGCTGGTTTTTCTGTCTCCTCCAAGCCACTAAATGCACCAAAGTGACCCATCCCGGCGACCGGTTGTCAGACCTCCGGGTCTTCCTAAGCAGCATGGATGTAGCAGGGTTCAGGGTACTTCAAGCAACAGATGCACTCGCTTGCATTTAATTGAGCACTTTTACTGGGTCACTGAGCTCATCTATATTTCCAATGGCACTATTTTGACGGTGGTCGCCACTTAAAAGAGAATGCGTACAGCTCCGCAACCCACTATTCTGACAACAGCTGCGACACATGCCAGCGCTACCACTTGCTACGTTGCTTTGTGACGGCTGGTTGCTACGATATGATTTCAGCCATTTCCAGTGTTTGGCACATAACTTGAGTCATAACGGTCACAGGTCCTCACAAGGGCACTCCTCCCAAAAATCAAGTGGCAGTTACACACTTAGCGTCACGCCACTGTTCCATAGCAGATAAATGCCACATTCAAGAACAAACTACGCAAGGCTGCAAGGCAGGCATTCCCGAAGCCAGGCCGCAAGAGTCACACGAAGCCATCCAAGTCATCGAGGGAAGGTTTGCGGCCAGCTCAGAGTGTCAATAACACTCCTTCCAAACAAACGAAAACCTTTGTACATTCAGTTCAAAGCAAGCCCTCGTACTTTTCTGGTACACGACAGCCACAACAGCAGCCTGAGCAGCCACACGGCCTGAGCGACTCTTTGGTCACCAAACAAACATGCTCGCTGGCGCATGTGTCTGCATGGTAGGTAGCGGGAAGGGGAGGGGGAGGGGAGACACAGTGGAGGACCCACTTACAGCACCAGCCTCGGGGGCAGGGACAGCCTGATCATGTGCTGCTCCGTGATCCTAGGGGGCAGGAGAGGGAGTGGACACGTACAGGGGCGAGTCACACACGTTCCTACCAACGCTACACCCTACCCGCCAATCCCCTGACCGGGGTTTTTTTCCCCCCCAGTGCGCAAATGCAACGCACCCACACCAGAACACACCCTGCTCTCAGAGGCAGCGACAGGCCAAGATGCTTGACAAGTAGAGTACAGATAATCGCTTGATGGAAATTTTTGCCTGACAGCTGGAAAGTGCCGTTATAGCAGGTGGAGGGGCATGCTGCCTTGCACGGAGGTAAACACGAGCTCTGCAGGTTTTACAGCAAAGCTGTATACCTCTACCCCTCACCGGTTTCATCGCCGTGGGCAAAAATGACCTCCGTGGGCAAAAACAAGGCCTAAGACGCCGAGCACATGCTTCAGGCCAATCAGGCATACAGCCTTGGTACTGCACTTCTTTTTCCTACCCATCCACTACAGACATACAAGCCAAAGTGGGGTGCGCATCGTAGGCATCAGGGCAAGCTGAAATCACGTGGGCACATGTTAATTTTGGAAACAGCAAGGCCTCCCGTCTGGCCCTTTTTATGACTTTTTGGTCTTCTAACAAACGATTACTTCAGCTCGTTTCCACACACAAAAAAAAAGTTCACAGGATGAAACCCAAGCTGGCAAAGAAAGAAGAAAAAAAAAGTGACGAACCGTGGCGGTGCGCTGAAAAATAAAGGACATACAAAAACAATGCCCAACTGGGTTAATTCTGCCTTACAAGGAATCTGTCAGAACAAAGAATGTGACTACACTAATTATCCTCCCTCAAAAATGTATACCGTATTTACTCGAATCTACACATGCACCTTTTTTCCGGAAAATAGGTATCAAAACCACATGCGCGTTACAATCGCGTATGACTCAAAACTGCGGCGCTGTATTGCCATCGACATTTCAAGATGGCCGCTTTGACTTCTAAATGCATAGCCAGCGCTTCGTAGTCGACGCATGTTTGCCTTTGTTGTCCGCGTAGTCTTTTTTTTTTTTTTTTTTGCGTTCCTCTGCTCTTTTCGCCATGGAATTTCCCACTGCGAAGACACGGCAGGCTCACCGCGATGCTGCGTTCAAGAAGACAGTAATCTTGTGTGCCAAAAGCGATGAAAATCAGGCCACGTCACGTGCGTTCAGTGTTCGGGACACTTGCGTGTGGGACTGGCGCAAACAGAAAGAGGAAATTTTTGCAAACAAGGCGACACGGAAAGGGTTTAGCGGACCAAAGAGGGGCTGATATCCCCAAATAGAAGATTCGCTGGCAAAGTATGTGCAGCAGCAGCAGCAGCAGGCGGCTCAGAGACCCGCAACGACCGAGCTGCCAAGGCAGCGACAGCGCTGCCTCGGACCGTCGTCGTGGTGATTGTCTTGCTACCAATAACCAGCACATTTCATTTCGTGCCACCTTTAGAATAAACCTTGCTTGTTGCAAGTGAGAAAAAGTTGCATTTTTGTGTCAAATTACAACCGAGGGCATAACGTCTTTTTTCTTCTTCGGACCACAAAAAACCGGTGCGCGTTAGATCCGAGTAAATACGGTATACGGGATATACGTTCCGTATACTCCATAAATACCGTATACAGCGGTATATAATAACCCTGTACCGTATACCCTCTATGTATACTGATTTAGCGGTGCTATTCCTGTGGACGTGCTTTCTCTTCAGTCGTGCTATTTATTACTTCATTATGCTGTACCAACCAGTCAGTCAATGCACTTAAAGTACATACCAGTAGCCTAATAAGCACGATTCACACGAGACCTGCCCAACACCTCAGCTCAACCGACCATGTGGCTGTATTTGGCCACCAAGAAGCAAAGGTGTATCGGGCGGACAAAAGTTGGGGTGGAGGAGCTTTCCGGAATTTAAACAGGCAAACTTTTCTCCGGAGCCAGGCATAGTACACATCATGCTCCGTGATACGGACAAGCTTGCAACAGTTGACGGAGGAGGCACCGACCAGCTGTTTAAACTCCAAAGCCAGCAAGAGAACGGGCATTCCAGAGAAGCGAGAAAGCGGGGTGAGGGGAAAGGAGGGGGACGGAAAGGGTAGGCCGCAAGGGGAGGAGGGCAGATGGATTACCTGGCCTGCCGTGGCCACGATGCCTGTTTCGGGGGGATGGGGGCCGTACGTCACCGGGGCGGCTGCCACATTTGCTGCTTGCACAGCACCCAGCGCCTACGCATCCACACACACTCAGCACACTGGGCGCCACCGCTGCTACCGGCAACACTGCTACACTGCTAAGTCGGCACACTTCAGCGAGGACGTTTCTTTGAAGGCTACTTCGTCCAGCATACAAGAATGTCCGTGACGTTACACAAGAGCCAACACTAGCCACGGTCTCTGCAATCGACTGCAACACTGCTCTACCTGTTGGACACTGGAGTACAAAAATCCAACACACTCCTACTGAAGAACACTACTTACACTCCCGGCGAAAGTACACCACACAGACAACAGGTAACGGTTTAAAACAAATCAGGAGGGTCATATTAAGGGGGCGCATGGGTCTTTGATCAAACACTTTATTTTTGCAGTTGTGATGAAGAAAATTTGGGGTTATATGCAGTGCTTCACTCTGTTCGTAGATATAAAATTTGTTTTTTATATTTGATATCTTGACAGCCTTCGTAAAAGCACTGCTGGAGTGATGCAGCTGAACAAGGTACCAGTGAACTGTGCACAAATAAAGGAGTGCTATAAGACTAACAGTGTCATTCTATCTGGTCTATAGCAGAAGGTACGGCCATTTGGAGTTTGGACCTGGAAGGCAAAACCAGTTTCCCACGTTTCAGGCCCAAACTCCAAATGGCCGTAACTTCTGCTACAGACCAGATAGAATGATGATGTTAGTCTTACAGCACTCCTTTATTTGTGCACAGTTCACTGGTACCTTGTTCAGCTGCAACCCTCCAGCAGTGCTTTTACGAAGGCTGTCAAGATATCAAATATAAAAACCCTAATAAATTTAAACATAGTTGTTTTATACAAAAACAAATTTTATATCCACGAACAGAATGAAGAACTGCATATAACCCCAAATTTTCTTCATCATAACTGCAAAAATAAACTTTTTTGGTTTAAAACCAGTGTGCCGCCCCTCAAAGGTGTCAAGACAGACTTCAAAATACGTCGGGTAGATTAGAATATGTCTAGGCTACACAATGCTCCATCACAAGGAGCAAAGCTTATCACAGTCCTGCACCAATCTGCACCTACAGAAAGGAATTTCATAGATGTGCAAGCGAGAACTCACCTGCGGAGCCACGCCAGGAGTTGACGGCTGGAAAAATGAGAATGGCGCAAAGTTAGGACTAACGTTCGGCACTCTGCCCCCTCTCAGAGAAGTCCCCCGAAATGTAAAACCTGATACGGATGACCAACCTGATTTGTCCACTGCGCTGCTGCCAGTGCTGCACTTGCAACGCTTGAGGTGGTAGCACTGCAAGAGGCGTGGGAAAGGAGAGGATTGAGGACAACAATGAGATTGGAAATAGAAGGTCAAATTGCTTAGAAAGGGACTCAAGGAAACAGGCATTAAAAGAAAGGCTGGCACGTCTTCACACATCAACACATCCCCAAAGCTATACCCAGTGCTCAAATGAGGACTTCGAAGAAACTGCTCTCACTTCCATGCGTCCCACACAATTTCATCACTCCACTTTTTCTGCACATTTCTCTGATCTCAAATCCCTTCAAGCAGTCATTTTTAACAGTAAAGATAATTAGCAAACCGTAATTTTTCGTGTCCGCAATTAAAAATACCAAGAAATTGCCGATCGCACGCACATGAGGGCGGGCATCGCGGCGACTGCCCAGCAGTTAACAAAACAAAAGAATGCATAGCGCTCATGTGTGCGTGCCTCGCGATGACTGCCTAGCGTCCCCTCCGTACGTTTGTCAAGCCAAGCATACTTTGGGAGATTGGCCAGGATTGGCCAAAAAGAAACTCCGGCGTTTGCCGTAATCGTGGTAACACTTGCTCGGGACAAGAAAGACACGTCATAGTGTACGCAATGGAGTATACGTTGTTGCGGCAGCGAAGAAGGAGCAAATCAGCTGCAATCATGGACCTAAACCTTCGTGATAGTCGTGAACGCTGCGTATAGCTTCACTACCTTCAAGTCTTGCGCGTTAGTGGGAGCTTACTTTTCTCTCTCTCTCTCTTTTTTTTTTGCGGGTACCTGCCACAGATGTCATGAGTGACCACTTGGATCACCACCGTCTAGTACTTGGTGCCAATCCTAATCACGAGTGATCTGTCTGGCGGACCATCCACTTGTTCGTTGTAATTTTTTTATGCCCTTTTGTTACACACTTCCATTTGCATCTCAAGGTATTTTTGCATCCACTTGCTACCTTCCCATTTGCACTGGCTTTGCGCCGTGTTTTTGACGAACATGCCTTTGTTTTAGTCTGTGTATTACACATTCACGCTGGCTTGTGGTCAATAATGTTGTCTGCTAAACAGCAAGGGCAGGAGAAGTTGCGACAATATACGACTGCTTTCTGCCAAAATCAAGCTGCCAGTGTACATTTCTTTTGCAGTTAATTCACTAGTTAATACACTACTCTGGTTAATACACTGGTACAATAGTAATACACTTGTGGAAGTTGCCGTGATGCAGAAACCGCTTAGGAAAAAAAAAAATGGAAAAAGAAGAGAGAAATGCCTACGCCACCGCACAAAGATATCAAATGACTCACCTAGAAGTGATCCGTGGCTTTCGGGCATAGGCCACAAGCACTGCACGAAATGTGAAACAGGTCAGGCACATACCTTGCTGGGAACTCCAAAGAAAAAAGGCTCACGAGGAGAACCTAATCTCATTGTTTAGTCGCATAAGCACAGCGGCAAATGTCGCAGCCTGCCTTCCGACTCCCCGTGCACCAAGGCACTGCGTAGAGCAGGCTTAACAGAGCGTACTTTAACATGCACTTGCCCCTACAAGGACTCGTGGTCCGATAGCAGACAGCTACCCCCAAGCTAGGAACTTTCTCGCAAGAACTCGGATGCGGCGGCGCTGAGCCCCAGAAAGACACTCACCCTGCCGTCCGTCAATGTAGAACTGCCCGCCCAGGCCTAAGAGCAAATCGTCCAGCTGGGCGGCCTCGGCGACCGTGTGCAGCTCGACGTAGCAGAACCCCCGGGAGGTGCCCGTGGTGGGGTCCCGGGCCACCTTGAGGCTCTTGATGGGCGAGTTGGTTGTCTGGCCCAGTACTGCGAGCACCCGCTCCTCCGTCGTGCCCACGTCCAGGTTTCGCAGAAGAAGAGCTAAAGCAGGGAGGGGGGATAGGGCATTCCCGGTTACACAAGTCACACTCTGACTGGAAATTTGGTGAACAGAATGGGTGGGGAAGTGAGATTTGCTTCTTTTCTTTCTTGCTCAGGGCATGCAACTGGGCTGGAAGCTATGGGGCCCATCAAAGAGGATGGGCTAAAGACCTTTGAAAGGTTTGCTCCAGGCTGAAAAAGACAAACACTCCGTGTGCTTGAATATCCATTCGAACAGTTTGACAGTTTGGTTTCGTTGTATTTGCTGTACTCGGCGCTTGACCAACAGCAAGGTTCAAAACACCAATTGGCCTACTCAACCCTTTTACAGCTTTAAACATGCACAATATGGGAGCAGGACCCCAATTACTGCACTGGTTACAAGGGACTCAAGCACAAAGCACAAGCAGATAGATAATGGTAGATAATGGCGTATAATGAGCCGAAGCTAGAACTGGGCTATGAGGAGCTAATTTGGACCACCCGGGGATCTCTAATGTGCGCCAGAACTTCGACATGCATGGACATTTCCACTTTCTACCATTATCTGAAAAGTGGCTGCCACAGCCAGGAATCGAACCTGCGTTATTGGGCTCAGCAGCACAACAACAAAGCACAAGCAAAAAAAATTTAGTGAACAAACTCGACTTCCAAGGACACTTAGGAAAAACTCGTGCTTCAGAAGTCCTTCTCATTCCCCTAAAAGTCTGGAATCGGGCCGGCAACTTACTGTTAGTTGGCACAGAGCTGATTTCGTCGTATCCGTCCCCAGTGCCAGGAGCCTCTGCCTCTGCAACAAAGACAATGTCAGTGTTGCTTGCAAGAAGCAGGGTGGTGGCGCTACAGCGCTCACTACGCGACAGGACTTTGGTTTTTGAAGGAATCACCAGTAATGAAAAAAAAAAAAAACAAAAACAGTTTTCTCAGACTACCAGCTTATTTGGGTTCATGCAACAAACCTCCTATACCCAAAGTCCATATCCCAACCTCCCAAATAACCTTCCACATCTGAAAAGCTCTTCATTTCGCAGTGGCTTGCCATACTGAAAACCAGGTTTGATATTGCAAGGATGTAAGGGCTGTACGCTTCCCTGGTAAAGTGCACCTGCGTGCTATGAAGTGTTCCACGGCACATGACTACGCGTGTTAGTTGAGTCAGTCAATGTCAAAGTGCTACAGTACTCATAGGTCACCGAGCCAACGTGGGCATTAAATTTCACCGCAATGTAGAAAGTCGTCTCCGTGCAGGACTTTGCACACACAAATACCACAAACAGTTTAGGCCGTCCCACATTCAGGTACAGCTCACCAGTTACTCTGATGAAAAATAAACCACGTGCTAAAAACATGCTCCAGGCGAAACCAAGTGGAAATGTGGCTAAGCGCCACCTCAGAAGTGCCGACAGACACGGAAGACGGGTAATGAAGAAAAACCCGCTTCTTTCACACTTTCCACAGGGAAGGAAGAGTACACCCCCGAGAGACATGCCCTGCCGCCTTACCGCACGCACACTCACCTTCTCGGGTTGCGCTACACTTGAAGCAGTTGTCCCTACGTCTGAAGTTATTCACACCACACTGGAAAAAGGAAGAAGGCCCGGCGTTGCACGGCAAGCTCGTGTGGTGCGCAAGGCCACCTCAGCAAAGGACATCTCTCCCTCTTTTTCTCCCTCTCTCCGAAGTTGAGAGACGCCGCAGCTAGACGCCTCAGCTAGGTTCCAAGCCAACGGTGCAGTCGTGGCAAGCCTCGCACAAGACCCCAAACCTCTGCAGCATATTCCTAAATGAGGCAGCTTGCTGGTTCAGTTAGCTGGCTCCCTAACCCTAGTAGTTAATGTCACATTAGGTTATCACAAAGCACGGTTAGTGCGTGCTTGTATTCTTAGTTTGTTCATTCAGTCATCTCTGTGTGGCTGATGATCCCAGGCCAAATGTCCCACAAAGCCGTCTTTTAGTGGCTTTGTGTACAGTCACAGACAATTGAACCACAAACACGAAAATGTAAACAGGCAGTGTCCAAAATTTAACACTTCGTGGAGGACATAAGAGGTGTGCTTCCAAGCCTGATGGCACCTAGGCACTTGCCACTACATATCTCCTGCCGCCATGTATAGGGAATGCTGACGATGATAATGGATTTCAGTGCCTGTCTATTTGCTTCCTTGCTGCGGCTGCATTCCTCCACTCCCTTACTTGACCTGCGGTATACTGGAGTAGATTCGCTTATCACTACTGCGAAGTTTCAACATGTGCTACAGAACACCTTTGTTACGGAATGCTTTAAAGCCGCATGGTCGTGCAACCGTTCTGCCGTTACAGACGCTGACGTCCTGAATGGGATGTCAGGGTCGTCAGTTTCGTATTATTACTTTTCATCACACTATTTGTAATGCTTCCAGGTTTATAGTCTAGCGTTAGCACTTCATTTCGCAACTACCCTCCAAGAAGGCGCCTTCCGACAAACAGCAACGCAACGCACCTTGCTGCAGTTCCAGTCCGAGCGGCCCAGGTGTCGATCCAGGCTGCCGTTGCCCAGTCCGTCCTTGGAGTAGCTGTAGTGCAGGGTGCAGCGATAATCACCCAGCTGGATGACCCCCTGCAACGAAGCAGACAGGCAAGGACCGAGGGGGAGGTTAGCCGTATGGGGTCGTGGTGCTCTCTCGTGCTCTCTCTCAGTCAGACCTCCCGACACAGTGAGTGGCAGCAGCCGACGCCCGCGGTGGTGCAGTAGGGACCGAACACCCGGTCAGAGGGGGACCCCTTGGAGGAGAGGGTGGCGCCTCGGCTCTTGGTTCAGTCTCCAGCAACCAACGTTCCGCCGCCCGCCATCATCGCCTTCCTGGCCTGCCGTTGTCGACCGACCCCTTGGATTGCGCCCGACACTGTTCTGAACCAGTTCGCGGCAGTCCTGTGAATACTGGGCTGCCAAAAACAGGCACCTGCTGCACAGGCGATGCTGAGAGGACTGCGAAAGTCGTAGCGCGCTAACAACTACAGCAGTTCAAACTGAACGGTGCGAATGTGCTGAACTTTGCTGCCGGAACTGGTTCAAACAGTTCAGGTGAATCCAACGAGTCGTATGTTTCGGTCCGAGCTGATGCTTAGCACGATGCAACAACAGTACAAGTGCCTAAAGGGCACAACTAGACAACTGGTGCCAAAGCAAGAAGTTTTCCTTCGAGGACAGGGAGGCAACCGGTTAGGAATAAAAGTGCACATACTGCGAGTTCCCTCTGCATTAAGGGACGCCTAACCCTTCATTTGACATGCCACTTAGAATGCCCACATAAGCTAGCAAATGTCATTTTAGCACACAGCATGCAGTTGCAAGCACTGTCAAGGCTGCCAATCACTGCCAGTGACCACGACGTCAGCATCAGCTCGGACTACACAGCAGCAGTGTGGGTGTGTTTTGAGTCGCTGTTCCATCCAGTCGTTCAACCACTTCAAGTGAATACCATAAAAGTGTGCGAATCCATTTTAAATGGTGCGGGCAGTTGTCTTAGTAGAGCAAACACTGAGACTAACACGAAACACACTGGGGCTCTTTGATTGGCAGTCTTGGACTCACCGTGGTTAGTCCAGTGAGGGAATATATATGACAAACAGATGATGGATTGCTTCTCAGGGAGCTTGCAGCAAGTCGGGGACTGATAATAAAAGAGCCCTACTGTGTTTACTATCCTTGTTTAGCTTGCATAAGGGTATAAAAAAAAACAATGGCGTCGTTCAGCGGCATCTTTTCTTCCTCACTACATAAACACCTTTTTTTTTCTCTAAGAAAAACCGAGCTCTCAAGGTGACTTTTTGTAATGTTATTGACCGAAGTGAGCACATGGTTTGTAAAGCAATGTACCTAGTGTGAGGCAGTTGTGTAGTGATTTGTGTCACATTGCACCAAATTACTGTATTTATTCGAATATAAGGCGAGGCCTCTTTTCAAAATTCCGTAGTCTCAAAGTCATACCCGGCCTTATAGTCGAAGCTCAGTATATATGCGTGGCCATTTTTTTGACTCTCCAAGCTGCTCCCTCGCTTTATAATCGTGACCGCCTTATAATCGAATAAATACGGTATTAAGGCTTCAAACATATTTTGAAGCATGTGAAAGAGCAGTTGAGCACTTGTTTCCTACTATTTGAATGTTAAAATAAATAAGCTTTTCTTTTTTGCAGTTTTTTCACCTGATGAACCTCTTTCCCTACATCAGACACACGCAGCAACGAGCCAAAATTCTGATTTCTTTTTTGTATCCACTGTCCACACCTACTGCCAATATCACAAAAAGGAATTACGCTTATTAGAGCCCATTTCGTTATTTAACATGTAATCAGAGAGAAATGTTTAAATTCAAATATGCACTTACAACATTGGTATTATTTAAAAAGCATATCCATGGCAAGATAGGACCAGCTCTTTGAAAAGCTAATACAACTCTTTCTCTTACAAGCTGCTACTATGGCTGACATATTTTCTCAAAGCAACAGCAGCTGGTTAATCCCAACACTTTCACTATCCAAATGCCTGCATGCGTGAAATTTTCAGGGTTGCAAACTTGTCAAACACCTCCGAGATGCACTGGAAAGAGTTCTCCAACACGTCAACACTGTGTCCAATTTTTCGTGGTGCCAGCAGACTTTCACGCCATTCCGACGGCCGTCTGCTGCACCCAATACTTCAACGAAGGCTGGCTCAAAACGAGACAAGACATTCATACAAGTGCAAACCTATCTGCCCCGATCTTTTGCTCCACTTCCGCATTCAAAGGTGCAGCCCCAAATGAAATTCAAATCGTTCATGTCCAGCCAACAGCACCAGCCATTTAAGAGCCCTGTGGTACTAAACAGAACTCCTCCAGTGCATCCCAACGTAAGGTAACATCCCTCCAAGACATTACTGCTTCAACACAGCCCCATTGTTAAGACACATGAAGACACTTGCAAGCTCAGGAGTTGGTTTCTTTCTACCCTACCCTGCCACAAAACCCCCAGTGCAGAGTGCATCGTGGCAGCTCTTCCAGCAACTTCCATGAAACACTCCACTCATAGTGTCATGGGCAGAATCATCGTCAGTTTGTGCATACTGTGGCTGCTGCGCCATCGTTCGAAGTACTAAAGAGAGTTTTGGGATGGGAGACAAGGCAGCATGGGCCGCTGTTTTTACTTTGCCGCACTGCAAAATGGGCGAGGGAAGTCCGCGCTTTCGAGCTGGGCTGCAGCGGCCACAGTGGGTGTGTGTGTGTGAGTGTGAACAGGCAGCCAGGAAGGCTCCGGCTTTCCAATGCAATGCGTACGCAGCTGCAACGCTACAAAAACAATGCTTGCGGGGGCCCATGATTGATGCAGCAATTGGCGCGTACTGATTTGGCACAAGTGCACTGATTGCAAAGCCACTCTCGGAGGCCGTCTGAATTAAGGTTACATTGCAATGCGGGCATGCAGAACCTAAACCTGTTTAAGGGCCCTATTTTTCAGCTTCCAATCCCCGAACGTGCAGACCATACGTCAAGAGTAGTGAACACGTGTCACAACACTACCAAGACTACGTCTAGCAGACCTGCTTTTATGTTCGCTGCATCGATCAAGAGCCAATCCGGGAACGGGCATGCCAGAAGTAGTGCCCAGTGCTTCAACTTCACATACAGCAGGTGCAATTATTGCGGCTAGAATCCTGCTACCTGACTTTAAGCAGACCGTACTCATCAGTGTTCGCGTTTAGTTAGGCTGAAGGAATGTACCAGTACAGGCACTGGCTGGCACACGCTCTGGCGATCCCTGTACAACACTGCCAAGTGTAAGCGGCGGTGCTTTTTCCTCGCTAAGGCTTCAGCAGTCCATAAGTTAAAAAAAAAAAAAATCCTGGCATGCACTCGGGCATTCTCGAAAAAAAAAAAAAAAAAATCCAAGCACACATCGGGCTTTTCTGAAAAATTCTGATGCACAGGTTATTTCTGAAAAAATCTGAGCTGCATCACGGCAGCTCCAAAAGAATTGAGATGCATCAGGTCATTTCTAAAAAAAAAAAAAAAATCTGAACTGCGTCAGGCATTTCTGAAAAAATGTGAGATGCACAGGTCATTTCTGAAAAATCTGAGCTGTATCGGGACATTTCTGAAAAAAATCCAAGATGCATCAGGTCATTTCTGAAAATTTGGATGCATCACAGCACTTCTAAAATTTTGAAATGCGTCATGGCATTTCCAAAAAAAAAAAAATGACATGCATCGGCGCATTTCTGAAAAAAAAAAATCTGAGATACATAGAGGCATTTCTGAAAAAAAATCTGAGCTGCATCAATGGCATTACCACAAAAATTGACATGCATCGGGGCATTTCTGGAAAAAAAAAAGAAAGAAAATCCGAGATGCCTCGGAGCATTTTCGAAAAAAATCCCAGATGTATCAGAGCTTATCCAAAAATTTGAGATGCATCATGGCATTTCCGAAAAAAAATCCGAGATGCATCAGGGCATTTCTGAAAAAATTTAACATACATCGGGGCATTTTACTTGACTGCTACTGTAGCACAACCGCGCAATCTCACTCAGATGCCAGAGCGTTTGGGCCAACTTCTGCCAATGCTGGTACGGCCATCGCTAGCAAGCACTGGGCGGACCGCCCCTTGTGGCACGCCCGTGCCCGGCACAAGTGCGGCACACAGTTAGGCCCTGTGGTTCCCGGCACCGACACAGAGAAACCGGGAGGGTACAGGTGGTGGGTGCCAAGGAGGAGGAGAAGTTGGCCGCGCTCTGTCCAAGAAGAGGCAGCCGCCGAGTGGCACAACGAGGGGACGACACCTTTGTAAGTTCCTTCCATCGAACCGCTTCGGAGAGATAGCGAAACTCCACAAATGCAAACCCCATGGAGGCACCTACAAAGGGGTGGTCACAAAGCCAAGGGAGCGCACCGTTAGTATGGTCCACAGGCCGCCCCCATCCACACACGCCAGTTGCCCCCCGCCAAACACAACAAACCCCCAGCAGACGACGCAGGCGCCTCCAACCCGGAGAAGAAGAAGAAGATTCGCGTGCGCGCGTTTGGTCCTCCTTCCTCCCAGAGACGCCGACAAGAAGCTACAACCGTCTCCTCGCCACCATCCGAGTCGGCAGACAGCAGGGCAGGCACAGTCGACCGGCAGGCGTGAATATTTAACGTGAAGCAAACACAGCTTCCTAATAGGTGGTATCCATTGAAAAGTTTTGCTGTCAATTTTTCTTCGCTTGGCAACACTGGAAATGGCCACGAACATGGCCAATGCGCCACAGATATGGCGCGGCTTGTGCCACGGCGTCCGCACGCCAAAGAAAAAACACAGGCGCACGTCGTCTGCTCCGTTCTAACCCGATTCTCAACGGTGGTGTCAACAGAGATGTTATTAATCGCGCTCACATTCAACTCGAGGCATTACTTTGCGTTCGGTGGGGTAGAGTTCGGAACATCCAACACACATCATGTGCTTAGCACGGACAAGTACTGCCATCCCGCGGAAGCCCGACGTAACCAGTGACGGCACACTAACATGGTTGCCTGCACGCGTGCCTTGCCAGTGAATACAACCTATACACTTAGCACTACGCAATTCAAGCTTCGTTGTTCTGCTCCAACGCTTCCCTCGACAAAAGCAGAATTCTTCCTGGAAAGCTACACGTTACTGAACACTCCTTTAACTTAGTCTTAGTAATTTCAAACTAACTCATGTAGACAATGTGTAATAAATCCTTAGGTCATTCGGGACGTCAATCCTGTCTGACGGGAACAGAAGCCCAGAGAGTTTGTGTGCTGTACTGCCACTCAGCGTTTGTTCAGCATTATGTTTATCTAGAATTATGCCGTGGCCAAGCTATGACTGCCAAGGACTCTTAGTCAGTAAAGTTCCCCGTGCAAATCACGCTAAATATCCACGCGTGCCGGTTTTAGGCTGGCACTGTGCACTTCACTGTGAAACTTACCGTGGAACTACATGACGCTGATACCGTGAATGCATTCATGCTCAGCACTGAATACGCCACTACGAACAGCGCAACACTCGCATACTTTCTTCATTCAATCTTAGTTCTCAATGTTTCGAGTTTATTTGCAAATAGCCAAAGTAACCTTCAATGCCTGCCAAAAACCAAAAACTACAGCCCAACATACTAGTTAATACACAAGTAACTGCAATGCTTTTGGGTACGACACAGAGAAATGCTTCACTGTCGCAAGGATTAGTTGCCATGACAAACTTTGCATTACTTTCTATATACTTTCTTCCAGTTTACTTAATCAAGCAGTTAATTTCACGCAAACATGATGCGTCAAAATTATATGTGTGCAGCAGAAGCATTTGTAGCATTTTCTTTTGTCTCATTAAAGAAGAGAAGAAAAAAAAAAGCACAGGAGTTAGTTCTGTGATAACTGAAGTTACAAATAGGGCTGTACATTAACTGCAGTGAGCTGTGAAATAAGATTACAAAATTTAAGAAAATTCCCAGCACTCGCGCAATTCAGCGATAAAACACATCTGAGCCCTTCACCAGAATGCAGGCCATTCATGGTCGATATGCGAGTACAATGCGTTCCCCCATGGCAAAAGAACAACATATTAACTACCCTGATAAGCATGCAACGTGTAGAGAAGAAAACAAAAAGAGATGCCCACCTGTGCCCTTGCGCTTCATGAGCCTGATGTCCTTTGGCTCAAGGCCATAGCGAACCACTTCGTTTCGCAGCTGCGGGTAAAACGAGCACGAAACACCAAATTGCTGAATCTCTAAGATGCTGCCGCGCGAACTGCACAAGAGCAAACAGGTAGATACAATAAGGGCCTCCTATTTGCGGTTGTGCAGTTCGCGAAGCAGTGATTTAAATGCTCAGCAGTATCTAACACTGGTTGCAGTTTAAGCTAGTAATCGTTTTAATCCTTCAACCAAGTTATACTCGTATTACTGGGAGGATACTGGGCACAGCCATAGGACTGATGCCAATTGAATGAAAATATTTTCACTTCAAACAAAAAAATTTGTTCGCCCTGAGGGGCTAACAGGCCAAGGCACCATTTTGAATAACAAAAGCGCAAAAGAACAAAGGCATTGTTTTGGGAACACTTTATTTTTTCCAAGCACCCAACTTGCATCTGCAAGCAACGACAACTGCATTTTTTTTTTGCTAAAGCCAGATCTGGTGTTCCCCAGGGCGAAATACTTAGCCCCTCACTTTTCCTTGTCAACATCAACCGTGTTTTTATATAGTAAGATCCCGCAATGACTATTTGGAACATTTTGTGACAATTCACACCTGCAAGCAATCACAACTGTGTCTACTGAAAGAAGATCTGGTATTCCGCAGGGCAACAACCTTAGCCCCTTACCTTTCCTTCCTTGTAAGCATCAACCATGCTCTTAACTATGTCTTGATTTCCTTCAACTGGTTAATGCCATTAAACAATTCTAGTGGGAACCTTGTGCATCTACTTACACCTGTTCAGGGAGGGCAAATTATTCCCAAATTAAAGCACAGTGGAGCTAACACTGTCATGTAAACACACTATTTGGTCCACCCACTCACCTTAGACTTACGTGACAGTACTTTAAAGAGACAGCCATGCTGACTAACTTGACTTTTTTTTTTCAACATAAACATGCACCTGCTGCCATTATATCACAAAAATGTGTAAGAACCAATCACTTGGGCACCCGTTTTCTTTACCGCCCAAAATGAAGCTTTTTTTTATCAATCAATTTTATTTGACAATTTTGCACTGGATTGTCAAAGTGAAGCACTGATTTATGCCACTCCCTTTGGCGGCACCAACTATGGATACAATGATACTATGCGCAAATGAAAATAACAAAAATTACTGGTAACTGAATTTTAGGAACTGATGTGCCTAATTTTCCCATCCTAGCATGGCACTTTTTACTGCTACTTTTCAGAAGTACTGCCTCCATTTTCTTTTTTGTGTGTGCACAATTGTCCCAATCTAAATTCCAGTACTCCCTATTAATTTTTTGTTGTTAAGATTCCTATTTTTCAGTTTCTGTATAGTTAGTTATGTAGCTTGCATTGTTTGTATTTAAACTAATGTTTTGTTTCAGAGTCTGTTTTAGGGCCATGATGAATAAACACACAAGGTGTTTGCTCTCCTCAAAGCATCGTTTGTTCAATATGTTCATAAAAAAAACGAAAACATCAATTTTAAATCAATAAAATGCAAACAAAGACATAACAGGAATACAAAATCTGCAAGCCGACTTTTCTGCACAAGAAAAGCTTTCGGTTTAAGTTCTCTTAATGAAACAGGTATTTAATGTCTTGACACAAAAAATGTATTTTCATAACTGCAGTTTTTATTCAATGTTTTTTGTTTTATTAACACCTGTTCAGCTCCATTGTTGTAATTCAATACATGCCAATCAAACAACTTTCACCTGCACTGCAAACAAACTTGTGGTAGCTTTGTGCAGCACAGGTTCCAACTTATCCTACGGTTAAGACAACAAAAATTTTTAATTATTATACCCACACCTATACTTTTTTTTTAAAGCTCCGCCCTGCTACTCAGAAGCACTGCAGAATCAGCGTCAAGCTTTATGCAAGTAAACAGTGCTAGTTAACTGACTTGGTGCAACTGAATTCTCACTACAACCCAATTAGTGAATCCTTGGCCCCCGCTAATATGGTCATCTTTCCGTTTTTTTCTATCAAAAGCGCCACGCCACGTCAGCGCAGTCCGACGCCTCACCTCGGGGTCCGTGGTGTCTAGCGGCATGCCGCGAACCATGATGGTGTTGTTTGGTATCTCGTCGCGGCGATCCAGCACCCGATCGCGGTCTCGATCCCGGTCCCTGTCGCGGTCCCGGTCTCGGCCGCCCCGATCTCGGTCCCAGGAGTGGTCGCGGTACGGCCGGTCCCTGTCGCGCTCACGCTCCCGACGCCGCAACCGCTCCCGCTCGGCATCGTCCGCGTAGTCGACGTCCCGTTCCCTCCGCCGGTAGCGGTCCGGGTGATCCTCGATGTCGCGGTAGTCCACGTCGCGCGCGGCCATGTCTCGGGCTGCGAGCTCGCGGCCCATCGGAGACTGTGGCGGGGTAGGGGAGGGGAGAAACGTGCGACCCGAGGTGTTAGCATCGCTGTGCTTCGGCAACGGCCCTAAGCGGCCCCGAAGGAACCGGCACACACGGCAACATCGAAGTCACGCCGATCGTAGTAGTCGCGGTCCAGCCGGTCGCGATCCAGCCGGTCCCGGTCCCGACCGCGGTCGCTGCCGCGGTAATCCCGGTCTCTGCCCCGACTTCGCTCGCTTCTTCTGTCCCTGCAATGAGTTCAAAAACAACATGAACGCGTTCCAACACAAATTATCGCATGCGCTGATCAAACTAACCCACCTGTCGCGGTCTCGCTGTCGCTCCTCTCGGGGAGGCGGCAGAGGCAGCGCGGTGCCGTCGTAATCGCCAGGCTCCATCTCGCCGTACTCGCGGAGGAACTCAATGCTCATCGCTGCGGCGGACTCGTGAGCTCCTCCTTAAAGCACTGAAGATGACGGGCCAGGTTTGAGACGATATCATACTGAGATCCGTAAACCACAGGGAACAGAACCCAGCATCGACACCGATGACGCGCCCAACGTTCGTGCGCCCGCCTTCTAGCTAAACCAGCGCCGCTCAGGTCCTTGGTTGCAGAACCCACACCAGCGAGCCTCACCTTGTTGGAAATGCAGTCTCCCTCCCCTGTTCTTGTGCGCCCTTGCTTCAACGAGTGAGAGATGCTGTTTAAAAGCAAGCACGACTGTTTTCAAACGTTGGCGAACGTTTTCCACGCAGGCCACAGGACATCACCAAAATGGCGACCGTGATGCGCAAGCGAGCGAGCTGAAGCAGGAGGCGCACGCGAGCCGAGACTAGCCAAGCAATTGTTCGCGCTGTGAATATTTTAAAAACAAGTGGATAAAAATAGCATAAAGCTATTACACAGAGAGCAAAAAAAAAAAGAATAAAGAAGATTTGTTTAGCGATTACAGCCTTTTTGTTGGAAATTGTTGGTTACAGATGGATCTCAACTCAAAGCTCAAGGCGCGCTTATTTTTGCGGTCACTTTTTTGGCTTTTTTGCCGGTAGCACATGGAGAAGGCGAAACTGGCGAAACTCGAAAGAAGCAGTCGCAGTGGTTCAGATTAACTTCTTTTAAGTGGCTAAAGTTTGTGCACCCAATCGGTGCTGCGCACTGGATTTTATTACGCGTAAATTTGCTCAATGTCGCTGGAACGTTACGTCGCAAAAGGTGCTACCATTGTCGGAGTCGGTGCCATCTGAACTCGCTGCAACTGGGTATTCAAATTTAACTCTACGCCGCCGACGGACAATTACGCCGTCGCGATGCCCTTCGAGGACAACTCGAAGATCAGCGAAGCCCCTCAAGGCCTCCGGAGCGAGATGTTCCGGCCGGAGAGTCACGAGGAAAGCTGGATTTTGAAGAACGAAACCGGAGCGGACCGTCTGAAAATGATGTTTGATATCAGGTACGTCGTAGAAACCCAGAAACCGGTCCATAATGTGTGAGAATCACAGAATGCTTCATAGCCTCTACGGGTACACCCTTTAGACTTTAAACCCAACATTTTGATTTGATGCTGAATTGCGACTTTCGCTGAGCTTCGATTTGCCTATGCGCCACTGTTCCAGCTAGGTTGAAGCATTGGGCCAGGCTGAGCTTTTGTCGGCCCAAGAATTGTCTCTTTGAATAACTGCCATTCGTTCTAGCAAAATGTTACCTCCTTGCGTCTCTACTGCGAAAAAGAAACAATTTGTCGACAGCACTCTACATCTCTACTTACGGGGTGACTGCAAACACTCTTCAAGCACAAGGTTTCGGCACTGTTGTGGAGTTTACTTTTTAACCGCAGGGTTCTGTTTTGGTGGTTTTCCTGCATTTGCGAATTTACCATGAAGCCGTGTATGTAAAGGCGTCAACAAGTGGAAGATGCGAAAGTCTTTTTTCCTGGGCCTCCTTTTCCTTGCAGCTGTGGTTTCGGACCAGAGCTGACGTTGGTGAGGGCTGGCTTCACGATCGGAGGTCTCACGGGGCTCCTCGTCGGCGGGTTAAACTACGCCAAGTTGGCCAAAATGAACTACATCCGCAAGAACCAGGGCACCCCTTTCCTCAATCCAAAAACAAGCCGCGGTGAGTTTGGAAATGAAGACTGCCTGCACTGGCACGTTCGCGCGTCTTCTACTCGAGTGTCACGTGTGTGTGAAGTATTGTGAGTACTTGACATAGGGTCTATTCGATTCAGCCTGCACCTCTTGAACCAGTTCACGGCGGTGCAAAGCGGGTTCCGCCATCGGCGGAACCAGACCTGCACATTTTTCGTCTGCTTCTGCACCTCCTCGGCAGGGAGTGCAGGCAAAGCCATGAACCCATCCTGCACCCGTCGGCACCACCGGTGAATCGAACGGCGCGGTTCAGGTGCCGCAAGCTGCACCGCTGAAACGAACGGCGAAGTGCGGCACCGCCTGAACTGGTCCTTGCGGTGCAGGTGAAACGAATAGACCGATAGCCATGTAAAACTCTGGTGAGCACAAACAAATGGAGGGATGAAATGAAGTTGTACAGGAGACATGATGCGTGTAGGGTAGACAAGAGGGAGGCAACATGAGTATCATATGAATACTGTGAGCATCAATCTGTACGATGCGCTAGTGCCCACTTCGATGAGACGTGGACAAGTGCCCTTGTACTGTTTGGGCCAATTGTTGTTGTTGTTGACCCTGATAATTAATCGCGCATACCCAATCAGGGGATCGGCCAATCAACAGAGGATGGTTAAAATGAATGGAGTTCTTATCAAATCACGAGACGCCTAGGAAAGATGATTTAGATCTATTGGTTTTGAAAAAAAAGAAACCTGGAAAATCAAAGCGAGGATGACCAATCTCAATCTTAAAGACAATCGTTTTGAATTTTCAATGTAGCGCAGGAGGGCAGAGCATAGATCCCGGCAGCAGAACCCCGTTTCGGATGCCCCGAACGATAGTATAGCCGGCCCTGCTAGGGATATCCCCAAACTGTAAAGCGGCACCTCCAGGGACTGACGTCTCAGTCGGGAAAAACGTCGGCTTCGTCTGCTTCTCACGACAATTATTGTCATCATGCCGTACCCCATCTCTTCCTCATACCCATCCTCATCATCATTTCTGGTGCTGGAGTGTTGGGTTGCCACTCAGAATAAACGCGCCGTTTCTACTGCCTCTGCGATGTCTCTTCTGGGTGATGGCTGCCCGTGACGTTTCCCTGAATACCAACAAACAACCATGTTGAGAACACAATGGATCGGAGGCAGAGCGATGGGACGAGGGCATTTGCACGTCGTGCGTGAAATAGGCTGTTATTGGAGTACGAGAGAATTCAAAAAGTTGAGCATAGCTGGGAGAGGCTTGTGCTTATTCTTTGTACTTTATGGTAATGCTGGGCATAGCTTAAGCTATATGATTTTTAATTCTGCACCTTTTAGACGTCCACTTGGTTTTATTTTGTCTAGTTGTAGTGTTCCCTTGTTGTTGATGTGTGAGAGTGGTTGGATGTTTACAGACAACAAAGTTAAAATTTTAGGGCTAAGTGGGTTTCATAGTACTAGGACATCTTTTGCCGACTGCGAGGACTTGTGTTTGAGTCTTCCTTTGTCCACGTGTTGTGTACACGACTCAATATTACTGCCCGTTTATCCTTTTTTTACTAGCGCGAGATGCACGACACAATGTTCCTGGAATTCGCAAGAGGTGCTTCAAGCTGGGCTGGAGAATGGCAGTTTTCTCGACACTTTACATGTGAGTTGAAACAGAAGTCTGGAAGGTTACACATTGGCAAAGCAGGGATACAACAGGTGGTAGCAAATCGTGCGTGGTCGGTGTTTTTAGTTTAAAGGGGCCGTGCAGACAAAACACAACTTTAATTCATTCGAAAGATTGCCTCGTTAGAATCATACTGATACCACTGTTAACGCACACTTCGCTCAAATAAACTACATAATTAAGGAAAAAGGGAATGGCCATGTGACCGACTAGCTCATTTCCCGCAACACAACCTGTGATGTCAAATGTGGCAGCTCTGCGATTGGCTGAGGCCGGCAAAAGCAAACCGCAAATTAGACAGGGCTTACAAGCTTGCCAAACTAACTATTTGTGCTTAAAGGCACATTCTTTTTGTAGCAGTAAGAATGGTGGGGTAAACAGTGGAAGTTAAGAAAGTACGCATAAACATATAAGTACCGATGCGTACTACTGCTGTTGGTACTGCGCGCACTATGCATGTTTTAGCTGCACAGCACTGCGGCACTTTGGGATTGTCTTGGGCGACACTGGCCGATTGGCGTAAGCGACGGTGTCTTACGTCCCCATACTAGCCGAGCGAACACCATTTTTCACGAAATGATTATTTTCTACCTTAGTTTAACAAAAACAAGCCAGGTACAAATACGGTCAAAAACAAAGCAAAAGCAGAAAATGGCCCTTCGCAATATGGTGGCACCATCTAGGTTGACTAACGGTAAACGAGGCTTCGCAATTGGCTGCAGAGCGGTTCTTGTGATCTAATTGCAGACGTCGTGAAAACACACGATTTGGCGGGAGAATCAAAATTTTAACCTAAATTGATTAATTTCTTAGCGAATAAAGCATCGTTTGCTTTCTGGACAAGCGTGGGGGCACTATAAAACACAAAATCTTTCGAATAAAACAAACTTGTATTTTATCTGCATGGCTCCTTTAAGCAAGGTGGTGGTGTTCTACAAGCTATTGCACCAGACTTTCTTAGAATTTAAATAACAGTATTGTTTTCTGGACTGTTCGTATAGTTTAGGAATTATCGGCTCATTTTTTTCTGCCATCTCACTGTGCAGTCTGGTTTGCGTACCATAATTCGTGTTTTCGTTGACAAGATGGGAACCGTCTTACGTGACATGTAACGTGATTGTCTGAAACATTTTGATGCTGATTATGAAACAGTAACCTCTATCTTTTTTGTTCGCTTTGATTTTCTGACTTATTGTTAATAGTATTCCAATAGGGCCACTTGCTCTTGACTTTGAATTTTTGCCCATGTTTGATGCTTTGAAGAACACTGTATTGAAATAAGTGGGCAACACTTTTACCAATGCTTCATCGTTACGATTTTGTTTTTAAACTGGTAATTTGCTGCATGAACAAACGATTGCATGTCCAAAGTTAAGCTTACAATACTTTCTGTTCTTCTAGGACTGGCGTCACAGCAGGTTTCACCTACAGAAACAAGTTTGGCATCGCAGAGCACGTTGCGTCGGGAGGTGAGATAACATGAGATAAAACTTGCGGGAAGCTTTAATAACTTCAGGTAATTTTTTTTGCTTGAATGCAACAAAAGCACTCGCTGTGAAGGTATACTAGCTTGCTTTGGTCGCTGACGTCTTGTCTGAAGTCCCTGGAAATCAATTACGGTAATCTCGCGTGAAGGCCTGGTTTGGATTTGTGTGGTTTCGTGTGGCTTTTATGTTTGTGTGCCTTTTTTCAAAGACTGATGAGGTTGTTCAGTGAAACTGCCCTAGACCACACTGAGTTCATTAGAAGATAAAAAGTACTACTTTATGTGCAATGTTTGACTACTTGTAGAATGCCTGGTTATTCTATTTTTACCTTCAAGCTATGCGGTAACTCAAATCAGAAAAACATTTTTGGACGCACTTCGAACCCAATACAAAAAAAAAATCCTTTACATTACCAAATGTACATTAAACAAACAATGAAGTATTATTTCTTTGCATAAACGTAATCGACAGTCTGTGCAGCTGTTGAGGACATGGCCTTGAGCTAATCAGTATGTTTTAAGAAAAAGAGGAACAGCGCAATGACTATAGACCAAAAAGATGTTGGAAACAGGCCTGGCGCTGTTCTCAAATTCTTGTGGTGGGTTTCAGGTGTCTCTAATTTCAGCGAAGTTTTGGTTATCACCACAGCAGTTTAGTTAGAGGTTCTGAAGCATGAAGAAGTCTTTTTCCTCGTGCCTGTCTTTCCTAACTTGCTCTCATTTTTTACAGCACTCGCAGGCTTCCTGTTCAAAGTCAACATGGGAATCCGGGGGTCCCTTGTAGGAATGGGCCTTGGAGGCCTCTTGGGGTAGGTACCTAAGTAGTACTTGCGTCACCTAAAGGGGGGACACTGCTTTCAAAACAGTTCCTTCTAATTTCTAAGTAAACTCTGTGAAACTTGCCAGTCTTGCCGCTTTTTTTTCTACTGATTTCAAATATGTCATTATTTTTTGAGTCAGTCAATTAGTTCCCAAGATAATAAGTCATTTTTGGAGGAACAATAGACCAGCCAGTATTAGTCATAGAAATGTAATCTTTATATTTTCCAAGGTTATGAACCCTGGTGAGTGCAATAAGAGAATCGGTTTCTTGATGCACCGCTTGGAACTCATTTTACAGCTCATCGAACTTTGGTGGCACCAGTGGCAAGGAACCATTTCAATGCCCATTTCAAACACCAAAGTTCAATGGTGTTTCATAAGCTGAGGGCGCATGCGTGTTCCAGTCCAGTCAATGTACGTCAGTTTCTCGATCTGGGCCGCGGCGCTTTGTTTCTCTTGAATGTGGCACCCGGCGGCGCCGTGCGCGGTGCACCGAGCGAGCGGCACGATTTCTGGCAGCGGCCGATAGCGTGTGGCATGCGCTTACATGCACTGCACAACGGCGCCGTTCATCTTTGCAACATGTCGTCGGACGCTCCTTTTATCGCCGTCTCACTGACTACAGAAAACTGGCGTTCAAGCAAGTCTGTAATAAAGAACCAGTGATGGTTGTTATGTGATGGCACATGCAGTTGATATCAAGCACTGAAAACAACTGAGATGGTTTATTCGCTTCAAAAATTGGCGATACAGCGAAAGGTTTACTACAAGCCGATTAGGCGTGTGCAAACTTGCCGTCATTGTCTATTGCTTCACGAATGCGTGGGGAAAGTGATTCGTAAAGAGGCTTTACAATTTCTGGATGGGAGCGAAGGCATTCCCATTCCTCTGCAATTGCTTCCCGCAGTTCATCAGCCGTGCTGCCACAGTCATTTCTTTTGGCGAGGTGCACTTTCATTCCCAAGACATTCTCGATCGGGTTCAGGTCTGCTCCGCACGGAGGCCACCTCAGCCGAAGCCGCGCGATGGTCCTCCAGGAGAACGCTCACCGCTCGTGCCATGTGGACAGGGCTTTGGCCTTGTTGGAAAAGGAAACGCCCGTCCACGAATGGGTCATCCAGGACGTAGGGCAGAAGAGTCGTAGTTATGGCGTCGCAGTGCTTGGGAGCATTGAAAATCTTTATCGTGGACTTGCTTAACGCCAGTTTTCTGTGCAGCCAATAAGATAGCCAATAAAAGGAGCGCCCGACAACATATCGCAAAGATGGGCGGCGCCGTTGCGCCCGTAAGCGCATGCCACACGCTATCGGCTGCTGCCAAAAATCGTGCTGCTCGCTCGGATCACCGCGCACCGCGCCGCCAGGTTCCCCATTCAAAAGAAACGAAGCGCTGTGGCCGAGATCGAGAAAACTGACATACATTGACTGGACTGGAACACGCATGTGCCCTCAGCTATCTCGACAGCAGGCGCTCGGCCGGAAGGCGTCGCGCCGATAGTTATCGCGCACCGCTCCCTTGGTCCGGTTTATTTTGTGACCGACAGCACCTGTGGTACTGTTTCAAATGCCAACTTTTCGGAGTAAAAACTGCGCAAACTAAGAAAAAAGTGATACCTAAAAAAGCTTTTTTGGACAATTTGTTGATCCCAAAGACCCATGTGCCCCCTTAATTAAACCTAAGCAAAAATTAAGTCAGCTATATTGTGGGCTTCCTTGCATGCAGGCTTCACAAAATTGCATGTACGACGGGCGTATTTGCGGTATTTGGAAAATTAGTGTTGGTGAAAATGGATGTTTTATGCGCAGCCAGACGTCATCTCTGCATTGTGAGCTGCTGGCTCGGCCCTTTCCCCGAGTAAAGTCTTACAATCCTGTTTACGTAAGCGCTGTCACTTTTGCAGATTGATCTCTGGAGCAGTCCTATGTACAGCCACAAAGTTCTCCGGAATGACCGTGCCAGAATTTCGCTACTGGTCGCACCAATACTGGATGCAGGAATACAGGTGGGACTGGTCATATATGCCGTTCATTGGTCCTTTGTCTTTAGCGCTGTGAATCTTCATTCATCGGAGGTAGGGCACTTATACAAGCACAGCAAAATTAATTTGGAGTAATTAAACTGCTCTGCTGCAATGGCATAACATGACCTAGTACCGTATTTATCCGAATACAAGGTGAGGGTTTTTTCCATAATCTGTAGTCTCAAAGTCATACCCCACCTGATATTCGAAGCTCAGTTTATATGTATGGCGATTTTTTTTTACTCTCCAAACTGCATTCTTGCCTTATAATCGTGACCGCCTTATAATCGAATAAATACGGTATTGCCTAAATGATTTGCTTAATTGTCAACAAATGGTGCTCTATGTCAACAAACGTAGCAGCGAGCGAGAAGGTTTGTTTTGAGCGATTAGGTTTGTTGTTACATCAATAAATCCTGTCTAAAATGTGCTGACTTGCTAAAATACTAGCCTAGGATAGAACTAAGTCACATTTCTTGTTACTGTGAAAGACAGTTTATTGGCTGCGCTTATACTACAGAGATGTAACAACTGGCACATGTTCTTGAGATGTTGACTTTTAAAAGTGCCATACGTGCATCTTTGTTCCGTTTCCCCAATTCTACAGCAACGAAATATTTTGTTCTGCCGTCAGCCAAGCTTTACATCATTTTTGTTCATCCCGTAGTACGATTGAAAATACGGGACTGTTTTCACGATGATGAAAGAAATACTGCTTTACCGTTGTGTCCACTTGGAATTAAACTTTCATCATTACGGCATGTACGATAAAAGAAGCAATTTTGTCATATGAAGCATTCGCGCAAAGACCTCAAAGCATGTTTGACAGAAGACAATCGAGGTTTGAGAAGCTGAGGTTATCTAGCCACCACAATTCCTGTTTTTCCTGGCGTAAAAAATGGTAGCACTTTTGGGACAACGAATAGAAATGTGCAGTGTATTCCCCAGCATGTTTCAGAAATGGGCACCTGAATATGCTGATTATAAAGAACACTGGCTAGGCTTGTGCTTGTATTAACAACGTTTTAACCTTACCTGTGAAGGAAAAGAGGGCAGTTGGCTTGCGGCGTGCCGTTTGCTAGTAAGAAACAGCGAGGCCAGGAATAAACCTACAAGTTTTGAGGCCGGCGTGTTTAACCAGCTGTTTACATCTGCCCTATTGTCATAGCTAAAAAAATAACAAATACCTAAAAGAAATGATCGTATGCCTGCTTTGTGTGTTTATAACACATCCACTGTTACAATGACCTGTAGTCGTTAATTCGCTAAAGGCAGGGAAATTTTGTGCTAATTGTGGGTGTTTTTTTTTTATGCCACAACACACTGGCTTTTGAAGCAACAATTAACTGAAAAGTGGGTTTTGAAAAGAAGCTCTGAAAGCCAATTTGTAATTTTATTGGGAGAGAAATTCAGATTGTATAAAGTAGCTTGCTGTTTAATAGTGCACACACAAAGATAGAAAAATTACATTAGCAATCTAAAGAGGCACACTGGTCTTAAACCAAAAATGTTTATTTTTACATTCTGATTGCAGATATAGAATTTGTTTTTGTGTAAAACGACTAGATTCAAATTTATTCGGATATTTATACTTGATTTTGTGACAGCTTTAGTAAAAAAAAAGGCTGTTGGAAAGGGTACAGCTGAACAAGGTACCAGTGAACTGTGCGCAACTCAAGGAGTGGAATAAGACAAACAGTGTCATTCTGTCTGGCCCGTAGCAGAAGTTACGGCCGATTCAAGTTTGGTCTTAGAAGGTGGGAACCAAAAAAACCGGTTTTGCCTTGCAAGCCCAAACTTCAAACGGTCATAACTTCTGCTACAGGTCTTATTGCACTCCTTGATTTGTGCACAGTTCACTGGTACCTTGTTCAGCTGTATCCTTCTAACAGTTCTTTTACAAAAGCCGTCAAAATATCAAATATAAAAACCCAAATAAATTTGGACATACTATTCGTTTTATACAAAAACAAATTTTACATCTACAAACAGAATGAAGACCTGCATATGTCCTCCAATTTTTATTGTTCCTGTTAAAATAGGTGTACCCCCTTAATATGTTGAGCTAAACGATTGAATTTAAAGTCGGTTGTTGTTCTCACTGCCCATGTTGCATGTCCGACGAGATTCCCATGTACTGAAAAAAATCACTACCGTAGTTTTTTAAACTGTTACTGTTCCACTCAATGACGTTTCTTCAATGCTTTGTTTTGACCTTTGCAGCGAGAAAAAGGCCGTGTGGGAAAAGGAGCAGACAGCCAAGCTCTCGTCTAAAAGAGAAGGCGTCGCTAGTTAGGAAGAGAAGAGTCAAAGGCCCCTGTTTAGTTCATCTTTATTAATTAAAAAACGCGCGATCACAATCACTAGTGCCTTGATTGCACTTGCACTTCACAAGCCCCTAGGTTCCTTCTTTGCCCTACAAATACGGTTCAAACTTTCTGCACAGCAAGGTGCATCTGCTTAAACATCACCAGTGGTGCTTTGACTTGTTTGCGCCCAAATGTCAGTAGCCAACAGGTTCATTGTTGCCGTGTAAGAAGTTCAGTTTCAAGAAGACATTGTTTTTGGAGCTGGGCTGTCGAGCCGGAATGCTTGTCTACGAGATCATACTTTTTTTTTTTTTTTTCACTCTTGTTTCGATGTACTTAGAAGCTGAAAGAGAGGAGCTGTTATGGTGAGTGTAGTTTAAGCAGACGTGTATAAAAGAGCAATACACGGCAGCCGTACTCGTGTCTTCTACGTTCTTTGTGACCGAGAGAAGAAAAACGCAACTGCGCACACGGCGATATGTCTGCAGACCTCGCCTACGACGAGGTGCAACGTTAATGCTCACAGATTGTTTTGTTTGCTGAAAGCAAAATTATTTTGCCTTTTTCGCTTTTTCTGCACACTTCTAGCTGAGGAACTTTCCACTGGGAGAAAAAGGGGGAAATCCTTCCAGCTTTGTAGTAGTCGGATATAAAAAGCAAGATCAGTTGCACGGCAGTTAATTTCGTTTACCAGATTCCCAGCGTGTTCACCCACCTGTGTTAAGTAGGCTTGAACTCGTTCTACCAACTGCAAAGATGACACTTGTTAGTGAATATTCTAAGCAGCACACATCCACACGCAAAATGGCTAGGGCTGGTTAAAAGAAAAAAAAAAACACTCGTTTTAAATTGACACAGCAAGCGGGCTTGACACATCACGATTGACGCTCACAACACATTTCTAAAGTGAACTCAATGGCCAAAGCAGCATTCACACAGCTGGATCAAGAACAAGCTCTTCAGCCCCTGTAAGCAAACGCGGGCTTTGAATAAAGTTGAAGCAACAGCAGCGAAGTGAGCGGTAAAACACAGCCATCCTACGACATTTTCTGTACGACAGAAACTTATCACACGTTCCGTTCCATCTACACTATTGTTCTTGTTAGCTGGCACAAACTGCAATTTTGCATGTTCAGGTGGCAGTGAGTTGTCAAAATCTACAAGAGGAAAAGACCAAGGCACTGTCTAGGTGGCAGCAGCTTGAGACATAGCCGACGCCTCAGAATCCGTCTAGCCATATCTCCCTGACAGATTGCTAACTTCGAACTCCCTCACGCCGCCTGAAACGGTTAGTGCTCAGCGTGTGCTTTGTTAGTGAGCATTGGAAGTGAGTGGTGGCTGCTTGCTTGATCTAGGGCCATTGCTTGGATTTCCAACTGAACTTCAATCTGACTCAAGCCGATACAAACGAGAGTAGCAATTCCACAACATTCTTTGAGTCTGTCGCTGCACCCGATTGCCAATTATACTGGCAAAAGTGAATCCAACGGGTAAAGGGCAGATTTCACCTTTTTTTTTGATACCATCCTGCTGCTCTTTTTGGGGAGGAAAGATATTTGCGGGCCCCACAGCCTACGTACAAAGCTTGGCAGGACATGGAAGAAACAATGCCATCATAAATGGACATTCTTTTTACAGAAACTTAGCTAGAAAGTGTCCACAGGATCGTGTAGTATTTCTATTGCCTGGGTTTGCATGGCACTGAATATGGACTATTCTTCTTTTAAGCGCGCAAGGAAAGTATGCCTGTCTGAAACGAGTTTTCTTTTGCATTCATTCAAAGTTTTCTGTGCTTTGTAGACATAGCCGTGTTTGGTAGGCACATGACTTAGGGTGTGGCATAATAGCAGGGCGAAGTGACTGCATTGCGTGTATTCCCATTTTGAAAGCCTCGAACTGCAGTAACCAGTAGCTTCCACGATTGCAAAGTTATTTTATTTTTGTTATCACCCATCTCAGATGCACGTAACCGGCACTTTGCCCATAGAATACTGTACCCGGACATTTATGGCTTATATGTTCCTTGTGAAGCACGAAACACCAGAGTTCTTCAATATATGAAAGTGCAAAAATACCCTTTGCACTCGCACGTCAAGTGGATCAAGCCGTTATCTGCCCTTTCACCCCCCCCCCCCCCCTTTCTGGGAATACAGTCTTGCCTGCCATCTGTCAACAGTAATTTAAACCAGCAAATGAGACACCGCAATAGTCAACAGACTCGAACTGCTACTAAGGATTCATAATATAGCCGGCTCTTTATTGTCAAGAGAAGTCTAGGTGTATGGAAAGCCTGCAGGAGTGTTTAACCAGCTGTTGCAGTTTTCACTTTTTCACTGGTAGACTGCCAATAGACAATGACCAAACCATTATCAAAAGGGCAGGCAGTGGGGGGGGGGGTTGCATTTCAATGTGAGGTTTTTCAACTGGCACATGTTGAAGAACTCCTGCCAAAACTAGGAAACAGTCTGAAACTTTGGCCCTCTGCATATCGTATTCCTTTTTGTTGCATAAGTTGCTAAAGGAATAGAGGAGTTTTTAATACTAAGTAGCTCTCACCGCAAGAATTTCCAAGGGGTCGTCCAGATTTGTACAGATATCCGAGTTAATGCACACACACTAACACTAGGCGGAGAAAAACCGATGATTTTACGTCGCACAAGTTGATTTTATAAAGGCCCCTCGAAGAAGGTTACTGATGATAGCATGAAACAAGTTTTGGCAGAGTCTTTTCAAAACTGTAATCTCGGAAATGACTGCAATGACTAAAGACAAAAGATAAGCGAGGCCTCGCGCTTTTGTGTATACTCTCTTTTACAACTTCACGCACAGAAAGGCTTGACGAATACTGCATAGAAAAGAACTGCCTCGAAGCAACTGTGCTATTTTTTGCTTCGAAGGCAGACTCCACAGAGAGGGGACAATGTTTATCCACAAATCTACCCATTCATTGGTTGATGCCAACTCCAGCCTTTCCTCTACTGCACAAGGTTGGTGACACACAACAACACTGTAAGAAAATTGACGGCATCGAGAGAAGCAACACACCGAAACAAGGCGCTGTCATTGCAGGTGGACAGTGTAATGTTGAAGCCAGAGAAGGGCGCAAGAATTTTGTCGCAAGTGGAAACGTTGAGCCACAAAGGGGGTGCAGAATTTGCACACCCGCACCGATTTCACCGGGGCAGCAAGTCGTCGCGTCCACCCTGTCTTTCTGACGTCGCATGGAAGGAAGGAGTCCATAAATACGGGGCGGCGGCGTCAATTTTCCGGCTGGGTCCGAATGAGGCGTCGGGCGCCGCGGTTGGTCGGACCCTTGGGCTTGGCAAATTTCTGCTTGCAGATGTTCTGCTTGGGGTGCAGCTGGTCGATAAGGAAGGCCTCGTTCAGCTCGCTCGGCTCGTCTATCTCCACCTGGGTTTGAAAGACCGTGCGCACGTGAATCTTCGTGCAAAAACTAAGTCTCCAGTTGAGAAACAAACAGAAGATTCGCGCACAAATGAACCATGGAACAACATTTCACCACCTAAAAAAACGAAAAACTGTGCGATTAAGGAGGGACACTACTCTTAAAACAGCTTCTTTGATTTTCAAGTAGACTCTGTGAAACTTGCCAGTCTTGCTGTTTTTTTCTCACTGATTTCAAATATTTCATTATTTTTTTAGTTGGTCAATTAGTTTGCAGATAATTAGAGATAATTAGCCAATTTTGGTGGAACAATAGACAGAAAAGTGTTGGCCACAAAACTAATCTTTGTATATTCTAATATATGAGCCCTGGTGAATGCAATAATCGAAGTGGTTTTTTGATGCACCGCTTGGAACTAATTTTACAGCTCATTAAACTTTGGTGGCACCAGTGGCAAGGAGCCATTTCGAACACCCATCTCAAACACCAAAGTTTAATGAGCTGTAAAATTAGTTCCAAGCGGTGCATCAAAAAACCGCCTCAATTATTGCATTCATCAGTGGGCATCACATTCTTCAAACAATTTTTTTACCCGCGTGTAAAGTCGCCTCCCTTTCTCTTCCAATCTGAAAAAAAAAAAAGCAACTGAAAGCCACATAGCTCTAGGACAAGGCTTGACTGCCAGGTTGATTGCTTGTTGATAACAGCCAGATTGCCAAAAGCTCCTGCCTAGCTTGAACTGGGCGCAGCACCCCTCAACTTCACACACAACGGCACGCAACTTCCAAAATCAGTACTTTGTTTTCTGTTTTGTGCTTTTACAAATATGCCCGGCTAGAACAGGGATGGTGAAAGAACGCAATGACGGCTGCGTTGCACGGGCATCATCGCGGTTCGGCACACACTGCGGCGAGGGTACACTTCAGAGCAAAACTCTCGAGCTACTGGTGTCACGTACCAAGTACAACCGGCGCCCGTACGTTCATCTATCTATGTATACGTACACTGCCTAGTTTGGTAGGACAGATACACCAGATTTGATACGACAGATACGTACACCCTCCTAGTTTGATACGACCTGCGCTGTCGTCGGAGAAAGTGAAAGCAGCTCGCCTTTTTGGTGATGGGCACCCCGACCTGCGTCTCGATGGTCTCCACCAGGGGCAGCTTGCAGCTGGAGTAGAGCATGCGCTCCTTCACGGGGCACTCGCTGCCGGCTATCGAGTAGATGAACACTGCACGTGCAAAGGTGGAGCAGTGAGCACTCACATCTCCCAAGCCTCCTAGCAGCAAGGAAAAAGCTAATCAAGCATAAACAGTGCACTGAACATCGTATAGACATTTTTTCATTACAGCGTCAACTGCAAGTGCAGGGAACTGCTGCGTTTGTGATGTATAGCATGCACACGTTTTCGACTGATGCATGTCCCAGTGTAGACGCACGCACATGTAGAGCAACACACAATAATTGAAGAGCTTAGTTAAGCATCTTGTCAAATGAGTAATTGTACGCAATTATAATCAGTGAACAATTTCAATCAATAAACGAACGACTCCGCGTGACACTGCCCTTGATTGGGGGTGGGATGTTCAAAGGGCAGCGACGTTACCTTTCACAAAGGGCATCCTAAGTACACAAATGCAATGTGGCGCTGTTTGCGGCGTGCAATGCCCCAAGTGCTGGGGGAAAAAAGTTAAAGCCGTTCCACTCAACGTGAAAGCTGTCGGAAGTGCAGAGCAGTGATTCGCCATAACGGGCTCTAGCGCCGTTATCCACTCACCGCTACCACCCAATGCAATTTGAATTTCCCACCTTCGCAGTGCTCGTGTGCCCCCTGCCTGAAATTGCACCAGCAGGAGTTCTGTTCTTTTTGAGCTTGCTTTTCCTCCTGCACGTGCCGGCAATGCACTGCCATTTTCGTTCGCTTACTACTGTAAAAACCAACCCAACAAGCATTCCTAACTAAATGAACGCCGGCACTGCCGGTTAATTACGTGTATTTTGCCTCAAATGTGCCTGCAGTTTTCTTTGTGCTAACAACGGGGAGGTGTATGATGTATGACAAGTGCCAGTGGTTTGCAAGTTTTGAATGCTTATGACTATATAAACTGCTTGGTTTTCGTAATCTCTGGGTTACACCGCGAACGACAGTCGCTACGACGGAATGCCGTGTGGCTCTACTTGGGTCTAGCGAGCGAGCTACGACGACAAGGCGAGCCCCTAAAGTGCTCTGCACTTTGTGCTTAGCCGTAGGCAGGGACCAGTGCTCTCACCGATGCTCTTGAATTTCTCGCCCTGGTGCTTGTGGGGGAAGAGGAAGAGGTGGTAGCGCGGGTGGTCGCGGGGGATCCGCTCCGACAGCGACTCCACCGTGATGTTCTCGCGAACCTCCAGGTTGATCTCTTCCCTCGCCGCGTCTATGCTCTGGGAAGAAGACAGAGAGCGAGGAGGGAGTTTCACTTACGAGTAACACACGACATTCCCTTACTTGGATCTGCACCTAGTATCGCTGCACGGGTGACCGTTCGCACAATGCCAACAAAGAAAAAAGTACTACTACGCACTGAAGAGAAAGAGCCTTGCATAATGTTGAGTCTCTGCTGATTGTTCAGAATGCCTCTTCTGTTCTATCTACTTGAACTGTGCTTATTTTAACCCTCACCGATTTCGTCTCGCAAAAAAACGTTTTGTAAGCGAGCACTTCTTTGACAAGTTTTGAGGCGTCCACGAAATCTCAGATGGCATGTTTACACGCAATACAAAGGGCTCTTTTAGTGCACAGTGATTTTCAAGTAAGGAGACAGTGGTTGCATTGTTTACAACAGAAGGGGAGGTGGCTACCAACTCTCCCCTACTTCTAGTCCTGTCTCTTGGTATAGTCACTCTGCTTCCCTCGTAATCCAGCGGTTGCCAGTTCTCCAAATTACATATCCCACCAAACTTCACCTCTCTCTCTTGTTCTTTGGCTGGGATATTGTCCACCTGAGTTTGAGATACTCTCTTTTTCGAAACAAAGCGACAGCGCATCTGATGGGATGGGAAGAGACGTAATTTTACTGGATTGGGATGCCAGGTTTATGCAAGCGGGCCAAACCCAGCACAACAAGAAAGAAAAATGAGCGGGGAGAAAAAGTAGCAAATACCGCAAAAAAATTAATTTCTAAAAATGCACACCAAGGGGTAGTGGGACTCGCGTGTCAATTTGACAGATAAAGAATCTTCTCTTTTTCAAGAGGCACCACACTAGCAACACTAACACCAATCTTCACCGCAACATACAATGCAAAAGCACACGTACACTACTAGGTGCAAGCGTACTGCCTTGTCTACTGCCTTTCCCGTCCCGTACGATGCACTATCGCTTTCTTTCAAAGTTATGTATCACAAAGCCCAAGTTTCAACTCTACTAGATTCCTACTAAGTGCTGCTTCTCTCATTCTCGTATAGCAGTAACTCTCCACCATCAGTGTGCCATGGACCCCTACCGGTTTTGCAAACCATATGGGGGACTCTATGATGGACTATGTCGATCCGTGTCACGATACCAAGCAATTTGAACTCGCAGCTTATTAAGTCACCCACACACTTTTTCAATGCCTGCCTTTTGTGTCTGATTTATGCTGGTTCTTGTTATACAGGGGGTGGAAGTGGGTTTGCGCCTTTTAGAGCAGCTTTGGAGCAGTAAAAGGCTAGTTTTGGAGCAGCTTTTGAAGCGCTAAAAGGTGAACTAAAAGGTGAATCTCAGAGTAGTGCAAGTCTGTTTGGGAGCAGGTTTCAGATTTCTTCCTGAGCCAAACATCATTTGTTTGCAAGTTCTTGTTCCTGGCAAACAAAAAAAAAGTTCAAATGGATTTTATTCACTACTTGATCAATAAGCCGAACACTTTTTCAACAAACTGAAAAAATTATACATTCTCAGAATTAAAGCACCACAGCTGACAGAGCAGTGACTAAGATGAGAAAATAACTGAAGATCAGTGATGCTTTAACTAGTTACACTAAACTAGACTTCAGACGAGTAAAAAGAATCAAACCCAGTTCCAGGACCCAGTGTGAAATTTCTAAAACAGCAAAGCTGTAGTTCTCTAAATGTCATCGGCAGGAGGATCCCTCCCTCTCTCTCCACTAGTGGGAAGGGGAGGAACCCGGCCCTGCGAGACCACTGCTTCCTTTGTCAGCAGGTGGGAACCTGCCTCTACCCATGTGTGACGCTCGACCTACAGCAGACGGACGAAAAGGCTCGACCCACAACAGCTCCACTGCTAAACTAAATGTTCCCGTCATTGCAACAGGATTAGAGCCATATGAGAAACAACTGAGCAGACAAGAAATAAGCGAAATGGTCTCTCTTGTATTTAAGATAAAAGGTTTACCTTCATTCTACACCTAACAAGACTCTAGAGAAACGAAAAAAGAAAAACTAAGACAGGGAGAAATTAAGAGGAAAAGAAACTAAGACACAACGAGATAATTTGAAGTACACCTGACTATAATTCCACAGAAACTAAAAATGAATGTTCACATGCTAAGTGAAAAATACCGTACAGCTGCGTGGTGTTTATCCAAATAACAAACATAACTTCCTCTTTTTTTTTCAGCTAAAACAGCGGGCTTACTGGAGGGACAACCCCCCTCCCAAAAAAACACAGCTGTACGGCTACACACACCTACCATGATAATTACTTGCAGATAGCTGCTAGCTTACGAAAATCTCCCTTTCGCTTGTGCCAGGGCTGCGTCTGTTATCTCTCCCTGTTCAACACGGAAGGGCGGCATCTAACCTTTGGAATAATAGCAAGCGCACTCGCGATAAGATAAAAAGGCAAAGGTCTGACTGAACGATAGAGCTATTTTATTCTTTGCTTTTGAAAATAAGTGGGGCGACTGCACAACACAGAAATTTGGGCTAGTTGGTGATATGACTTCGACATGGTAAAAAATGCAACAAGGACTGGGACACGATAAGAGACAGCTACCGTATTTTTGCGCGTTATAACCCGCCCCTGCATATAATCCGCACCCCCACTTTCAGCCCGCCAGAAAAGGAAAAAAAAAATCCTCGCGTATTGCCCGCACATTTGATGCAGGAAAGTCTGCACTAAAGCTACTGCTCAAGCAACACATCACATACTATGTAGACACAAAAAGCATAAATTTAGCAAGAAGAATACATTGATTGCAAGGCAAAAGTCATAATTCAGTAATAAAATCCAGTTGTTAGAGTGCGCTCGTCCTTGTTTTTTCTTTCTTGTATGTTTTCACAATCGCTGCAATGGAAGGCTCAGTCAGTGTTACTGCGTAGGAGCTTCACGGCACAACTCGCATTGCCGTGAAGCTGCACCAAAGGAAAAACCCCACATTTTATCTGCACCCCTACTTGCGCCACTGAAATTTTCACATTTTTGGTGCGGGTTATACATGCGAAAATACGATACACAGGACGAGCGCTAGTGTGTAACTGTATCCTCTTGTGTCCCACTCTTGTTGCTGTGTAATTGTATCCTCTTGTGTCCCACTCTTGTCGCGCTTTTTAACAATGTCAAAGGGACGAGTGCAACAACTGCTCTTGACAATGCGTGCTTCACAGCGCTGCGCGCTGTTCGGTGAAGCTGCATTTAGGGGCACAGTTTGTGCACTGCACGCAACTCAAGTTCACTACCAAGTCCCGTAAAACCGTGTCGCCACTTGGAGACCAGGAAGCTGTGGCGTTAGTTACTCGGAGCGTCAGTTCTTTATAGAGTCCGCCGAAGCGCGCCACATCTTAAATGATAGCTGAATAAGTCCCTACTGCCCACTGTGCAATGGACTTACACTGAACAGCATCCCACAGTTTCCTCACATTTGCAGCACCGCTTCAGAGTAGCATTGGCGCAATACTGCCTTTTGCAGAAAGACGGCGCAGGAAAAGGGGATTGGCGCAGCGTGGCGCAAATGGCACAGCACTTCCACCCGTCAAAACAGTTTGCTCTTGCAGCTCAAGATAACGTTTTTCCACATAGCTGGCGTGTTGTGCAGAAAATCCGATGTTAAAATGTGCCACGTGGAGAAATTAAACATACAAGTCATGCAGCGCATCCACCTTTCTGCATTGTCAAAAAAAATGTAGAGGAGGGGGGAGGGGAGGCCTTTCCAAAGCCCTGAAATTCCCTCGCAGACCTCATTTGAGAACCGCTGTTATGTGAACCAACCTGCATTAACGCTTCCTCTTTGCCCAAAGAAAGAAGAAAACGTGGCGCAAAAGAGACGTGGACGTAGGGGAAAAGATACGACAGATACAGGCGCGATACAGATGCACGTTTTCTTCTTTCAATTAGCTCGGCAACAAATTTTGTTAAATATTTTTGCCCAGTTTTTAAAGTCAGGCGGGCTATCGCTTCAAGCAGTTGCACTAGCATTTACAAGTAGACAGAGGTAAAGCTAAATAAAAATGGTTAAGAACCTGCATTGAAACAGTGCAAGACTCCTTGTTTACAGGGTTTACGTCTGCTTGCCAGATGCAGTCCTCTTTGACAGTGAAGTTCTCTGCGTCGCTGCATCGTTCGACGCGCAGAAAATGTGCCTCCTTTCTCTCATTTGAGCCAATTAAAAAATCCAGAGCCGTCAATACGGCGAAGTTCAGCTTGCCGGATTATATTGTTCCCCATGGCGAATGCCTGTCTACTAGGCGGCAGCGGCACACTTATCCCAGCAGCGCGGCCAATGGCAGTGCCTCCTGGGCGGAGCAGCGCACCTTTTAAAGGAGCCATGCAGACAAAACACAAGGTTGGTTCATTTGAAAGATTGCCTCGTTACAATCATACTGACACCGCTTTTGATGCATATTTCACTTAAAAAAAGCTATACAATTAGGGAAAAAAAATGGAATGGCCACGTGACCCACCAGCTCATTTCCTGCAACAGAACCTATGATTTCATACGCGCCAGCTCTGCGTTGGCAAAAGCAAAATGCAACTTCGGCACGGTTTATAAGGTTGTCGAATGAGCTATTTGCGATTGAATGCAATGCATATTCACTGTACAGCAGTAAGGATGGTGCGGTAAACAGTGGAAGTTTCGAAAATATCGATGTGCACTGCTGTTGGTACTGGGTGCACTACGCTAGTTTTGGCTGCACAGCAGTCCGCCGCTTTGGAGTTGTCTTACACGACACTGGCTGATTGGTGCAAGTGAAATTGTCTTACGTGACCCTGTTCGTCGCGGATACCTTATGTTTCAGGAAACGATTATACTTTCTACCGCAACAAAAACAAGCCAGGTGCAAATACGGCCAAAAATAAAGCAACGGTGGAACAGAGTCTCCGGCTCTGTATGGCAGCGCCATCTGGGAAGACTGACGGCAAGCAAAGCTGCAGAGCCTAATGACACACTAGAAGTTTGGAGGAATACCTGCGAATTGAATTACGAAAATTGCACTGAATAGACAAATAGAGGAAGAAATACAGACAATGCGCAACTCACAACTCAATGCGCAACTCAGTTGTGAGTTGTGCATTGTGTCTTTTTTCCTCTGTTTGTCTATTCAGCGTAATTTTCGTAATTCATAATGCACCAACTAGCCCAACAGCACATCATAATGAATACTCGCCCCTGTGACTTTATGGCAGACGTCACCAAAACACATGATTTGGCGGGAGAATCAAAATGTTAAACTGAAACGGTTAACTCCCAGTGAATACGGCATCGTTTGCTGTCAGAAAAGAGCTCAAGGCACTAAAAAACACATAATCTTTCGAATAAAACAAGCTCTTATTTTGTCTGCACGGCCGCTTTAAAAGGTGTCGCACGCTCCCTAGAGCATTCGCCCGAAACAAATGCCGGCGGGCAGACCTCACCAGCTGGACGTAGGAGATGGAAGCGCTCTTGAGGTCGAAGAGGGCCGCGACCGCGTCGTCCGAGATGGGGAACTGGAGGCCGCGCAGCGTCTGGTGCCGCACGTCCATGCCCGTGGCGGCGGCCTCCCCGAGGCGGATGTGGCGCAGCTCCTTCTCGGCCTGGGTGAGGGGCGCGGGCGACGTCTCGTGCTCCCCCGAGGCCAGCACCACCTTGCGCACGCCGTGCCGCCAGCATCTCGTCCCCGCGTGCCGAACGTCGTGCGTGATGTTGCTCCCCCACCAAACTCCTTCCCCACCAGCGTCGCCTTCGTCGACCGTTCGTCATCTTCTGGCGCAGCATCGCGGGCTGGACACCTGCGAGAGCAGGCGCTCCATCAAACTTAGCCACTGACGACGAATACGGGGGTTTTATGGCGCAAGACCAACCAAATGCACTCCAACCAACTGAACTGAAACTGTACTCGCACCTGGAAAAGCACAATAGTTTGCAGTACAAACAGAAAAAAAAAAGACATGTAGTGTAGTAGCTCTTGCTACCAGGTGTAGTATCATGCTACACAGCAAAACCACAAGTGGATGCTACGTTAGCCACAGGATGGCACCAGCCACTTTGCTCATCATCATCATCACGACAAACTTCGTTTTTAGGCGATTCTAAACATTTTAGTTGCTGCTGGCTCCTTACAGTAGTGCTAGTATTCACTAAATTAGTTCATTTCTCCGGCCGATTTTTCAGTAAAAGTGCAAAAAACGACGACTCATCAGCATGCTGACTTCGCTACATCAAGGTTACCTGCCGCAATGTTTTCTTACATACAGATCGCAAACACATAATCTTCAATGGGGGTGGCAACGGGGAATGCAAAGACTTCGTTAAATCCAGGACTTCGTTACATAGAGGTTCATTACATTCAGGTTTAGCTGTGTACACATATAATGTGAGACTAATGTGGTCATTACATAAATATAAAATAAGCGGATGCAAATAAAACAGGTTGATGCATTCAACCACAGAATGCATCAACTGTACGAAACGTGCCAATCACAAGGCAATCATAAGGCATACTTGCAAGCAGAGCCAGTGGGAAATAGCTAGCTCAACTTGCAAAAAACAAGGAGACCACCTGCACGCCTTATTATTAAGCTGCATCTAGCATGTCACTTGTGGCTACGGGGCGTGACACTTGACACCTCAAAGGCTTCTCACTAGCATATCGGTCAATTTGTGGTGTCATTCCTTCTTCTCTGTATTTCACACTTCTTTCTTTCATGCCATTTTTTTTTTTTAATTTCCGTAACAAATGCAAGCCGAACCAGCCACCAAAGTGGTAACTTCGGAAAGAACCCTTATGTATCGTAAAGGGGGACAATCAAACGAGCACTGTGTACGCAGTACCCTTTGCCTCCGTGCATACTCAGCAAAACTATCATTCCTATTGCTCATACAACACTTCTAACTTAGGCAGGCCTAACTTCAACAACACACTTAAAGCCACACTGCAGGAGAAAACAATAGAATCGCACATGGTTCCTTAAAAAAAAAAATGCGCGCCACTCCACCCTGTGAACGTGGTCAGAAAGCGAAGCTGAACACGATAACCACAACGATTACCCGTGCGACGTCACTTGCATTCACGCACGTGGCTCTACAATGAGTGAAACCAGAGACAAGTGAACTGCAATTCACTACACACTCTATTACTTTAAAGAGATATTCATTGCTAAGATCAAATCAATGCATGATACATTAATGGTGCTTGGTTGAGTTGTATTGGCAAAGCACATGAGCGGAAACTCTTTTCATATCAAATAAAACGAAACTCCAATCCGGTGTTAGACAATCACACTTCTCCTCTGTCTCTGCCGCCGCTGCCAGAGGCGACGAGATCGGCGGCACAGACGGAGGAGAAGTGCGATGCCGTGCGTTGGTGTGACCTTCCTTTATTTTTTATAACTCCTAGCGCATGTGAAAGGCACACACACCGCCGCTACACGTGCCGTGGGCAGAGAGCACAGTGGCACAAGAGGTCGCATGATGCCATCACGCGGCATTCAGCGAGAACGCAGGGGGTAAACCCGAAGATATGCTCGGTGGGTGCACTGTCTGTCTCCCCCGTCGCCATGCAGGCTTGTAGCTCAATTGGTAAGACAATGGGCTCTCGCTCCATTTCTCTATTCATTCCAGGTTCGATTCCTGGCAGTGCCAGTAACTTCTCTTAGTTTTTCGCGGGAGTTTTCTGTTGACGCCAACGGTCGCGACAGAACCTTTGGGGGGGTAGAGATACAAAGCTTTGCTTTAAAAGAAAACATGGCTTGCCTCAGCCTACCACGAAACAATAAGGCCATGCATACACTGAAAGCATCACGCCGAGTTTTGGCAAGGAATGAATGACATTTCTTGGTTTGAGGGAAGATCAGTGGAAGATCAGGATGGAGGAGATCTCAAAGCTTTTTACCAAGTGGCCTGGTGATGCTTCCATCACAAAATATACATGAAGCAACGTACGGGTGAGTCATCGGGTGACCAGCTGATGAAGACCCAGTCGTATCCGTTTGGGCAGGTGGTGTCCAAACGGTAGAAGAGGTAGCATGGCTGACCCCGCTCCAGTAGTGGCAGCACCAGGGAGTCATAGTCTGCGCAAAAACGTGGGTAACGTATGTCACAGTGGAACTACGAAAGGACACAGTTGCTGCGTCTGGGTTAGGACGACTCGGGAAATGCTTCGCTTGTCAATGCGGTTGGCTATAAAGTAGAAACAGGCTCGTGTAAAAAGTCATTGGATGTTCCACTAATGTTTATACTGAGGTGATGTCTTAGCTCTATGTGGTACTAAAGCTTTTGTGCTAAGCAAACATTAGGAAAAAGGAAAACAAAAGGAACAGCTACAGCTGAATTCATGTGTGGCATACCAGCAAATATAAATTAGACTTTATGCTTTGATACACAGCTGACAAAGTTTACAAAAGGTCAATAGCTACTTTGTTTCATGGAGCATGACAATACCTTGCCAGAAGCATAAGGAAAACAAACTGGAGTGACCATGAGTGAGTTCCACTGTGTTAATTCTCCGACTTTAGTGCAAACAAAATTACATAGGAATCTTTCACCAGTGTATTTATACACATATCACCACATCATAGCCCAAACCTTATCTACGGTCTGTGACATTTGCACTGAACTTTAACCTACCGCGTTTTTTTTAACATCCATTCGTACACTTTTTTTGCTTGTTTTTTTTTTTAATCCAAAACATCAAGGAAAGGAACACGTTAAGAGGCCTAAGAAATGGGTTCAAACAGAAAACATGGTGCCTCTGAACACCATCACAAGGCCAGCAGGCAAATTTTGACACAATATTTTTGTCCCCAATATAGACTATGGCTGCATGCGCAAGCAAACAATACAACCTCCAAGAGTAATCAAACAGTGGAATAAAAACGAAATACACTAATTTCAGGGACGGAGTTCTAGGTTTTGTCTGTTTCAAAAACATCCATTTCATGGTGTGACATTGTTTCAGTCGCCAGGCCTCTGACATTGACAAAAACCAACGCCCCTGCTTGTCACATCTTTGTGAAGATGTGACATGACATCGCATTCGTCACATCTGTGTCCTCTACCTTTAGCCAACCAGACATGGGTCAAAGTGGGCCTTTTGAAACTGTCAAGACACATAATTCCACCCCAGTACTACGGCGCTATCAAATGAAAACATAAAGGATTCACAAAAAGTAGGAGATCATCTAGCCTAGTAATAAGCAGAGCTTGCTCTGTTACTTGCTTAGTGCTCAAACTCACTTCAGGCAATCGTGACATCTGCACTGATAAGGGCTGCACGTTAGTTTCTCAAATGCCGTGGCCCCAAGTTGCGCCCCCAAAATGCGACGACATACATACCTCTTTCCCAATTATCTTTCGGCGGCTTCTCATCGACAAGCGTTAACTGCTCTGTAAGAGAAAAGCCAGAAATTTCACTCGCGACCGAAAATTGCGAGATAATTAACAAAATCAAAGCATCCACGGTCCGTGCAAACATGCGTGTTATGCAAGAATAGCAGCACTTGCCGTCAACGATTGCGACTTTCAAAACACGAACGCTGCCTTCTCGGCATTTACCGAAGAATTTTCTCAATTCCGCGTTGGCTGAAACGAAAATGGAAAAAGAAATGTTAGCCGGAAATATGAACAGACACCGATCACACATCACGGACAGCAGTCACTGGTGAAATGACGCGACAATACGGTACTAACTAGCAAACACTGTGACAACAATACAACGTCCAACTGAGAAGCTGTTGGCAAATGTCAACAAGCCAGAGTTTATTAATGATGCCTCGGTGTTGCCTTCGACGCAGTACAAAGCAAGACCGCAATACGGCACGATATCAACCGCGGCACAAAAGGGGTTAATGCCAGTCTCGACGTAACACCGGCCCCTGTGGCGAGCAACCAGCTCATTCAAAGGACGCACAAAACAACGACCTTACCTTGTATTCCGGTTTGGTGAGACATACTGCTGGCGTGCTAGCGAAGCCGGATTTTTTTGTTATCAACACACCCCGGCGGATACTTGAAGCCCGCCCTCGAGGTCGGCAGCACGTTTCAAATTTGCACACAGGTCAGATGAGGCGCACACAAAGCTACTGACGCTTCATACGGCGACAGCGAGGCGTCAGCTAATTACTTCCGCAGTCGTTGCGCAGCGCAGCACTATGACACGGCGCCTAAGCCCCCGATCACGACCAACCGTGCGTAGCCCGACCCCGACCACTGCCCACCTAGCAGGTAGAAGCTACCGCTACCGCGCTCTCGGCTAACCAACACCGCTGCCCGTTGCTATCATCGTCATCACGTAAATTAAACGCGCGAACTACAAAGTTTAGGACCTCCGAGCCGGTTTGTGTCAACGTTTATAGTATTATAAACGTTGGTTTGTGTGGATTGAATGATACGCACGTAGTAGTAATAGTAGGAGTAGTCAATGGCGTAGCCAGTAAGCAAAAACAAGAAGGGAAGATATCCTGCGCCCCAACAAAGCTTCAGTCATCTTTGGGCTTTAATAAACAGACACTTTTATGTGTACGTTATAGCACTACATCGATTCAGTATAGATCGGGTGGTTTTCTAATACCTTGCCACCAACACCCCCCCCCCCCTCCCGTCTACGCGCCTGGTGGTAGTAGTAGTAGAAAACGTTTATTTGGAGTGGTTCCCTAGTCCAGGAATCCATGAGAGGAGCAGGAAGCCTTCGCTCTGCAGATGTGGGCATCTGGGATTCAAACGCTTCTAAAGTTCGAGTTTGTGAACCGCCATTGCCCACCTTGAAGCCGGTATCCTTTGTGACCGTCACTGCGGTACGGAGATGGTAACTTTCTAGCCATTTAACACAGATGTCATATATAGGTGCGACATATACTACTTCGCATTAAAAATATCTGGGGCCCCAAGGAAGAAGTCCAATACCGCTCATAGCGTAAGTTTAAGCTCACCTCTCGTATTCACAAATATATCTTACACTGATCTTTCGCGCTACTTATTTTTTCAGCCCCTTGATTTCTTTCAGAAAACAAACTTGCACTCAAGGCCACCCTTTCTGCTTCCTTATCGGCCCGAAAAGTGGAACGGATGGGATAATCTTAACATTCTGGTGTTTCACATCCACGCGCAAAACAGAAAGCGATTGATCTTGCTGTTTTTTTTACATTTTTGGAGAAAGATGACAGTTCTAAATAAAACAGCGTTGCGTTTAAGGTAAAATATCTAAAACGTGTTTTTAGTTGTAGGCTGTAAGATGCTTGTAGACGCGCTCCGCACAACCTGTCACGAACAACGTAGCTTGCAATCACCCCCTTCCAGTGCACTGCGGATTTTGCGGAAATCACGCATAGCGCGCTAATATCAAGATGACACAGAGAGAGACCATCACGCAGCGAATTCCATTTCCCTTTGATTTTCATTCATCTAAGGCCAATGTATATGAAACGGAAGAAACGAAGGCCAAATACCAAACGAACCTTTCCAAGTAATTGCCGGACGTTTGAACGCGAAGAAAACACGACTGTCAGTACAGCTGCCCCACAACGAAGTCTGTTTATTCTCGGGTGCGCATCGCGCGTGCAGATTTTTATGTTACGGATTATAACGGCTTAGTGGATGTGAATGGATGAATGCGAACGGATCTCAAGTTCGTGTTACGTGCGTGTGACCCGCGATGTCGTTCCGCAGTGCTGATCACAAACCTGGGGCGGTATTCTCGTATTTGTCCGTTTTGTGTCCGTTCCAAAAGTGTCCATTTTGAGCAAGCCCCGATTGGCTAAAAGCGAAAAGCTAAAAGCGAATAATAAACGCATAAAAGATAATTTAAAATAGGCTTATTCGTTAAAACTGTATTTACAAGAACAGTTGCGCAAAAGTCAACCCAAAGCCCGCCGACAAATTGAAGCACGTCACAATAAAACTGACGAAAAACGGACGTTTCCAAACCAAAAACACGAGAATACCGCCCCTGAAGACGTTGCGCTTGCAGCAACTGCACCGATTCGGGGCGAATTGGCATTATTATTCTTTTGCCTTTGAGTCTTTCTAGATGCGACGCTGAGAGGAGCATCTCTTGCCGGCGGCCCTGTCCTGCGTCCGTCGTCGTCGTCGTAGGCGTCCGCGTCCGCACAGCTGCGTCTCTCCTCCGCTCACCCCCTCTCCTCTCTCCGATAGCGAACACTCTCGCCCAACATCTGCGGGCGCGTGGCGCAGCGCACTCTCACTCCGCCGGTGGGCAGCGCTGCGCGCGGCGCAAGCGCGCTGTGCGCATGGGCAGCGCCCTCTCTCTCCGCGGTCTCCTCTCCTCCGGCCGGTCTCTCAGTCGACGGTCGTCCGCGCTACCCGCTGCTCCTCTCCTTCTCTCTCTCTCTCGCATTACCCGACGATTGCTCACGCAATTCGAGTAATCGACCCAACGGAAACGCACAATGGAACCCCCTTCAGCGTCGCATCACACCAGGGTTGCCGCGAGGGGAGGTGGGCGTACTCTCTGCCGCTAGGCATAGCTGCGTAGTCATCGCCAAGCAAAGAGGACATTTAACGAGGACGTAGTCACCTATCTCTTGCTTCTGTAATTAGCATGTTCATATTCATCACCCACCGCGGTGGCGAAGTGGCTACGGCGTTGAGCCCAAAGTCGTGAGTTCGACCCCAGCCACGGTGGCTGATTTTGTAGCGTGAGCTACACTGGCCGAGGTTGAGCAGTTTCGCGTGGCTTTTGGAGAGCCATGCTGCGCATGCGCGAGGAGCAGTGGCGTCACATGGCGCACAGAACGTTGCTCGCTGCCCGCCGTCTCTAACACACCCCACGCGCCCAGCGTTTTCGCAGACCTCCGTTCTGCATGTGGCGGCGCGGTCCACTTGATGATCATGCGAGGGGTGGCCGGGTGTGCAACCGATGGCTCGTGCGTCGCAGCAACACCGGCGTGCGCCTGTGGAACCAGCTTAGCTCTGGAGCGATTGGTGGCGCTGCGCCGGAGCCGCTTGATAAATAAATATACACGTGTCGCATCATGCGCATACCGTGTGTGTGTCATTGAAGCAGCAGTAAGCATGATAATCAAGCTAATCCTAGACAACCAGAAAAGCTAAGAATAACCTGCTGACACTTCGTATATCCTGGAATAGCCGAGCTAAGCCACTGCTAATTTTTTTAGGTGAAGGCGGGAAGCGAAAACGCCCGTGTGTCAAGGTTTGGGCGCGCGTCAAAGATTACCACACAGGTGGTCAAAATCACTCCGGATCCTTCACTATGCGGCACGCCTCACAGACCAGGCCTAGCTCCAGCATACGTACGACCGCAAAATTTGAAAATTTCAGTTTGGCAATTACTCGTGTACCCCTCAGCACATGTGCGTAACCAACGCTACTAAGTCGAGGGCCACAACGGAATCAGTCTCCCAGGGTCGCCGAGCTGTGGTGGTGGTGGGGGCGCATGCTTGTCGCACAGCCCGAATGACTGTGGTTCCTTCCCAGACCCAAATTTACCCAGGTTTATTTTAAACTGATTATCTCATTTTTAATTCTTTGAACAACCCACCGTTAGGTGTGTCGTCTGTAAGCTAGGGACGCTAAATTTTTGGCCTATTGAGTTAACTGTTACTTTCACATAAAAAAAAAAAGAAGCGGGAAATGCGTATTGAAAAAATTAGTTCGGCCAGCTATAGTACGATTGGGCGCAAAACTGCACGGAAGTTCATGAACTGCACCGACAGCAAAACTGACCCGAGGTGAAAGTGGCAGCCGAATCAATGTAAAAAGGCGAACTCGACCGATACAACACGCTTTATTGCATTTTTCTGTGGCCACTCGCTTCACAAAACATATTTTAGCGGCCACGTATGTAACAGCGCCCATCGTGGGAATTGACGGAAGCGCGCCAGCTGATATGTCGTGAAAGGAGAGGAGAAATTTAGGAGCTTTGGCGTGGACATCTTGTTCCTGGCATGCTGGGGACCGACGAGTGAAAACAACACGGCGAAACGGGGTGTGTGTGTGTGAAGGTGATAGCTTTCTCGGTCCGAACAAAATGGTCTAAAAAACATTTAGCAAACCCTTGTTATATCGAAATCCTCGATCGGGACGAAAAACTGGCTTCGTTATAAGCTGAATTTCATTAAAAGCGTGTGTTCGTTGATCTCTGGTATAACAAAGGTTTGCTATATCTTTACGTGAAAGCTCACTGCGTATACGCGGTATTGACGACTCGTCATAATTTTCTTTGAAGTGCCCGCCGATTCGTACATTAACCCAGGTGAAATATCCCTCCTAATTCCCATCCACTAACCACCAAGTGGCACTTTCAAACGTAAAACGCACCGAGACTACCTTTATGAAAATGAATTTTTCGTTTCTGTTTACTTTGTGTCTCCTGCATGTTGACTGTGCGGCCTTTCTTTTGACTTTTCCTTTGTGTTACCTCTAGGACATAAGCAGGCTGTGTACTTTTTATAGACTGCTGGACAAACAGCCATGAAGTTTTACCTTTATATGTACTATGGTAAAAACGAAGCTTAAATTTCTATACGAAGATTTTATTTCGGACGAGAAGTATAAAACTTTAAAACTGACTTGCTTTCTTCTCTTTCTGAGTTCCGCAATGCTATTGCCCATGTGTGTACTCAAGGCAAAATGAAGTCAAAAGACTTTGGCCTATTTCCCATGTGTTGCCTTTAGGACATTGGGTGGAAGATAGAACTTGAATTTGCTGTCTTCACCCAGCGTTTGCCAAATGTCTCGAACTTACGGCTTTTAGCAAGGAGTGTGTGTTTAGGCTATTTCAGCGTTCAACGGCTCTGTAAACTGAATCGAAAAAAGAACGCATAAAAATGGCAGTGTATTTTGATATTTTGTGTTCCTGTTGTTACTGTGTTGGGATGATTTAGGTTTAGGATTGATTGCCAACAGGAGGTTGCGGGACTTTTTTTTTCTGAATCAGGTAACAGGGGCTTTGTTAAAGGGAACTCTCTGCTTCGTCACCAAACGAAATATGTACAGTTTCACTGCTACACAATGACTTCGGCACGTGACAACAACGTTCAGAGGAGGTGCGAGGAATCACAGAAGCACAAACTCTTCTTTTTGTTCTGTTCTCCACATGGCGGGTGGAACGGATCCGAAACTTCATCGCGATCCTTTAATGTACATGTAAGCGCTGTACACTGTACGGTCATCGAGTCGAGTATAGCCATGCAAACATGTGAGGAGGGGTCTGTAAAGCCGAACTCCCATGTCCGCATGCCACCATGTTCATGGACGCACGAACAGTGCTTCCCATTGAAGACCGCGTGCACGGGCCGTATACCGAACACTCCAGCCCATACCGCTTCGCAAATAACCACGCCACGCGCACCGAAGTGACATAACCGACACAGTTCGGGTCAGCGCCCTGACCAAACCTATGGGCCGTGGGCATACAAGCTTAATTAAAGTGTAAATAATAACAGGCAGTTTGAATTCTTCCTCGGTAAAGTATCATCCATCAGCATCATCGTCGTCATCATCATATCTACGCCCACTGCAGGGCAAAGGCCCCTCCCATGGATCTCCAAGTATCCCGGTCCTCTGCTTACTGCGACCACTTTATCCCCGCAAACTTCTTTTGATCTCGTCTGCCCACCTAACTTTCTTGCCTTCTCGCTTGCCTTCTCTATAGGGATCCACTCTGTTACCCTTAATGACCAACGGTTATCTTGCCTTCGCATTACATGCCCTGTCCACGCCCATTTCTTCTTCTTAATTTCTACTAATATGTCCTTAACACGCGTTTCTTCCCTGGCCCACTCCGCTCTCTTCTTGTCCCTTGATGTTACACCTATCACCTTCCGTTCCCTTGCTCGCTGAGTCGTCCTCCATGTAAGTTGAACCCTTTTAGTGAGCTTCCAAGTTTCTGCCCCGTAGGTGAGTACCGGTAAGATGCAGCTGTCATACACTTTCTTCTTCAGGGCCAATGGTCGGTCGTTAAAGTATATGAATCCACAACTGCGTTTCATAATTTCGTTATCTTGGCCTGAATCGCTTAGTGCCCCGGCGATTTTCTTCGTTCGTCGACGTCGCCTGACACAACGGAGTGTCACTGAAGCGTTCCTTTGTATACAATCACGGCTTACCCGTCACTCTAACCCTCACGCTCCGACGGTTCGCAGCCATCCGCGCTGAACGATAACAGGTGCCGTGTATATCTTTGTTTCGTTTTTCGAGGACACTGCGACGCCTTCCGTGAGCTCCTACACGCTCTGTGTGCGCCTTCGGGCTTCGCCGAGCTTGCAGCATCACCCCGATCGAAGGCGGCTAGCAACAGCCTGGCCAGCCACTGCTTGTACTCGACTGGTGGGAGTGCAGCACTGGGTAACACCGAAGAACACCAATTTAGTGGTCACGTGTCTCGCAAATCTCACTTTTGAATCAGCCGTGGGCGCGGTTCTTGAAGCTCTTTGTTACAGCACCGAGTAGCGTCAAACACGGAAGAGAACGCTGGTGCCATCTGGTGTACGGCAGCCAACGTGCACCTATAGAAGTGCGCTCATTTATGCGAGGGGGCGTACCATCGCCTTAAAAAAGAATATTATGCTAGATTAACAAACACGTTATCGTGACATTGATTTTTGTACTGGTGAAATAAGAATATTAAATTTGAATTCACCGTGGAAACGAGGCAGGGTGAGCAACGTGTAATTTTGAACGAAGCTTAAACAAGTCGGCACTGAACAGTTAGTCACATAGCGAAGGTTTTTACATTGCACATCACCCAACAGTTAAGTCACAAAGCGAAGGTTTTTACATTGCACATCACCCGGCTTAGTCATGATGATATGTCCCACACAGCCGTCTGTTTTTAGAAGCGTCAGATAGTCTTGAAATGTCGACGGCGTTGGTAGCCGCGGAGACTGAGTCGGAGGCTCTGAGTCTGTTAATCCGGAGGGTACCACAGAGTCGCCAAGTAAGCACAAAGCGTCCGCGCTTGAAGCCTTCGCTGACGCTGGTGAAGACAGCTGAAGCATCGACGGGTGCTCGTTTCATGGACAGTGCACCCTGAAGTAACTCCCTCACGGGTAACTCGAATACTCTTTAATCCTTTTGCGCCTTGCAGCGTCCGCACAATTGAGGAATAGTCGCCGTAACGCCTTCGGAGCTCCGTTTTTCCATCACTTCGTCATGCTTGACGAGTCCGTCGACACACGGCGAGGGCAGCGGACGATTGAAAACGGCAAAGCTCTGTACACAGCGAGGACCGACGTGCCGAAACGTGGGTACTGCGGTAGAACGTAAAATGGACGTGTTGGCCACGATGCCCTCGTCGATGCCTCAGCAACAATAGCATACCATATATGCAGATAGGGACCCATCGATGACACATGGAGGCCCCCGGTCTGGAAAGGCTCGAAGGTACTCGAGGAACATGCTCCTGTCCTCTACGAAAGGAAAAGCAGCACTGGTCTTGATCTGAAGGGACGTTCGAGATGTCCACTGCGTTCACTGAAGCGGTAACAGAGCGGTTGGTTGTTGTTCAGCATGATGAAGCAAGCGCCGTTTGCAATTCGTCACAGAGTCGACTTACACACGATTCTGTTGTGAATCCAAACACAGCTGTTTGTTCAGCATGGCTGTTCGCCGTTGTTCGTCAGCGCAGCAGTAGCCGCAGGTTGCATTCCGGGCGAGAAACTGCTCCTGTAACGATTTGCCGCGTCGACAGCGGCTCATGTCCTTAGAACGCCGAAGAGGCCGGTGGCGGGAGCGACTGCAGATTCCTGTGCCATTCCTCCCGGGACGTACACGACTTGACCGGCAGGAAGGAGTCAACAGCGTGGTCGACGGTGCAGCAGTGGCAGTCTTCGCGCCTCAGCGGTTCGTATCCGCTGAGCGAGAACCGCGAAGCGCTGAGCGCGTACCGCTGCAGAGCCGCCCTCCTCCAGGGTCTCCGTGCCGCGCAGCAGGGACAGTTCTTATTCTGCAGCTTGTCCAGCGAGTGGCCCTCGCTGCGTCGCAGGTCCGGGGACAGGTCGACGTAGACGGCCGAGTCCGGGGTGACGTCTTGACTGGCGTCCGCTCCGCATCCGCCTGTCCGGTGGGTCACGCTCAGGTCCAGCCTCAGGGTCTGGGGCGGTCGCAGGGGGCCGCCCGCTCCCCAGGCGAGGTCGAAGCTGTGCGCTGCGCTCTCGGAGCTGCACGTGCTGCTGCCCAGCCGCCGGAAGGAGGCGTTGACGCTGCTGTGGCCGTGCGACCAGGGCGACCCGTCGACGGTGCCCGGCGCTGTGGAGCCCGCGAGAGCACGGTGCGAGTCGTCGTCCTCGTCGCTACTGGTGACCTCGCGGCTGCCGCCCGCGGCCGAGCAGAACCTGCGCGCGCAAGAACGACCTGTTGGTATACGGCTGGAATATCTGTCAAGTCACTGGTTCTAGCGTCCTTTAACTTACATTATTCTGTTTATACCACGGTTTTGTTTTGCAAAGCTTCGCTCGCTCTATAAGACGACATTTTATGGGCGAAGTCCCTTAAGGGCTCGGGCTGTCGGCGTCTCCTGTCGTCGTCGTCGTCTCATGTAGTCACGGTACTAAAATACCCGGACACTCGTTTTCCAACACCTCGCACTGGAACGTTCCGTGCTTCAAAGAGACGCTACTTTTACACCAAAGCTGTAGATCTCTACCCTCCAACGGTTTTATCTCCATGGGCAAAAACGCCAAGGCGCCAAGAATACGCTTATATACTACATGCTTCGCCTCTCCGCAGGTTTCACGTTGCAGTTTCATATCCGTGGGCGAAAACGCCAAGCCGCCAAGAATACACTTTTACACTGCATGCGTCGCTCCTCCTCACAGGTTTCACGTTAGTGGAGATGGCCAGGGATTTTTGTCTTTTCGGGGTTGTCCTGGATGACCATCAACCATTCAAAACCCGTTTAGCAAGTTCTTGTTCAAGGCTACACATAAGGTCCACACAAGGACAGCTGATAAACGCGCGATCTCCTAATTTTACAATGACGACAAAGCTGCCGCAGGGTTTAGAGCCCAGCACTTGGAAGCAGCCGGTACGCGCACGCACCTCGAAGTGGACACGCTGCTGGAGACGCACTGGTCGTGGAACAGAAGGGCCGTCCTCTGCAGCGTGGAGTGGCCCAGGAGACCCGCCTTGGCTGGCGACTGGGCGTCGCAGAGGGCCGCTGCTTCTCCTTGGTCTCCACCACCGGAGCGGGTTCCACCAGGGGGTCTCCCAAATGTGTCCGTGGCGAAGCACTGCGCAAAAGCGACGCAGGCGATCAACGGATTCGGCTGTTAGCTTTAGCTTTCATACACTCCCGTTCCACGTAGAGCGGATCTAGACTAACATTATAGGCTGAATAGCTACACATAAGACTGAATGCTAACTTTATTTGAAGTAAAAGTATCCGCTAGGGACGACTAACATTGCGACGAAGTTTAATTGCGTTGTTGATGTTAGGTGGTGGTGGTTGTGCTTTGGGGGAAAGGGAAAGGAAATGAAGTCTGCTGGGGATATTTTTGAGCTGGAGTTCACCTGCATACGATCCAGTGCGGCGGAGGGGAAGTAGAGGGGAGTGAAAGGATAGAGTAGAGAGAGATAGAGAAAGAGATAAAGAAAGAGGAGGAGGAATGCCTTTATTATCAGAGGGGGCATGAATGCCCTGTTGGGGAAGGAAAGGGACATGAAGGAAGGGAGGGAATAATCGAAAAAAGAACAATGTTCAAGGTTCAATCACCTGAAATGTTGGATTATCTGATCCTTCTAAGACATTTTGCAGAAATTAAACCGTCGGTCAGTGAGAGCTACATTAGTAACATCTTATTCTTTCTCCTTTCTTTACAATGCTATCCAAGAAAGGAGAAAGAATAAGATGTTACTAATGTAGCACTCACTGACCGACGGTTTAATTTCTGCAAAATGTCTTAGAAGGATCAGATAATTCAGTGTTTTAGAATAGGTAGTACTGATGTCGCTGGCTCTCAGACTGGATGATCTTTGTTATGGACCACCAGTTTTCTAGACCACGCATGGTGGGAAAGTCGGCTGAAGGTTTGAGGTTACATGTACTCATGACTGACCGACGGAAGCGATCGAATCGACTTTGTGTGCATAATACCGGCACCACTCTTTGAAGGAGAAGTCCCTGTGCCTCGACTAAGAATGAGCAACACACGGAGCAAGTGGCTGTCGTTGATTGCGTCCTGTTATGAATGGTGAATTAGTCCGTTGTGGCGGACTAAATGAAGTTCGAGCGACAACTGACTTTGAACACCGGAACTGTTTAAGCTTGAGCTCTGTCCGTGCGGATCGTTAACAGAAAACTCCGCTCGGCGAAGCGGAGTAGGGGGAAAATGCCAGGCCGAGAAGTGCGAGGGAAAGTGGCGAGGAGGCAAGGAGCCGACGAGAAGGTGTGGGGAGTAGAACGCTTTAGTTGGGAGTGCACTCCTTAAAAAAATGAAGGAACCTCACACTAACGTGTAAGACTTGAAGGTAGCGAAGCCGGACGCGACCTTCACGACCATCGCGAAGGTTTAAGTTCACGATTGCAGCCAATTTGCTTCTTCTTCACTGCCGCCACGACCTTCACTCCGTCATTGTTGCTACAAGTGCGAGCTTCCTTCATTCTTTTTGGAAATGACAATCATTGGACATCGCCTTGGAGGGGCGTATGATATATGACGTGTATTTCAAATTCCGAGCAAGTGTTGCCACGATTACGGCGGACGCTGGTGTTTTTTTGACCAATCTTGGCGAATCTCCCTAAGTGGGTATGCTTGGCATGGCAAACGTGCGCCGGGAACGCTGGGCGGTCGTTGCAAGGCACGCACACACGAGCCCTCGGCATTTTTTTTTTTGGTTTTGCTAACAGCCGAGCGGTCGCCGCGAGACCCGCGCTTACGTGCGCGCGCTCGGTAACTTCTTGTCATTTTTAACTGCGGACACAAGAACTTGCGATTTGCTGAGCAGCTTCGCTGGTAAAAACGCTTTCTGTTGTCGCAATCGAACGTCGGCCCCTCGCGCTATAAAATCGGCGTCTGACCGACTGTGCTATCATCGCCTTTTCGTTTTTATTACCTGTTGCCGACATTGCACTCGACATCACACAGCCAAGCAATATTTACTGATTAAACATCGCATTCGGGGCACACAGCATTTCCGTTGGGTTCATAGCGCGGGCGTTGGCTTTGGACTTTAGCTGATTTGAAGTGGACTTTGGCTTCGGACATTGACAATTTAGATTTTGTACTTTAGGAGGGTGGATTGTGGACTTTGATTTGACTCAGTTTTTGTGAGCAAAGAAACCATATTTCTCTTAAGAAAGGGGCAGACCTAAGAAAGCCAAGTTAAAGCAAGTAAACACGGCCGCAGCCCCGCTGTTTCTTCTGTCTTCGCATCTCGAATGCGAAGGTGTCCGAATATTTTGGTTCAAGGCCTCCAGACGTTGCACTTGTTCGATTCCCGGCAGCGGCGGCCGCTTTTCTGACGGAGACGAAAAGCGAAAACGCCCGCGTGTTCGAGATTTCGGCGCACGTTAAAGATCCTCAGGGGGTAAAAAATTATTCCGGAGCCCTCCACTACGGCGCGCCTCATCGCCGGTGTAGCGTCGAAGCGTTAACCCCCCCAATCAATAATAAATAAATAAATAAATCAATCAATAAATCAAGAAAGCAAATTACAGAATAAAGAAGATAAAGATAAGAAATAAAGAAAGAAATAAAGATAAGATAAGATATAGAAAAAATAAATAAATAAATAAATAAATAACAACAACCAACTCACCAACCAACCAAACCAACCAACCAATCAAACGTTACACTTGTAACTGCGGCTGGAAAAGCCTGAAACATAGTGGTCTGCTTAGTCCGCACAGTTCTAGGGTAGTAATTAGGCATAAAGTGGAGCGAATGATCACGAGTTGAAAATCAATTCGAAAAACTAAAAGATGCATGCTGATCCGAGCCGCTCTCCCACTCCTCCCCGTCTAGGTCCCGTTTTTACCACGCTTCCTGTATTATTTTTTCGCGACGTGAACCAGCCTGCTCTAGTGCGGTCGTTCACACGCTTAGCTGGAACATAAGATTCGACTTTAGCGTAGAATATTCGAAAAATTCTGCTGAAAAACTGTTCAACCGAATGTGGAGGACTTAAGTGCCCCGAAAACGTCATAGAAATGTAGCAGTTGTGGCTTAATTACTTTACGCTAAGACAGGAGGAGGCGATGAGTAGGAAAGGCGTTGCTCCAGCTAAGACGGTGGACGGCTGTACTCAGCTGGTGTCGACTGCTATCCGATTTCACGCTGTAATAAGCACACCTTTGAAAGAGTAGGTACTCGGCTGACTAGCACACTTCGAGAGGCGAAATCGCCAATTTTTCACTTACCAAACAAGTGATGTTGAAATGGATTGGGCATTACCGCTTGCTATAGATGGAGAGTAGATAGATAAATTTTATTCTTTCGCGAAGTAAATAAAGTCACGTAAAGGGAACCGGGAAAAAGCTGAAGAATAACTTGACTGACTCCAGTTTTCCGGTGCGACAGGCGGAAAGCGGCAATGGCCGATATAGACACAAATATCAGCATAAAAAACGCGTGGTTTATACAGTATATACAATGTAACTATGAACAGTACTAGAAAACACAGTAAACAGGCTTCAGAAAGTTAAACCTTGAAAGACAACAACTAAAGAAGAAAAAATATTGTTTACCGTATTTTCGCGCGTATAAGCCGCACCAAAAATGCGTAAATTTCAGTGGCAAAGTAGGGGTGGGGATAAGACGCGGGGTTTTTCCTTGAATGCAGCTTCATGGCAATGCGCGTTCTGCCGTGAAGCTCCTATGCAGTAACACTAACTAAGCCTTCCATGGCAGCAATTGTGCAAACATACAAGGAAGAAAATCAAGTACGAGCGCACTCTAACAACTAAATTTTATTAGTAAATTGTGACTTTCGCCTTGCAGTCAGTGTATTCTATTGATAAATACACGCTTTTTCGGTCTACATACTATGTGATGTGTTGCTTGAGCAGTAGCTTTGGTGCAGCCTTTCCTGTATCAAATGTGTGGGCAATACGTGAAGATTTTTTTTTCCGGCGGGCTGAAAGGGGGGGTGCCGATTATATGCACGGGTGGGTTATACGCGCGGAAATACCGTATCCTCGTATCAATATTAGGACGTTCCAAAGGAACAGTAGAAATTGTAGAATAGCGATTGGCCCAACAGTGCTAGAAGACCGAGCATTAAGCAAGGAAGTGGAAACGCACCGGCGTGGTCAGGAGAGTGGCCACTGTCGCCGAAGACGTGTGGCAAAGCACCGCGGGCCTAGTCGCCGCGAATGCCAGCGATAATTCAGCGCCGCACTTGGCCGTCTCCGAAGAGAGGGCGTAGATAAACCACAGCCAGGCTGGCTGCGCGGGCTCGCCGGTGCGGTAGGCCGCGTATCCCTGAGTCACGGCCAGCACCAGGCACAGCAGAGTGGCCACCAGGGCGACCGTGAGTGTGCTTCGGGCCAGGGGCCGCGGAAGTCGCCTGGGGACTTCGGCCGCGTCGTCCTGCGAGAGGCACGCGCAAAGGTCAAAGGTAAATGCCAAGGTCAAAGGTAAAGAAACAAACGCTTGCTTCTTGCACTCCCGCAAGTTGAGAATGCCATAGGTTTTGGTTGACTTTATCTTCGTGGTGTAAAGTGGCAGGCACATGGGCGGGAAAAAATGGCGCGTATCTGTTCCTTTCGTCGCGAATGTCGACGCAAGACGATAGTCGACTGGCGCCCTTGCCAAGTGAATGTCTCCTCTTTCCCGCTCAGCCTTCATGCTGTTCCTCTCCCGTATCGCACCTCTCATGATAGCACGCTGGAGGTTTGCTGAAGTCAATTTAAATTTGCCGCGTTCCACTGCTCCAAGTCGGGTGCCTCGATGTCAGCGCTGTTGTACGGCGGAAACTGCGCGTGAATCGAGGCACCCTACTACAACGTTTACAGAACCACGCTGCCCTACTCCACGTGCGTTTCAAGCGGAATGTTGAAACTATCTAGTGAAAACTTTCGTTACTGTTGCCGTTTGATTTCGTGAATGCCGCCAGGAGCCATAGAAGCGCGGGCGACGGTTTTCTTTAGTTCATGTAGTATTTCATTTGCTATCACTAAAACCAATCATCCATGAATTTTTTTATAAAAGAACACTGCAAGTATTACTTATGTATTGATTTTCTGCTTTATATTTGCGTAATGTCTTCATCTTCCTCAACAGTGTTGACAAGTAGGAACACTGACAACGGCCTTAGACGTTTAGATTTGGCTGTGGGTATGTAAGACTATTGCGCAGCTTCTGTTTTACTTTGGCCGGGTTGCTGAATCGAGTCAGAGACACAGACAGACAGACAGACATACGGACAGACCAAAATTTCTGCGTTAAGTAGCTCAAGAACGACTACCGTCTTTAAAGTATTCGGTTTGCGAGGGGACTAACCACCCCCCTGACATGCAATGCGCATGCACCTGCGGCGCGTCTTCCTGTCCAGGGGAGGCAGTGAATAGACGTGTCACGCCTCCACCTCATGTTTTGCCGCGCGTGACGTCATCAATGACGTTCCTGCACTCTGTGCTGCCACTGGCCGCGGCCACCGGCCAGCTAATATTAAGCATGCCTGACTCCAGAGCCCCATCCGGGCGCCTCGTGGCTTCCGGCCCGGTTCCCGGAGCGGGCAAACGCGTGAGGAGACTCGTCGCGCTCCGCGCATGTGTTTCATTTTAACACGAAAGTGTTTTATTCCAGGATGCACAAAGATTTCACTGACGTCATATCCGTGTGACGCCAGTACAAGGAAGCACGTGGCCTGTAAAGGGTGCACCCCTGCACACAGGGTCTTCTTGCGGGAAAGCAACATTTAGTACTAAAGAGTAGGCTACACTTACGATTGTTCGTTTTCGGGTTTTATATTCTAACACGAAAGTGTTTTATGCTGCGATAAACCAAGATTTCACTGACGTCATATCCGTCACGGAAATGACGCCAGTGCACCTTTACCGAAGCGACCCGCCAGCGGGTCATCGCTCGCCAAGCACACCCACAAAACAGCCGCCGACCCGCAAATCGTGCTCAGCTGCAGATTTCGCTGCACATTTCTCTTTCGTGTTTTACCGATTCGTATGACAGAGAAATCAACCACATGTTTTGGTGGTGCATCTACTTGGCAAACGCATGGTCAATGAAGACACTTCTGTAAACAGTGAATTAATTTGAAGTGAGAAGCCCAATAGTAACGCAGACTCAACCTTCGTTAGTGCGATAATGTAGGTTTTTAAATTTCGATTGTCAGCTTTCACTTTTTATCCAATCTTCATGTCTTGATGGAGGAGAGTTTAGTATTGCTACTTGGAGACCCCCACCCAAGCCCAATGCTAAAATCCTCATATTATAGGGATTCGTGTTCAATGTAAGAATGTGCGCTGTTACTTGTGGTCTGAGTGGCCGATAAGTGAGGTTTGTTTTCAGTTCATTTGCAGAGCATTCGTCCAAGTTTGTTCGCACAGAGAACGTGTTACTACCTATTAGTATGGCATTGCACGAGTACATGCGTGTTCCTCCGCAATCCCACAAAGAGTACGCAGCCTGACAATCTTGATGTACGCGGTGTGCTTTCAAGGATCGCTCTTTAAGAGCTAGACCGTGTCGATATGTGCCCCTGAGCAATCACATACTTAATGCAATGACGTTGACGGCAGAAAGAATATTTGGCTGGTCGTATTTCGGGGCATTCATTTGCCGTAATGAAGTTGTGCGGGCGTGAACGTACCTGCATTTTTGCCAGTGCCGAGCACAGCAGGGAATCTTGTGACCTCAGTGCCGCTCTGCGTAGCTGAAACAAGGAGCAGGAGTTACTCGACCCACCTGCACCGAACTCAACACTCCGCTCACTCACGCTCACTCCGCTCACTTCACTCACTTCGCTCGCTCACTCACTCACTCGCTCACTCGCTCACTCACTCACTCACTCACTCACACACTCACTCACTCACTCACTCACTCACTCACTCACTCACTCACTCACTCACTCACTCACTCACTCACTCACTCACTCACTCACTCACTCACTCACTCACTCACTCACTCACTCACTCACTCACTCACTCACTCACTCACTCAGATTATTTTCAGCCTACGAACTGCACGATGTTGAAGTACAGAATATGTTTAAGGCCAAACTTTGCAGTACAGAAGGTCTGTGTTCCAAAAAACGAGGACATATAATACAGCGCAAGCGAAAGCTCAGTTTTGTTTTCGCTCATTGGAACGTCGGGAATACAATTGCTGGCAACCGCGCTCTTCGAATGCCAGATTTAATTAATTAAGCGCGGATAACTTGGAGGACGGGCTAACCTTTGACGGCAAGGCCAGCGGAACCGTGGCGTTGAATCCTCCAAAGAAACGTGTATGTGATTTTTGTTTCTTTGGCGGAAATCTAAAGAGCTGCTGTCTCGGGTAAGCAGAAAGGGAAGAGCGGGCAGACGTAGGTGGTGCGGGAAGTGGGAGGGGGAGGTGCGGGCTCGTGTTGCAATTCCAGCCTTTAATTAATTCAGCCGTGATACCTCCAACGACAGGCGGTAGATCGATCGGAACTGCGGCGTTGAATCCTCCAAAAACGTCTCTTGCCTGACGCGATTTGGTTCCAACATACAGTAGACTCTCGATAAACGGAACTTCAAGGAACCGAAAAAATTAGTTCCGTTTAACAGGAGTTCCGTTTACTGAGATAGATGTGTGAAATATCAAATTTATGTGCGTACACACTCTTAATGCCATTTCATGGAACTCTAAGCACTAGAAGGTGAATGTAGCTAATAGTTTTTCTGAAAGCAAGAAAACTACAAGAGGTTTAGGCACAGCATCCACAAAGCTGATTTAGCAACAATGAGTCGCTCTGCACTACAAAATACATCAATTATTTTTGTTTGAGTCCTTGCAACTGCATCTTCACGAAGGCTAGATGCCTCAACCTAGCGAGTGCTTACGAGCCACCGAATTTAGAAGACGGCAACGCGGTAATGAAGCGCGAATAGCACCACAATGGCACAAACGAGGCGGCAGGAGCTGAGCCCTGTAACCTCGGCGTCTTGAATCGAGACCGAACGACTGGGACAAGAACAGCGATGTTGCATTCGTTACGCTAACACGGCTGACTACTAACGAGACGAGGATTACGAGTACATGAAAGTTCATGCGTACGAATTACTGCGTTTATGTGTGCACTGTGATCGTTCTGTAAATTTTACACCTATGCTTTGTATAATGCATAGGAAATGTAGTAATCACTTTGCTTTGTGCCATTTCTCTATTACGATTGTACTATTATGCTTAAATTTGTGAACAGACGTGTTATTATGTACGCTGTAACCTCTGTCAGGCCACGTTCGCCTTTAGTATCAGCCTCCCCGTGGTTTTGCCAAGAAATAAAAATCAAATACTCAAATACTCAAACAAGGCTAAAAAAACATGGAGGGAGAACAAAACAAACAAAAACAAAACAGCCGGAACGCGTAAAAAGCTGAATCTCATGCCAGTGGGTTCACAAGAAGTTCCACAAGAGTTCACATTTCCATTTCTGGTTCCGTTTACACGGTGACGCAGAAAATTTAAGTTCCGACTACCGAGAGTTTTTTTTTTTTTTACGTTATCTGAATACAAAACCAACCAACTTACAGGTTACTGTTCCGTTTAAGCGGCAATTTTGTTTAAGCGATTTCCGTTTATCGAGATTCTACTGTACTCCTGTTTCGGGGATTGAGAAAGGAGTGAACGGGCAGAAAGAGGTCGTGGGATGGAAGCGGAGACTCACCCAGGGAAACGCGAAAAGTGCGGCGAATATTCCCAGACAGGCTGCGGCCAGCGACGTCAGCCGTGCCAGCTTGAGCAGCTCCGCGTCGACGAGGGGTCCGCCCGCCTGCCACTCGGCCACGATGGGAAACAGCAGAAGCACGACGCCCATCACGTTGGCGGCCACGGCACGCACAAGCATCGGCCTGCAGCGGACGCCGAGGAAGCGGCAGCGTCAACGTGAGCTGCGTCTTTGAATGCCCCCGAAACTCTTGTGGAGGACTGGCGCTGCTACGGGAAGGGTATATGCGCTTCCTAGTCAGCACAGCCTTCCGTCATCTGAGCTTGCTAGGGGGGCTATGTCACACTGGAAACTTACCTAAAGCACATGAAACCACCCGAAATAAAATAAATAACAGCCAAAATGGGCTTAAAATGATGACACAACGCAATTCTAAAAAAATAACGTACGTAAATGCTCACGGCAGCTAGCCCTGCCAGCCCTTTGCTGGCACGTATGGAGAGCCGAAACCAACCTAAAGCGGACAAAATTACCAGAATTAAAAAAAAAATGTGAACCGACCCAACAGGAAACAATCTGCGGTGTTTAGAAATATTCAACAGAAATAGCTGAAGACAACCTAAAAGGGGCAGAACCACAAAAACGTACTTTAAAAAACAGTAGCTAAAACTGACCTAGGCGTAATGTAACTAAAAGAAGGGGAACAGCGCAAATTTGACAGACACGAGAAGAAGGAGACGACACGCACAGCGCTGACTTACAACAGTTTATTCTTTACCGCTCGGGCACATATATACCACCACGGTTAAAAATACAAGGAAAAGCAAGACTAACACGATAGTGTCTCTTATCACCATTGCTCGTCACACATCACCATTCGCTCTGCGCCACAAAAACACGTGCTGCACTAACCTGGGGTCAAAAAATCTAATTCTTTTTGGGAGAGGGTCAGAGAGGGCATGCTTACGCATTTATCTTTTAGGCGGGCGATTTCGGCAGCTTCAATTATTTCTCTGGTGGTTTTATGCTTATTTTTTGCTATGACCTTTGTTTCAGAAAAAATAGGGCTGCATCCGCTAACGCTACAGTCCCTACAGTGGAGGCCCAGGTGGCCTCTGATTGCCTTGGTTACTTTGTAGTGGTGCTCTTTCAGCCTTTCATTTAAGCACCTTCCTGTTTGCCCTATATATTGTTTACCACAGGACAGCGGAACTGAATATACTACACCTTCTATGCAGTCTACAAACCGATTTTCATGCTTTGTTGAGCAAGACTGCATTGTTCTTGCTGTTTTGTTGACTCTTGAGCACATGCCTGACAATTTATTGGGGGCGGAAAATACTACTTCCACGTTAGCGCGTTTGCCTATTTTTTTTTCAAGTTATGTGCAATTCGATGCAAGTAGGGAATCACAGTTATCTTTTTGCTTCTGTTTTGATCTGATACTGGTAGGCTGTCCTGCGTGTTTCTTTTTAATTTTTGTAGAAACGCTTCCGCTACGGTTGATAGCAACTGTTTCGGGTACCCCGCTATCTGAAGTCTGTCCAACTGCCTAATAAAACTGTCAGGCATACAGTGAATACATGATTTGTTTAAGGCGTTTTTAAGCACGTGGTAACTATGACATTTTTTTAAGCACGTGGTAACTACCTTAAATCACATTTATAATGCATAAATTACGTGCGTGATAAAAATAGTAACCTTCAATTATGACATACCATTAAAAAACGAAAAAAAAGTGCCAAAAGTATTCAAACTTGGGTTTCGATTTTTGCTACTCATGTGCAGATCCACTACACTACAGAGACCAAACGTCTCTTAGCGGTCAAATTGAGTGCCACAAGCACGTGAATACAGCTTCAAACCCTTCCCTAGATGGGGCCGCGTGTCACTTGGCTGTGTTGACTAGAAAACGCCCATACGCCTACGGGAACGCTTTCGGCTGTTCGTGCTGTCCGTGCCAATATTATCACCACGCGTGGACTTCCCTTTGAAGGGCGCTTCCAAGGAGACACTCTTGTACCGCGGTGAAGGCAGCAAAAGGGCGTTACTGACGGGGAAGACACGCGGGCTGGTAATAACTACCACCGCCCCCATAACCATAATTCGGCATCACCACCATCGTCAGAATCAATAAAAACATTATCACAATCAAATCGTGCTTTTAAAGCGAAGCTTCATTTGACCTTCCTCCCGGTTTTACGGGGGCTGCTGTTGCTACTGCTGCTTTCTTGCTGAATTCGGCGCTGGGTTTCATTTTCACCAAGTAACCCTGGCCTCCGCGCAAGGAGCTAGCGGGAGAGGTGAAGCCCCGGGGGCAGTTACGCGAGATAACGTTGACCTCCCCGTACCGTGCCCAAGTGGTCAGCCGCGGATATGACTTGCGGGAAGGGGGGGGGGGGGCGGAAGCCCCAGTTCTTGTGGGTATCACGTTCCTTGCGCATGCAGTGGGTGGCGTCCTCGCCAGGAAGTTTGAGACGTGGAACGGTTCTCGTTACATTTCGTATTTCTCGAGGCACTTCCGTTCACCGTTCTGAACAATCGGCAACTATGGAAAGAACAATAACACTCCAAGAAAATCGCACACTCAAGTTAATTCAAGTATATGTCTACATGTTCCCCTAAAGGTAGAAATTAAAAACAATTACAAACAAAAATATATTAATACGTAATTTTGACTTAGTAGTGTAACTGATGAAAGTTCATGCGTGCGAATTACTGCGTTTATGTGTACATTGTGATCCCTTTGTGAATTTGAGACCTATGCCTTGTATAATACATAAGAAGTGTGGTAATGACTTTACTTTGTGCTATTTCTCCATTACGATTGTGCTATCATGCTGAAATTTGTGAACAGACGTGTTGTTATGTACGCTGTAAATCGGGTGGCTCAGGCCTCTGTCAGGCCACGTTCGCCTTTAGTCTCAGCCTCCCCTTGGTTTTTGCCAAGAAATAAAAATCAAATCAAATCAAATCAAATTTCAACCCAGGTATGCCACGATGAAAGCTTCACGTTAAATTGATTCCAACCTATAGGGGGGGGGGGTGCACCTTTTTCTTTTTTTGAACGGAGCTTCACATCAAACACACTTATGCTGCTGCGGAGGTAGCGAAACAGAGCGGCCAGCAAGGGATCCTTTACAGCATTGGATATTACATGATAATCTATGATAATATTGTCCGGTCAAATATAAGGACGCGGGTTGGATTCCTAGCCACGGCGGCTGCTTTTCTGATGGAGGCAAAAAGCGAAAACGCCCGTGTGTTCGAGATTTCGGTGTACGTTAAAGGGACCCTGCAACACTTTTTTCAACTTTTTTTTTGTAATCTTAAATGCTTGCAGAACGCAGCCACCCAACACACCCAGTACTTAGATTAGGGAGTCGCAAAATACCTCAGCCGAGAATTACTGCTCTATGCCCATCAGATAACTTGGAAACTCGCTCAAAAGATAGTTCTCTCTTTCCTGGTCTTGACGTTCTTCGACCGCCAGAATTACGTCACTAAGGCCATGTAGCGGCTGTTGGCCGGTTTTTCTTCAGTTGCCGCAATGAACGCTTTCGATAGCAACTTAAAAATAAATCCACAAAAACAAAGCAGAAACGGAAGGCGTATTTGCTACGACGAGCAAATCACGCAGTGGCGCTCCGTGCTGGCGATAACTATAGCTTTCGCAGTGCTTTCAGAAGCGAAGGAAAGAGTGAAAGCGTTCATTGAAAGTGTTGCATGGTCCCTTTGAGGATCCTAGGCGATCAAAATTAATCCGGAGTCCTGCTCAACGGCGCGCCTCATCGCCTGTGTAGCGTCGGCGCGTTAAACCTCATAATCAATCAAATCAAATCAAATCAATCCGGTGGAATCTGTAAAGTGCGCCAGCGTTGAGTAATACTATTACGTTTGTGAAATTGCCTGCCACTTTTCTTAGAACCTGCAACCCTCTTAGGGTGTGGTTAATAAACGCGCTCACTGCTTGGAATACAGTCAAACCCGTTTATAGCGAACTGCAATGTGCACCGCGATTAGTTCGATATATCCAATAGTTCGATATAGCCGAACGAGCCTATAACGAGCTCATTATTATCAGTTCAGCAATCCTCGAAAGCCCCCGCCCCTCTCCCCCGTTCCCTACACCGCCATCTCTGCATGCAGAAACGAACACAGTAAAGTAGCCATTACCATACCCAAAATAATCCATTTATTGCCAGCAATAAAGCTACTTTCCGCATTAACTGCCTACTTTGCAAAAAAAAAAAAAAAGCTGTTATTTTTGTTTTCACTTTCGTTTTGGCAGCTTCAACTAGCATAGCATTGCCTACACGAAACATTATTTGCACCAGTATCGAGTCCACGTCTTCGAAATTCGAAGAAGCATTGGCGGAGCACATCGACTGCCGAAAGCGCTTCATTATAAGCGTCGGACGACTTTCACTCGCGACATCATGGGAACGTTGGCGAGCTCTTCCCACAGTTCACCGATGCTGCTGTCTTGGTCCGGACTCGCTGACTGGGCGGGTTCCGTTGTGAGTCTCGCGCGTCGGAAGAAGTTACGGAAAGTGTCGGGCGTCACGTCGCTCCGTGCGTGGGGAAATGCTTCAGTCGCGGCGCCTTGCTCCCTGGCCGCGCCCAATCCACATATCAATCGCCGCCGCGAGACCATGCATTTCGGCGGCCATTCTAGGCGAGCAGAGTTCGATATATCGGATGTGAACTTCGTTATAAGGGATATGTTTCCCATGCATTTCCGTAACTGAATTATTTTTGTTCGATATATTGCATAATTCGCTCTATCCTGGTTCGTTATAGCCGGGTTTGACTGTAAATGACGACTACAAAATGTGTGAACAAAATATTGAGATAGCATTAAACTCGTTCAAAAAGTCCTTCCTGGTATCCCTTGTCGTGGCCTTGGTTGTAAACGCGACGGTCGTGCTGGCGCCATTGGCCGGCTTGAAGCGACAAAAGTTTACACGCGATAACTACTTTAAGAGCAACGTAACAACAGCAAGGAAGAGCCCATATACGCATCTGCCGTCTCCTGATTTAGTTTTTGGTGGCGATGTCGCAAGATATGCGGCTACATTGTGACATACCACATTTTCGCGCGTATAGCAAAAATTTCGGTGGCAAAGTAGGCGTGCGGGTAATACGCGAGGTTGTTGCTTTAGTGCAGCTTCACGGCAATGCGCCTTGTGCCGTGAAGCTCCTACGCAGTAACACAATAAGACTTCCAAGGCACTAGTCTGCAAGCGGATTGCCGAGGCATGGAGGGCGATTCCAGGTGAGATAATGCAAAAAAAGCTTCAAAAAATGGGGCATCACAAACAACATGGATGGAACTGAAAATTACCTTGTGTACAACAGTGAGGACTGCGGCTCAGGTGATAGCTTTAACTAGAGCAATGACACTGAGTGAATTGTGACTTCGCCTTGCAGCCAGTGTATTCCACTTGCTACATATACGCTTTTTCTGCCTACATCGTATATGATGTGTTGCTTGAGCAGTAGCTTTGCTGCAGCCTTTAAATGTGCGGCCAATACGCGAGGTTTTTTTTTTTTTTCTTTTCCGGCGGGCTGAAAGTGGGGAGGGGGGAGGCGGATTATATGCAATGGAGGGTTATACACGCGAAAATACGGTATTCGCTGTTCAATTCGACTATTTATCTAATAACTATGCACCGCACATGTGTGGCCAAAGTGGACGAGGCAGTTTGTATGAGAGGTGAACACATGGATATTCTCCTGCGTAAAAGTAGCATGTTTTATATCACAAATTACGTGAATATCTCTAAAATATGCCCAGACTGGAGTAAAAAATCTCCGAAAAATAACGAAATATCGGCGTAGATATTTGGTGTTAAAAAGTCACGAAGAAGTCGCTGCCAAATGTTCGTAAGCCTTTGTGAATTTCGGAAAACACATTAACATTTTTAGATGTGAATATATTTCTGCGGTATTTATTAGGTCATGGTCGCGGATGTTCAGAGTACGAGGCTCTACTGCTGTATTTTGGAAACGTTTTAAATTTCGGACATAAGCAGAGGCAATATCGGATGGTAATGTTATTGATTTCGAATGATTCAGGAAACTTTTGTTTATGTGTAGAATTTTATAATGTTGTATGAACATATGTACGTCATAGGTGGTGTTGATTCTGATTTTGTGGAGAAAAAACAGGGAGTGTTTATCAGGGGATGTTTACGTTCAAGAAGGCGGGACTTTCTGTGACCCATATTTCTCCAAAGCAGAACATCTTACATTTATTTGGGGCAACTGGAAATTCAAAGTTTAAATTGACCTTCAGGACAACGTCCCGTACACCGCGAGATATAGCAGTTAGAAGCATAGTTGGGGAAATTCTCATGTACGTATCTTACACTCCGCTCCGTGCCTAAAACGCACAGCTTCGACAATGCGCGCGCGATGTTCTCTCTACAGCGAATAGGAGGAGGATATACGACTATGCGACTATCATCGTACTGCCAGCGTGTACTCCATGAAGCTTTCTCCTTGCCTCTTCTTTTGTTACGTAGGAAATTGTCTCTCCTCAGCTTATTTCATAAAATTTATTATCACAACACGAATCTTAAACATCAACTCCTTTCCGCACCCGCACACTTATCCGCGCGTACTGATTACGCAAACAAAGTTAAAGTCCGTTTTGCCCCCACAAATTCATTTTATCACTGTTTTCTTGTAAAGACGTCTAAAGAATGGAATTACCTGCCATCCTCAATTGCCACCCTTGCTAATTTTGAAGAGACGCTTACAAGATCTCCTAAAACAGTGAATTATTTGGTACAAGCCGATGGGTCAAAATTAAATGCGATCAGTTGTAAGGTGAACGATATCACACTTGAGAGCAAGGGTTAGAAAAACACTTTTCACAAAAAATGTTTTTGCTACGGAACTTTCTTCACAAGGTAATCCTTTCAAGCGCTGTTGAGAACCGGCTTTACACTCAGAAGTAACTACCAAGTAACGCAGCAATTTAACGAATATATGTTGCTGTTTCTGTTATAACAAATTATAAAGCTGCTGCATTGGCGAATGTTTATTTATTGATTTTCATTTATGAGTACTGCAGTCACTTTTAAGTATTACAGAATTGTGGATTATTGACGTCGCTTTTTTTGTCGTTGATAACGATAATCAGAAACACTACTGGTTACTTTTGAAGAGGAGGGGATTGCTCTGCTGCACACAAAATCGACGTAACTGCGAGTGTAGTGCAGCCCTTGCGGATGGAGGCAGGAGCAAAGGTTGTGCCTATTATCACGGCAACCGTGAGAATAACCGTCAGAAATTTCTCACGGAAGTCGCCTCTCATTGGCTAAGAACGCTACCGGGAGATTCTATGGGATAAATATTTCCTAAAAAGGGGTGGTTTTAGCTGCCCCGTTAGCGCTGTGGTATAGCACTGGCTTTTGACCGAAAAGGCTCAGGTTCGAGTCCGACATTGCGACTTTTTTATTTTTTAGCTTTTGGAGTTTTTCGGTCATCGTACTTTTGTTAAGACTTTTTTACCCCAGTTTTTACTATATCAAGAGATCGACGCACAGAACGTCTAGAATAGGTTGGATTACGTTTAATAGTAGGTTGGGTTCTATGTCGTTGGGAGGGTTAGATTAGGTTTGTTGCAGCTGGGCTGGATTTTGGGAGGTTATGATGCACTCAGTCAGGTTACGTAAGGTTTGGTGAGGTTATGTTATGTTAGGTTACGTTGGGACGTAATATTGTTCGGCGAATTTTAAGCCAGCCAGCTTTTATGGAAACCGCCGTGAGATTAGACGCAGCCCAGGGGTAAGTGTACTAAAATTGCGGCCCTGGGGAACACAAACGTCACACTCAAGTGCCGCTTAGATACAAAATCACTTTAGCCTTATAACCTGACATGGGTGAGAGAAATGAAGAAAATGGGCGAAATAAATTCAGTGGAGAAACCACAATCTATTTCTGCAGCGGGTTCGTCACCCCTCTTCATTCGTCTCGTTACCCCCTGGACTTTTTTTCTCATTTGTGTAACTATATATTAGCGTGGAAGTTATTTGGTAATTATTGTTAGGAAGCAGCATTCAATTCTGATTGAATGCACTCGGAGGAGAAACACACCTGCCGACTTTATCTCTGCCAACTTCGAGTGTTGCACCACGAATCGCGTGGAAGGCAGAACTGCTCACCTGCACAGGGCCAGCCAGAAGAGAGCCAGGGCAAAGAAGAGACTCGCCGTGGAGACCGCCAGGAGGATCCGCTTGAAGGGAGGCTCCGGCACCAGCAGGAGCGAGGCCGCGCGCGAGATGGCCGACATGACCACGAACGTCATCACCTTGACCGCCCACGCCGACCCCAACAGCGGTTGCACGGACCCGCACAGCGTCCCGATGCCCACGAGCCCGCCAAGGGCGACGGCCGAATACATGCCGCCCATGACGTAGGCCTTGAGATAGTGTTCATCGCGCGCCTCCCACAGGAGAGGGTCCGAGCTCATCCATACGGACGATGATGATGATGATGGCGGTAGTGCCGGCGACGAAGACGCGTTCCGTCTGTCCGCATTGTTTTTCCGGTGTCCCTTGCGCAGTTTTCGACGAGGCTGCTTGGTCGTTTTGGAAGCGTCGGCCCGCTGCACCGTCGGATTCTCCGTTGTGTTTTCTTCGGTCGTCCCGTTGCGGAGTTGGTCCGGATGTTCGGTAGTTCGAGGAATTCCGTTCTCAGGATTGGATCCTGGTGGCGCTGTGGAGGAGTCCTCAATTTGAGATGCGTTCCACCGTTCATCGGCTTCGCTGATGTTTGGCGTAGAAGTGAAGTCTGCGCCTGGTCTGCTGCGAGCAGGAGAACTACTGTTCACCGTCTGCGTGTCTTCTAGTTTGTTGTCCCGGATGGTGATAGCACTTCGCTGTCGCCGAGTCTGCCGAGGATGACGTCCTTCTGTCGCTGGTTTGGGTGCAACCAACTTTCGAGCAGCTGGTGGCTGTCACAAATGTCGTTGACACTGGTGTAGTGAAGAAAGCTTGAGAGTCGGCTGTCTGGGAAACACTCGGAAATGGCGGTGCGGAGCCATAGGAGGGCTTGGCTTGAACTATTAGCATCAGCGCATATGAGTGAAACTTGTGGCGATGAAACATTTCCCTTTTGTCCGTGCGTTGAGTGGAGAAAGTCGAAGCCATCGACGCTGGTGATGAACTCGGGAAACAGGCAAGCCTAGAAAAAAGTCAAGTAAGAAACATAATATCAAGAATTAAAACACAAAAAAGGGTGGTAACATTTCTAGTAAACGTGTGGTTAAGTGCACTTACAAGTTCATATGAAAGGTGGTGTTCCAGGCGTACTTTAGCTTCAGAAGAAACCTGGGAAGAAACGATATAAAATAATCAGTATGTTTCTAACGCACGCGAGCACGCTCGCACCCCAAACAAATACAAAAAAGGGTTGTTCGGACCAAACTTTTAACGTAACTTAAAACTTTGACATGTTTTAGAACTTCCACGCAAACACAATCGTAACGGCTAGGCCATTACTGCTCACGGAAGACAACCCAGTTACTTCTTTGACTGGGCTTTATGTATCGGAAGCCCGCTGGCGTCAATTTTTGTTTGTTTTTGTGAAAAACAAAAAAAAAAAAAACTTCACCCCTAGAACGGCGCCTCCTGACCGTAACTTGCTGTTGGGAAGTCCAGACTTGGGGCTGATTGAAAGGGCCCACATTTTGAGGCTAAAAGCTTTTCTCTGTCCTTCGCTCACAAAAACACAGAATAAGTTACGCCCTAGATAACGCAGAGTAGCGCGTTTCGATCGTCTTTACGCAGCCGATGAAATGTACGTGTTTTCCTTGGATATTATTACCCTGCTTATTTATCGAAAGCTCTCATTGATGCGAATAAAAAATAAATCACCACAAACAGCAGAGCGCTGTCCTCTGCGACAAACGCGCAATACTTTTAGTGAGTTCGCAAGTTCTGCACTTCATACTGTCACTCCATCTGCCCCAATTTGCTTCCAGCGTCAGGTCGCAATGTCTTGTTCCTTTCACTCTTTTTGTGACCTTTCTCACACAGCCTATGACCATACACATGATTTGCTCTCTGTGTTGCTCGAAGCCGTACGTAATTGTGGCGCAACCTTCTCCCATCATAACAAGCCTTGTCTGTTCTTTATCCAACCTCATGACGTCATCACGATACTCATTTACGACAACCAGCTTCTTGTCTTCCTTTCCCCACCTCCAAACCGTCTTACTGATTTGCAGCCACCTACACCCCTCTGCCCCTCTCCATCATTCTCTCGTCCTAATAGTTCATCTCGTCCTCCCCCATTTTTACACTCAGATAAAGGGGCCCCACAACAATGATTTAACCCTTTCCTTTGCGTCCGGAAGCATGGTCAAAGCTGTAGTTACCAACAGTACGGAGCGGCACTGCGTGATTGGCTCGTCGCAGCAGAACTATCCGCATTCCGCTTCAGCTTTCTTTTGTGGCGTTTATTGCTGCAACAGAAACTAAATGGCCAATAGGCGCTACATTGCTGTAGTGACGTAATTCCACCGCTCAAAAAACGCCGGGACCCGGTAAAAAGAGAATATTTTGAGCAAGTTTTGAAGTGACCTGATTTTTGATCAATAATTTTTGGCTGAGTTACTTTGTGATCCCCTATTTTAAATACTGGATGCGCTGGTTGACTACCTTCTGCAAGCATTTAAGATTTAGAAAAAAGTTGAAAAAAGTGTTGCAGGGCCCGTTTAACCTCGCTTACAGGGTGGTTTGTTGTCGGGCGCAAACACTCGAATTCTTTTTTTTTTTACGGTTTCGACTAATATGAAATATCACCTTGTATGACAACGTTTTCTATAGTAAAATTACAATTACAGGTGCATAATCTAACGCGTGTCTCCGCTATTATGAAAGTAATTTTGGATGACCCGAAAGTTTAGGAGGGCCACTAGATGGGAATTTGAAGTGTTCTGCTGTAAATTGTTTCTGAAACCGTTATCATTCAGAAAATCCCGCATGATCCATCCTCAAAGACTGCCAGTGCGATGCTGTTAGCATTCTTCTTGCTGTCTGACAGATTTGCGTTGACGTCAATTTGTCCCACGCGGCACATTTACCTTATGTACCAGACACCTCCGGTAGATTGCGACATTGTCCTTCACTAAGACTGGACCGAGACGCATTGGGCCAGCCGTGGCTGGAAGACTTGCCTCCATAACGTGTTCCGGATCCAACTAGACCCCAGAAACCGAAAATCACGAGTGCGCAAAGCGTGCCGCAAGAACCGCCGATCGAGTGGTGAAGAGTAGCCATCTGCTTTAATGATAATATGATTTAGAGTAGATGCCTAAGAACGCAGGTTGCGAATATTTTTAGCAACCATAGGCACATCACTGTTCATGTCCATGGTGGCAATGAGGCCGTTGATTGGTGTACCCCATTCCTGTGTAAGCGTTTGTCCGAAACTAGACTGGCCTGTAAGGTTTTCCTGTGCTTCTGTTTTAAAAAAAGCAATTATCTCATACAAGGAGCGTCATTTATATTCATTTTGTTAAAAGAAGCAACAAAAACTTTTCAACAAAAGTTAAACAATTTGAAGTCCGAGTATCTTTCAATTTACAGGGAGTGCTAGCTCACACTTGATCCGATCACAGCTACAACTTCTTTTGTGCCCCCTACTTTCTGCACATCACAACAGGTGTGCTTAAAACATGGAGATCTGAGGTCTTCACATAAACTAAAAAGCGGGAAATATGAGTGTGAGATGCTATAAGACTTGCTGAACTCTTACGCAAAATTTCTGGCGCTCCGCTATATAAGCATTGTCATAGTGGGTTCTGAGCACGGACTAGAGCAAAACGCGCCGATAGCTAAATTCTTTATAAAGCCGCTTGAATATCTCCATCTAGACTTCGGAATGTCTGGGTTGGTTGCGTAAACATCCCGCAACCGAATCATTATCACAATGACTTCAAGAAAAACAATTTTTATAGTGTGTGTATTTGAGCTGCCTTTGCTACCATCGACGGAACCACAACTAATTAACGGAGTATTTTAAACAACGAAGATGGGCTCACATTATTATTGCACGAACTATTTCATCACTTTTAACGCCCCTGTAGAGCGTGCTTCACCGCAGCAAGACACTTTCCGCAAGGAAGCCGACTTGCTAAATACGCTGAGCATACATGCAGTAATGAGCTCTGAGGATGCCGCGTAAGCAAACGGGCTTCCTCAAGGCAGCAACTTTTCTTGTTGTTAGTTTCTGACGCAACAGTGCATTTGAATTCGCTCCTTTGAGTTCAGCAGCGGTCTTAGTGCCGAGGCTTTGAAGCTCTCTTTTTTGTCGAATACGTTCCACAACAGGAATATTGTTTGCTAAGCGCACGAGAATAAGTCACATAAGTGCTTGTGTGTGCATTCTATACAGTTGAAGTTTCGAACGCTGTATCATCGTCAAAAATAAGTGTGACGTCACCTCACAAAAGAGAAGTAATGCGGGAAAGCTTCACGAAGCCAAAACTCTCAAGCACCATATACATTATATATACAACGCCGGTACCAAAACAGAGCATTGAAATTATTTCTCCTGCTGGAACATTGTGAATAACATTCTTTTTTATTATTCAATTGCAAATTAATCAAACTCTCCTGTCTGGTTCGATATGTAAAGGCGTGTTTTTCGATTAACAAGAGTCAAGCCGTTCAAGCCACGTCAGCTCTTCTAAATATTTAATTAAGCAATAGGGATAAGCGCTCAAGGAAGATAAGTAAAATTTCTGAGCATTTTTAGCGGTAAAAATGAAGCCCGTTCACATTAATTAAAAATAAGGACAGCTTGGTGCTGAAGTTCTATGACGTCACGTCAGAGGCAAACAGGCTATAGCGGTGGCCGAACGTTTATTTCTAGTCTTGTTTCACAAGATTTCCAGACATTGCAAGGGGCCTGCCTTAAGGTAATTCTGTGTAAGGAGAAAGGCAGCGAGAAGGGGACCGGCGCACGGTACAGGTATCGATTAGTTGAAAGCCGCCACTAATGAAGAGGCCCGTTACAAACGACCATGGCGTAAAAAAAAGAAAAGAAAAAGAAAACAAGGCTTTGGGTGCAAGGTTGCCTAGTCGTGTGTAGCCACCGTGGACGGCTTGGCGTTAACTTTCTGCGTCCGCAATTTCTGCAAGGCATGTAAATACTTCCTGTCCCGAGCGGCCTCATCACGCTCGGCTGCCTCAAGCGGGAAGTAATGTAATAAATCACGCCCAGCGCTAACCGCGGCCATAAATGTGCCATCCCGGTGAATGATGAACGGCCTTCTGGCCAACCCCTGCTATCGCTGTTTGAATTCCCCGCGCTGCAGTAATAACATTAAAAAAAAACCAAACCTCCACCCCCCCGTTCGCGAAAAGGAAACATCTTGGCCTTCATGAAACGAGAGTAACTGGATTCTTAATGGTAACGATATCAATCATACGTGATGTTTTGCGGCGTTTGAGAGCACTCCAAGTATGAGACACGTGGTAGTAAAAAGAAGTTCGCGATGCTTTTTATGGTGGGTCGTTATGTGGGCTACTCAATGCACTCTGGCTCTCTAGAGCTAAGTAATGTAATGGGGTCGAATAGGGCGTGGAATGGGAAGAGCGGGAAATACATTCGTTTTAGGAGTTTAGGACCATTGGAAAAATGTCGTAATATACATTTGACAATCATTAATAATATTGAAAATGGCAGCTACGGTGATCAACAACAATACTACTACTACTATTACTGCTGATGGTGATGGCAATAATGCACACCTCATAATCATCATGATAATAAATACTCTCCGTTCGCCGCCTCATGCCTTCTGCTGGCTTACGAACTCATGCATGTTATTATGGCTAAGACTGAATCGCTTGACCAGTGAGGTACTTTGGTGCATAACTGGACTTGCAGATGTTTTTTATAGGTGCATCACGAACGCATAACGGGAAGGATGTGTAAATCAGCGCGAAGACGGATTCAGTGTTTGGTAAGGACAGAGCTTCATAGTTTCGTGCCAAGGTTAGGCTGGTCGGTTATATAGCTAACGCGAATACGCTCATGCAACTAATGAACAAAAAAAAAAAAAAATGGCCGCCATCTCGTCTTGCGAAAGGGGATGTCGAGCGAAGCTGCTGTAAATCACTACACATGCTGATTTGGGAGGGTATAAAATGTTCCTCGTATAGTCTTGGCGGGCTTGTCGCTTGCGCTCGGCTTCTCTGGTGGCCAAGCCTGACGCATGCGATCGCCCTCGAATGACGTCAACCCCCTCTCCTTTCGAAAGCAGCTGCAACCTTAATCTTTCCCGGAACACATAGGGTAGGGCGGTCTCATTGTTCACAGGGGCCTTATCATCCAGCGTGCGGTTTTGACGCTTGTGTTGTGATTTTTTTAACGAATACTGAACTCTATGCTGTACGCTTGTCTGCAAAGAAAGATGGCGCTGAGCTTCTCTGACGGCAAATGCTGGGGCCTGCCTAGCTTCGCGCATGCGCTCGGCGTCTTGGGCGAGCGCTGCTGGGTCCTGTCTGGGTTTTTTGTTTACGACACGAAATTTTCCGACCAACGGGAGACTAGCCTTCGCTGTAAAATTGTGATGTTTTGTCGTCTCTCTGCGCTGTCTATGTCCTCGCTAAATTTTTATTGATATAGCCAGGCCTTAACTTGGCATACGCTTTCACAAAAAAAAAGCGTAAGAGGCCGCAAGACTTGCTTTGGGACGAGAACGATGATGGTACACAACGAAAACACGTGTTAGGTCGTTGTTTTTAGAACGGCAGACGCCCCAAAGCAAAAAAAGTAAACCTTCACGATGGAGTGTCCAAAACAGAGGGAGTGTTTCACGTAATCCTGTTGTTTAACCTCAGGACCATGCGGAAGCAGATTCCCTTTCCCGGCTAGCTGGAGAAAGAGGAGAGGAGAGCAGACGATGTCTCCGAAGCCGCTGCATTTGCGTGTACAATTCTCTTTCCCGCGCCCACGAACGTGGTCTCTCGGCGCAACCACCGGGCGCTCTCCGTATAGGAGGTGTGAATATTTCATCCGGCTGCCCGGCTAACTTATGCCACGTATAGCCGGCCGAAATAGCGTCTCGCGGCCATGCGGCCCTTCCTCCTTCAAGGAGATCCTCGGGATTATGGTCGGGGCCAATTTTCCGGAGGACGGACCTTTTTCCCTCCTACCGCTCCTGAATTATTGAGGGACTCCCCGGGAGGGCGGAGGAGGCGAAAGGAGCCCTACTTAAACTTTAAGGTTCTCGCGGATGGACATCCGCTTCGCTGCTCGCTTCGCCGCCCGAGAGATCAACGGTGGCGGACGTATTACTAAGGCACCGGGAACGAGGCTACGGCTCCTGCGCTCGCTTCAGTTTCGCGTTTAATGCGTAACGCGCCGTGTGTGTGTGTGTGTATAGGGACGGAATTCTGCGGGACGTGAAGCGAGGCCGTAAACGTATATACGGCGTGAGATGAGACAACTGCGGGAGTTGTGAGGTTCTCTTTTTAACCTTTCCTAAGCCCTCGCATCTCAACTTAAAAAAAAAAAAGAAAGTTGAACGAGTTCGGTACGCCGAGTGTTTAAGCGGATTGCATAGGATCTCTTTATTTATTTTTTGTCGTCTGAGAATAAGGGGCTTAGCTCGCGTGTTTTGCAGGTGTACGTTGACGTTTGGAAAAATTACAAATAGCGAAGAAGGCGGAGGAAAGACGAGGTCTAAAGGTGGGCTTTAGAAGTTTGCATGTGCGTTCGGGTGGCTTATGCGTAGAGCGGATAAAAGAACCTGCACCTGTGCACCTGACTGGGCAATGAATCTTGTAATCTGTCTTTCTGTCTCCGCCCTTAAAAGAGTTCGAGCTTGATTTTCGTGTCGTATTATTTTTGCTTGCTTGTTTGATAACAGGTAATCGTGCTGTTGCCGTAGATTTTACCGGTGGTTATAACAACGGCGAGAAAGCATACACACGTCATGCAATCTTTGTTGTCGGACCACTGCAAGTAGTGTTTCTGCCACATATTATAGTTGAAGGCCATTTTATAGTTATAGACGGTCAGTACTCTGTGACAATTGAAAGATAAAAAAATGCCTATCGTCGCTAATGCCTGTGCTACACGGCCGTTTCAAAGGCCTTCTGAAGGCTTTCGAACCAATTTTCTATTGAGTTCCCTATTGTAAATACATAGGCCGAACTTGTCAGTGAGGGTTCAACTGTCAATCGAGAGTTGCGGTGTATCACAGTCATACTTCATGGAAAGACGTCTTGTAGACGCTGTACCCACGTTAAGTTGTAATGTAGGTTTTTTTTCCCCTTCAGAAATGAGCTCTCAGAAGGTGCTCATTTTGATGAAATGGCATTCACTTGAAGCTTCCTGGCAGAGAATTACGATAGTCTTACATAGTGGCATTCTTTGTTGGTGATACCTATCACATAGGCGCAGACAGCAGGCGAACTCTTGCCACCTAAGGTTAGTAAACGGTTGAGCCCAAATACGTATGTTCGTTGATAGCGCAGCAATAATGTTTTTATGGCTGCACAAAAACGTAAACGTAAAGAACGAAGCTCAGTGCCAATCAACTCCACAGATCGCCTGCAGAGTAAATTCATCAAACCTGTCTCTATGCCTAAACCACCACGCATGTGTGTACATGACGTGGCAAAACCGTCAAGAGCCCTAAAATCCGAATGCTGCATCCATCTTTTTTTGCCTTTGGCAGAATTCAAGCAAAAGATACCTCACGTTTCTTATATTTCTCGCAAATCTTCCAGTGACAACAGCAGGAATAATGTCTGCCTGAAAACGAACAGCACTGGGGCCCGAAACTTTAATTCCAACACCAATGACCACGTAACTATCATCTGAGGTGGTATCATTGCAGTATATAGCTGCAACCTTAGCTTGCTGAAACCGCTGGCTTTTTTCAATGTGTTTTTCGTTACATTTAATGTCGTCCAGCTGGTGTGATCTCAGGAACAAAGGATGAACACCGACAAACGTGTAAGTGTATAGTTTTTTGCTACTGTCGGGTGCAACTCCGTTACAAGCACACCAGATGCTTCTTCAGGTGTATGGAGATTACTCGATGTCACGCAAACGTAATTTTGAATATTTAAGAGGCTCAAAGCTGGCACGAAATGTGTAAGGTGCCTTCGGAAGCGGGGGCCCTGTAACGCGCAAGGCTGAGGCCCACGTCAAGCGGGTAAATTAGTAGGTGAGTAGCGATCGATTACGACTCTTCGAATGATTGCCGTTGAATTGGGCAAGAAAAATTGCAGACGATTACTCTACGCCCTAATGGAAAATTTGTGCGCAGCGCGAACTGAATTCTTCTCTGTCACGGCGCATAGCTTCTGCGTCGGAGGAAGTGATCGCGTGATCAGCGAACGCAGGGCGGCGCGCGCTACTCTGGCGCTTTTTCATTAGCGCGTTGCCGCCACCGAGCATGTTGTAAATCGGGTTTGAACATCCCGCGCAAATGTCACGTAGTTCGGATAAGCCACGCAACGAGGAGGAGAGAGAGAGTCGCTTTATTGAAAGAGAAAGGAGCAACGAGGAGGACGCCGAATGACCTACGTACGTGCATCACTCCGCGCTTGCTGAGCTTCTGTAACGCCGCCTCAACATACCGCCCTCCCCCTCACACTTTCGCTACACTTTCCGTCTCCGTTTTCCTTCTGCCTTCGGTGTTTCCTTCCTTCGTTCGCTTGGTTACGAGGCCGACAAAGCCGCCAAACCAAAGTAGGGACGTTTAAGTGGCGCGCCATAAAACAAAATTTCGGAGCCAATTCAGTACGCGAAGGTGAATAGCTAGCAAAGCTGTGTAAAAATACAACAAACCCTCGGCTGCCATTTATTTTGGAGAGGAGGAAGAAATTCCAGCAAATGGGAAGATATACGTGTACAGAAAAAAAAAGACGGATCTCCTAATCTTCACGACAGACATGCCGTGAAACGCACCCAAAACTGACATGACACACTTCATGCGCACGCACTTTGCCTGGGTGACGTGCAGTCAACATACTCCGGTGAGAGCCGTCGCTGCGTTTAATGTGTATTTCTCTAAATCATGGCGCGTGGAGCATTTATTAGCTCTTGGCCGATGCCCACACGTGTATATTGCGTAAGAGAATATATACCAAGGGATGCTTTATTTACTATCTATTTTTTTGATGAACGGACGCGAAAAATTCTGTCATCCACTCTAATGGCGCCAAGACTGCCAGTGATGATTAGAAAGAGTGCTTCTAGCCGAACCACGCTTGCTTCGTAGAGTCATCCCCACCGGTAATGTGACATTGATGTTTGTGTGCGTCATATACACTGAACACTAGAAATGTCAGTAGAGGCGTCCGTAGTCACCAAGGTAGGAGATGGTAATAACTCAAAAGTCAAAGTGATGCTGACTGCTTTCAAGGAGGGCTTGCTTGGGGGGTAGTTGGTACATCTGAAATGGGAAAACACTGCTTTTTGCTATAGCTTAGGTTTACAAAGGCGAAAACCTGGAGCCAACATACGATACATGCGCTCAGGAGCGCAGTAAACTAACCTACTTTTTTACGAGCCTTTTCGAGAAGCTCTCTTCCAAGCCTATGCTTCGGCCAGCCATCCATGCTTCTTCCCGAAGAAGACATACGGATGTGTGTGGTGAGTGAAGACGGAGCGTGTGCAAGGAGCGCTGAGCACTTAAACGTGGTTAGGGATGTGGCGGTGTAACTTACCAGGGGCTGATCAAAACCTCGTTCCCTCCTATCTAGGTTTTTGTGATGTATTCTCCAACGTTTTTGAAAGACTCGGAAGATAAAGTAAGTTGTTATTTGCACTTGCGTGAGCGTGTATCGTGTGTTTGCTCCGGATTTTTGTCTTTGTAAACCTGATTGATTGATTGATTATGATTGATTGATTGATTGATTGATTGATTGATTTGATTGATTGATTGATGATTGATTGATTGATTGATTGATTGATTGATTATTGTAGGTTTAACGCGCCGACGCAACGCAGGCGATAGGCGCCGCCGTAGTGGAGGGCTCCGGATTAATTTTGACCACCTGGGATCTTTAACGTGCGCCGAAATTCTCGTACACACGGGCGTTTTTGCGTTTCGCCTCCATCAGAAAAGCGGCCGGCGCGGCCTCTTTGTAAACCTAATCAGCGCAGTGTTTTCACAGTTGACCATACTCTTCGGTCCAAGAGCTATCGTCCACAGCGAGCTTTTGCCACGGGTCAGGACGATCCCATCAGCAAGTCTACGAAGAGATCCCCCTGTGTTTACCTCTCTCAACGCGAAAGAAGATACGAGAATTCTCACAGAACAAAATCACGGCTGCTTCACCGCGGTAGTGTACTTGCTCACAACGCCTTAGCATTCAGCGGTTTCCAGCCTGGAAGACCATTACGGTACCAGAGCAACCTTCCTACCACCTGGTGTTGTTCCGTGTGTCTTTTTTCTGTTCCCTAGTCTCGAGGGGATCATCAGGGTACCCGTTTTGAAGGAGTGGAGGCCATCAAGAAGACAGCAACGATGGAGCTGAGGGGTGTCCCAGAGGAATCGTTCCACAAGCGCACATAAGCATGGCAGAGAAAAATGGAATTGTGGATTGCTCCCAAGAGGGATCGCTTTGAAGGGGAGACACTGGAGATTCGTGCTCAGAATTAAAATGAACGCGTTGTTTCACTGGAACAGCTTCGTTTTAGACAAGCTTGACGGGTGGTGTCAGCCTTGGACCGAGAACAGTACAATCCCTCCTAAAGGGACACTTAGTAAACATGTAGACAACTGGTTAAAGTACTCAACTTCAACACCAGGTTACAGCTTAGAGCACGTACCCTATATTGGGAGTTTTCTTTTTGCGTATAGTGTCAGCGCATTTCTTGTCGACAAATGGCAGTTGAAAAGTTCCGGGGCTCTTTCGAATTTCGCTCGCTGATTTGGTTATGTGGGCTCCGATATAAACTTCTGCTAAACAGCGCAGTAGGTGGTTAGGTGAAGTTGTACTACTTAATGGTGGTATACTAATTTAAGTTCGATAAATTGACTTCAGTATTCTCTTTGGGTGGGTAGCGGAAAGTCGGTACCAATGTTGCGCCTCCGAAGTCGGTGCATTTTGTAGCTTACAAATGTGTTTTTATTTATTTATTTATTTATTTATTTATTTATTTATTTATTCCATTTGTATCGTATTGATTACATGAATCACCTCGCCAGAGAAGCAACTGCATCTGAGTTATACATACTACTCTTAATTACTGCGCTCCTATTATAAAATCAGGCTCAAATTAATTTTTTAGTAACAAGCGTAAGGTATATCCTCCTCTCTGCTTTTTTTTCCACCAGCAGTGTAGTTGTTTCTGTCCCTCTACGGTCTCGCTGTTGGGTTACTCTATAACCTCAAATCCTCTAGGGATTCCGGGGACGACGCATATTCCCTTCGTAGAAATGTTAACGGATACAACCACATGACAACAAAATGTCTCTAACCATTTCTGTTTCCTTTTTGAAGACCACACATGCAACTGTTATGAGACCGTTTTTTCTTCTAGTTGTGGCCTTACGCATCTCAAGGGGCTGACATTTCGCATTATCACGGGCGTCTTTGTCGCCTCGATCAGGAAAACAGCTTTCGGGGCCAGGCGTTTAACCTGCGTCTCACCCTTACCGGCTGAGCCACAACGGCTGGTAATGAAATTGACTTTATTGTGTGGAATGTCGCTTAAACTGTCATGAAGTGCAGCACGCATGCGCGTGATCGCTCTGCCAGTAACAGAGGGTGTAGCCGCAGGCGCCAAGTTCAAACCTAACTTTGTTGCGAATCTGCGATCATACAATTGTTTACAATCCAACGATATTTACTGTGTTATTCGACTCATTGCTCGCAGGCCTAAGAAATTAATTGTTTTACTAATATCTTCCTAATCTTGGCGACTTTAGAAAAATCTGCGGTAACTTTAAGAAGAGCCACAGAGCAAACTGCAGGGATGTGGTAGAGCAGCCGATTTTGGCGTGTGAAAAAAAAATGAAAACAAAAACAAAAACAGAAGCAAAACAGTGGCAAAATCAACACCCTTTGGATGAGAAGGCTTCCGCTAGACGATGTTATAGGGCAATTGGGACAAGAAGCAAATAAATAAATAAATAAATAAATAAATAAATAAATAAATAAATAAATAAATAAATAAATAAATAAATAAATAAATAAATAAATAAATAAATAAATAAATAAATAAAAATAAGACAGCCTTCCTGCAAGCAAAAATCAAGTTCGCATCTATAGCACAGTGAGAGCAGCCTTCATCATTTTCAACACGTACCGTTAAGGGCCCCGTGTCGCAGAAAGACCGGCGTCATCGGCGGCGCTGACCGTCAGCGAAAAATCCCGTGGCGCCCCCTTGCGTTCCACGCTTAAAGGCAAATATTAAGCGTCCTTCATTTTTGTGTTGGCGTTATTGAAGTCGTTTTTTGCGTTTATAACATCCGGCGGCAGCGTTTATACGTCCTGAAACCTGTGACTCATCTCAGGAAGGCAAGTCGGGAGCCATATGCCGCTACACGTTCTGCCCGAGCAGTTTTCAGCGGCGTAGGTGTCCTTAAAAAAAGAAAAGAAAAGAAAAGAAAAAAACTTCGTGCCATCGTTCTCATATAACCGCGTTCTCTCAATAAAGCGAAGCTTTCAATGCATTGCTTGTGCCCTCGTTTCATCAAAAGGCACTGCAGGAAAGCCAACTTTACACAATGAGGAGCGCCTCAAGAAAAACAACAACAACAACAACAACAACAACAACAACAAACAAAAACGCTTCCCGTCATCGCAATGGAAACTGGGTCCGCCGCGTTATGAAGATGTATGCGATTGCACCATTCTGACACTGTCGAAGCAGTTTGGATTTTGGACTCTGACTTTGACTCAACTTTCATGGGAGATAGCTTCGCGTTTTACTCATGTTTCTTTAAAAAAAGTGGCTTTGATTTATGCTGACGACAGGACACCGAGCACGGGAGAGCTCGCGTCACCATGTCTCGCGCTCCCGTCGTAAAATCGCACTCCCTTTCACTCAACGGCGTAAACCAAGAAGCTCTCATCGGTAACGCAAACTAAAATCATTCTTCAATAATCAAGTCTCCTGTTGCATCCCCGGGAGAAAATCCAGGGCTTAATCAGATCATTAGGCATAGCCCCGAGATAACGTATTGACCAACGAACGCCGCAGTCAGCGGCTCCCGGGCACTGTAGACGCGTGGTTGCAATCTTCGCTCAATACGCCATTGGCGAAGAAGGGATGGGGGAGGAGGTGGGGGGCACTTCCGACCGAATGCGATGCCTACGTGGTGGGCGCAATGAGTTCGATGTCACTGGACCCCGTCTGGGCAGTCGGCACGCCGACCGACACTAGTTTATTTCATTGCGTAACCCGGCGAAGACGTTAGTACGTTCTCCGACAGTGTGCACAGAATATCTTTATTGCACCTTCGAAAGGAAAAAAAATGGGTTAATTAATTCCACAAACACCCGCGAATGTGGGACACTTCATCACGGCATTTATAAACGGCCAGGGCAAACGGGGTTTCCGCATTCCGTCGGTAAGCACAGGAACCGTTGCCGCTCAACTCTTTCCCTTGCCATTCGCTCCGCAGGTATCGCAAGCGTGAGCGCGAGGAATAATTGCGCTGTCAGTTAGAGCGAGACAAGCCGCTCTCACTGATCTACTTGGAACTTCTACAGCACACCACCCAGCGTGTTCACTTGCAATCGCGAAAAGCTTTCTTCAAGGACAAACCAACTGGCGACAACCTGCGTCCGAACGATAGACCTTCGACGACATTTCTGACTGGGCAACACGGAGAAGTGCCTCCAACGCGAAGCTGCCTAATAGCCAATGCAGAGTGTCCCTACACATCACCGCGATATCACTGAGTAGGACACGGCAGCGTTTAACCGCCGCTTACCCTTTCCCGAAGGCCGGACAGACCGGGTTTCGTGCTCAGCCGATCCCGCACGACATGTCAGCTGCCTTGCTTCGCAGTGACGGACCTCCAACTAACCTCTGAGTTGCCACCCGTGCCAGAGTAGACATTCACGATGAGCCGTTCGCTCCATACATGCGTGTGACTAGCGCGCGGAACCCCGTGTTTACGGGGCACACTCAAAGTACTGCGCAGTTGCGCGTAGCGCAGCGTTTGAGCTCCACCAGCATGCGGAATCGACCGCTCACCTGCGGCGGGTGGACGGACGGCGGCGACGGAGACCAGGGCTCTCTCTCGGGGTGCTGCTGGCCGGGACGCGGGCTTCGTGCGGGGGCTCCGCTCTTCGATTGGGGCTCGACACCCAGCACGCAGCCGCCCCGCGGCGGAGCGCGAACCCCGGGCGCCAGCGCCGCCTTGAGCGGGAGCCGCGAAACGAGCTCGCCTGGGAAGCGCGCTGTGAGGCGAGGACGCCGTGGAAACCGAGTTTCGGGGGTGAAAATTGCGCTGAATTGGGGCGGTTTAGAAAGAGAGAGGGAGAGAAAGGCACTTACCTTGCGCACGTCGCGAGCCGTTTTAGGCAGCTTGCGCTAATTAGCTGGAAAGCAGCCCCGCATTCCTGTGCTAGACACTTTACGGTTCGTGTTTACCACATGTCCCTCCACAAGGGCTGGCACGAGGAATGGCACGCTCGCACGAAATTTCCACAACCGGAGGTGGAAAGATGGGATAGGTGCTTTCGTGAAAGTTTCATTACAAAAAACAAACAAAAAAAGTTTGGAGAGACGCCCTACTAATTCTGTAATTGATTATCTCCGAGTGCTCTAAAAAGAAAAAAAAATACGGTGGTTGATTACTTTGTCATAGGAATCGGTTAAACACAAAAGTGAAATGTGCGGCGAAATCTGCAGCTAAGCATTATTTGCGGGTCGGCGGCTGTCTTGTGGGTGTGCTTGGCGAGCGACGTCCTGCTTGCGGGGCGCTTCGGCGAAGGTGTACTGGTGTCATTTCCGAGGCGGATTTGACGCCAGTGAAATCTCAGTGTATCCCGACATAAAACACTTTCGTGTTAAAGTATACAAAACCCGAAAACGAACAACCCTAAGTGAAATGTACTCTTTAGTATTAAAGGTTGCTTACCCGCAAGAAGCCGCTGTGTGCAGGGGTGCACCCTTTGCAGGACGCTTGCTTCGTTGTACGGGCGTCATTTCCGTTACGGATATCACATCAGTGAAATCTTGGTGGATCCAGGAATAAAGCCCTTCCGTGTTTAAAAAGTCGAATTTTGGAGTTTTACTCGACGCAGTAGCTCAGTGGCTAAGGCGTTGTGCTGCTGAGCACGAGGTCGCGGGTTGGATTCCCGGCCGTGGTGGCCGCTTCTCTGATGGAGGCGAAGCCCGTATGTACGAGATTTCGGCGCACTTAAAGATCGCCAGGTGGTCACAAATTAATCCGGAAGCCCTCACTACGCCGCGCCTCATCACGTCTGCGTGCGTCGGGCGCGTTAAACCTACAATCAATCAATCAATTTTGGAGTTTTATGTTGTGAATCTGTGCCTTGGCTACGACGTGCTCCGTAGAGGGGAGCTCACGAATAATTTAGACTACCTGGGAATATTTTAGGCACGCTGAAATTTCGACGCACGGGCGTTTTTGTTTCTCGCGTTCACCGAAAAAACGGCAGCCGCAGCCGGGATCACACACTCCTCCGCGTGTTCAGCAGCACTACGTTTTAGCCTCCGAGCCACAGCAGCGGGTGAAGACAATGAAGCAAATGCGGAAGAATGTTGTTATTTGCGTTTTGCTTTAAAGAGATAGGAACTTCAAGCTACTAACAACTCTACTGCCATTCAACTACGCTTTGATGCTATGCAGTGAAAGGAGCAAGCCAGGGGCGCGAGTCACATCATCCTTCTTATCCCTACAAAGAACCAAATCGAGTCAAATCACATTTTATTAATTTTGCTCAAGGTACAAGCACATTTCAGGGGAGAAGAGATGCTGTTTTTTGATAATAACTGGAAGAGGCTCCAAGATTGCATCACGGTAGCCATAGAGTTTCATACTAATATACACTAGAGGGAAATCTGGCGCCGCTGTCTACGGGAGCCGCGCTTCGGCGAGCGTTCCGTCATGTACCGGGCAGGCACGTTCCACTTGTCCTTGGCATGGCTCATGAACAGGCTGAAAAGTCGGCTCCGACTGCAAAAAAGCAACAATATTACTGTAGAAGGTTCATAAAATTTGTTTTGTTATTATAAAATTGAACCTCCAGAAAGATCAATTCGTCAGTGATTATGTAGATATTTCATGCACGCTGAACAAGAAAAAGATGTTACCCTTTTTTGTTGATTCTTGCTTTGAGACAAAAAAAGAAGCCATATGGCTAGCTAAGCCAAGTAGGCGAGGAACGTCGCTAGCCAAATGGCGCCGCCCACGGCGGACCACGACTGCAGCGACAGATTTCCTCTAGTATATATTAGTATGAAACTCTATGACGGTAACAACGAAATGAATGCGAAGGTTAAATAAAACAAACGTCTGAACAACAAGCGAGAAATTGCCACTTAACTTTCTTTTAACAGGATGAGCGCGTTGGTACTTACCTCCAAGTCGTACTACATTTCTAAGTGGAGACGATGCTTTTGAAAGCTTGTATTAAGTTAGCTACAGCTGATTGCAGCAGTTTTTTCCATTTTTCTCTTTCCGAACTCCTTTCAGGTCGGTCTCCTGGGAAAACTGGCCCAATTTTCTTCCCCCCAGTGCGCTGTACTTCCTCCAGACGCTTAGAGCTCGGGGAACACAGCCGGAGCGGCTCCCAGGGAGCGCGCCAGTTTTCGTACGATTTCGTTCGCCAACGGATTCAACAAGTTCAGCATTCTCAGGGATTTCTCGCAGGCGCGGTGAAATCGATAGGACTGCCTGTGTTCGAATTTTGCTATATATACACATAAACCCGGAGCACGTTTTCCCGGTCGGTCGATAACCGCCTCATTAGCTTCGTGCGACTGAGCAGACTCCTCTAATATGCCGACGCCGCAGCCGCATAGCAAGAACAATGCGCCGAATCAAGCATCGCAATAATGCTGGCTTCTTGTATGGGCTAATTACAAGCAGCCGACCTAATTACAAGGCGCTTTTCCGCGAAAAAATACCACCGCGGTGTTGTACGTGTGAGAATAATTACGCTTTAGGGCAATCTCTCGCACGAACAAGAGGAAATAGAAGTGAGAGCGGTGTTTGCTTGGGGACTTGTATACCCAGCCTGACGGAGTTCTCAGGGACGTTCGAGCAGATCGTCATTGAAATTTTCGCGCCTTCCGCTGTTGTCCATGTGAAGATTCGATGTTTTACATGAATCCTATGCTGGGCTCCGTCATTCGCTGAATTCGCAATGTTGGTCACGCTTAGTTGTCGTTCTGGGGCGCTGTGCTGAAACCGACGGGCGGCGATTTCTTAGAGTGCACCATTTGAATCAGTGGGTTTGCAGGGAAGTAAAATAATAAAAAAATACATTGAAGAGAATAATTTAACATTGCGGTTATTTCTAGACCCGAGGAAAACATTTGATTCAGTAATACACGCAATATTTTTAAATAAATGAGGCAAACATGGAATTAGAGCACTAGCCAACAAATTGATAGAAAGTTACTTAAAAACCCGAAAACAGTGCGTACTTAGGTCAGCTAGGTTTTTTACAATTCAGCGTGGTGTTTTCAAATATTTGGGACACCTACTTTTCTGGCTTATTAATGACATCACTTCTGTTCCACATTCCCCCGAGCTAAAAATGTATGCAGATTCCGCTAATGCTTTTTTCACATTAAAAAAATCTAATTGAGCCATAAAAAAAAAGTTAATCAGTGTCTTTCATGACTTTCCTTGCGGCTTCGGCAAAATGAACTGCAACTATATTCTGCAAATACAAAGTATGTAATATTTCTACCAATAAACAAACCAATGATAACCGAGCCAACGGTAAAGTTTGAAGGGACCACAATCTACAGGACAAGGCAGCGAAAATTTCTGGAGTTATGGTTCAACGAAAATCTAACTTGGAACCCTCACATTATGAAATTAAGCTATGAGAGAGAGAGAGAGAGAGAGAGAGAGAGAGAGAGAGAGAGAGAGAGAGAGAGAGAGAGAGAGAGAGAGAGAGAGAGAGAGAGAGAGAGAGAGAGAGAGAGAGAGAGAGAGAGAGAGAGAGAGAGAGAGAGAGAGAGAAACAACTTCATTACGAGCATCGTAATGTGGGGTGGGGTCCTCTGTCCAGGACTCCCATTGGAGACCCCTGCTACAACGGGCTTTTCCATCACAAGAAGCTGGGGCTCGAGACCGGAGCTGGACATCTCCTTCTCCCACTGCTCACGGGAAGGGTCCGCGACTCTAGGATCTTGTGGTTTTCCGAACAGTCCCACACCATGTGGTACAGGGCGCCCGGGACAGCGCAGCATTCGTAATGCTGCGTAGGCTGAAGCAAGTGGAGTTTGGTCGGATGAGGAAAGGTATTTTTTTGCGGAGCCGGAGGCAGGGCTCCTGCCCCTTGGTTGGGAATTCATGGCCGGGAGGATAGGCCATCTCTTGGTACTTATAGTGTTCTGTTACCTCTCGATACGTAGCCAAAGGATACGCAGTCTCTACCCAAAACCATCGGGTCTCCTGGTGAGATAGATCTTGGGCGATGTCGTGGGCAGTCAGTGAACTGGCCCGAAGAGTTGGACTGTTGTACCGAATCGCGCACGTCATTCCACCATGGTTAGAAAGACAGCTGTATAACACCTTTTTTAATTCAAAGTTATGCTATGAGGCACTTGTATGGGGGAACTACAGCTGGTCAAAATCAGGCGTCAAGGTCTTGTTCATGGTGCCAAACAAGCGTTTGTCCTTGTGCTGTTTGAGCTGTCCCATGCATGCGCGGAAACCTATCTGCGCTATTAGGCGCAGAGAAGCCTTGTTACAATGCCGACGTAGCGTTGTCTACAAAATATATCTGTCGTGTTGCAGGCACTATATCGAACGCTCGCTTTAAAGAGCTCACGAACAAGTTCAGTTCATGTGCCACCGACGGCCAACTGGCCGCCAATCGTAAAATATGTATCACGGGAAACCTGTGTTCTCCTGTGTACGACCAGGCTATTGTTTTGCATTTTCACCACTGTGGTCCGACAAGCGAAATTGTGGAAGCGGCAGAGATAGCAAGGTCCGGTGACCGATGCGTCAGCAGGACGTCTGTGGCTTTATCAGAACTTGAGCTGTATTTCTTGTCATAGACGGCACGTCACTGTTTTTCTTCATCTTTCGTTTTGATGTTTTTCCTCCTCTCCTCTTGCTAGCCAGATGTGTTTATTTGCACTGTTTCTGCAATAAACCGATTGTTGAAAGCTGGCGCTTGTCCTGTCCTCGCCTCGTCTCTGTTTTATTACTGCGCTTGTTTTCAAAGTGGCTATGAACCGACACGCCCAAACGTTTTCCCTTCTCAACTCAATCGTCTCTGAAAAACACGAATCAGGTTCACAGACATTTATTGGAACTCACATAAGGAGAATTCAAGGAACATAGACATAATTCTGCTAAACTCCGACAGGAAAGCAGGCTGTTTGCGGTGGTCAATGAGTTCAGACGTCTGCTCACAAACACACTTTACTCAAGTCGATCGGTAGAAAAAACAAGAATCAGGTCATCACACATTTATTGGAACTCACATAAGGGGAATTCGACGCACGCAAAAATAATAACGAACGATCACCTAAAATCCGGAGGAAAGTAGCTGTTTGCGCTGGCCAATGAGTTCAAGATGTCAGTTCACAAATATACTCGTTCAAATCAATCGCCTGTAAAAAACACGAATCAGGCCATCACACATTTATTGGAAGCCGCATTAGGGTAAAACGAGATGCTAAAAAATAACGAACTATATCCGCTAAGATCATACAGGAAATCAGTCCCGGAAGTTTGTAGCAGCGCCAAGATAGCACCACACCAATGTTCTCCAGGTTAGCGCAGCAGCACGCATGACCATTTCGAAGATCCGCGCAGTGCCTTCTAGGAGGGTGGAGTGTCGCGCAAAAACGTGCAGAGGTTGTTCGCCAGACATATACGTCGCAGCGCTAGAAGCCCGAGCAAGTCTCCTTGGGCGCCATGGGAGCGCCCTCAGCGCAGCCGAAGGCTTCGGCGAAGGCGACCACGTGCTGCGCGGCGGCATTGCACACCCAACTGCCGGGCACACGCTGTTCGGTCTTGTTCCTGCGGTGCGAAGAAAAAAACCACCACGCCGGAACGCACGCCGATCAACGAACGCCCGCGCAGCTCCCCTGCCGTGGTTTGAACCGTGGCGACACCGACCGGAGCGGGCGGAAAACTATAATGGCAAACTGTTCGCATGGCGACGCAGTGAAACATCCCTCTCGCGAGGGGCACGATCAAATGCAGAGCATTTCCGGGGGCGCACGACGTTAAGTAGTTTGCGTTACGTTAATGTTGTTGCACTTGTGGCAACTGCTGACGAGAGAGCGCTCGTCAGCAGTAATTTGAATGAGTCAACGATATAAGGCGCGTTCGTAGCGTCCCATTCTGTGTCGGCTTTGTGGCGCAGTGGGTAGAGCACCATGTACATTGCGTTCCGCCCGCAGGGTCGAGGGATCGAAACGGGCGCCGGATAGTATTTTTTTTTATATAGTGTAGGGGGAGGGGTGCGGACTACGACTACCGACGCCTACGGACGTCAACAAGGGTGACATCGTGAGTTACTGAAATGCTCTGCATTTAAAAAAAAAATGGGCCAAGGGAAAGCCTGTCCGGCTTGGTCTAGCAAAGACTATGCACATAGTATTAAATCGGATCTTTCTATGCCTCACTGATGGCATTCGATGTCGCACCAAAACGCAAGGCAGAAAAGCCAACTTTACACAGTGGATTTCAAAAAATGATGATGATGATAAGCGAAGGCGCATCAAGCGTTTAAGTATAAAAAAACTGTGGTTGATTCCTCTGTCATAGGAATCGGTAATGCACGAAAGTGACCCGCCGTGGTGGCTCAGTGACTAAGGCGTTGTGCTTCTGAGCACGAGGTCGCGGGTTTGATTCCCGGCCGCGGCGACCGCTTTTCTGATGGAGGCGAAAAGCAAGAACGCCCGTGTGTACGAGATTTCGGCGCACGTTAAAGATACCCTGGTGGGATTACTCCGCTACGGCGCGCTTCATCGCCTGCGTTGCGTCGGCGTGTTAAACCCTTCAATCAATCAATCAATCAATCAATCAATCAATCAATCAATCAATCAATCAATCAATCAATCAATCAATCAATCAATCAATCAATCAATCAATCAATCAATCAATCAAAACACGAAAGTTAAATGCGCGGCGAAATTTGAAGCTGAGCATTATTTGCGGGTCGGCGGCTGTCTTGTGGGTGTGCTTGGCGAGCGAACGTTTCTGCTGGCGCGTCGCTGCGGCAAAGGTGTACTGGCGTCATTTCCGCGGACAGATATGACGTGAGTGAAATATTGGTGTACCCCGATTAAGATTCATGGTGAAAAAACAGCGCAAGGAACACAGAGACAAAAAGAAGAGTGGACGACGTACAGCGCTGACTTACTTGGTGTACCCGACCCATAATAAACTTCGTGTTAAAATATAAAACCCGAAAACGAAACACCCTAAGTACTCTTTAGTACTAAAGGTCGCTTCCCCGCAAGAAGACCATGTGTGCAGGGGCGCACCCTTTACAGGCCGCTTGCTTCGTTGTACTGGCGTCACTTCCGTGAAGGATATGACGTCAGTGAAATCTTCCTGTAACCCGGAATAAAACACTTTCGTGTTAAAAAACGCGTCCCGTGGTCCGAAGTGAACCTGGGTCTCTAGCGTTATAAGGCGACCGTGGCGGGATGGCGTCATACCGACACGGTTCGAAGAAGTTTGGTTTGGACTTTGGCTTTCACTCATGTTGCATGGGACAAAGCTTCTCGTTCAACCGTGTTTCTCTTAACCCTGTGATGCCCAAAACTTTGTTAGGATTGTGGAAACATTTTAATGATCTAAAAGAACTTCCGACATCACAAATATGAAGAAACAGATTTGGTTCATTAGTACGGTCACTGGGAAACACTGGGTACTGGCTACCCACATATCAGTTGAACAAGAAAGCTACCTTGATCAGGGTGGTTTACAGTTAAGTGAATAAATAACGTAAAGTTTGTATTCCTATCGTTTGCATTAACAACGTAGTTGCACAATTTCGCTTACCCGTCACTAGCCCATTGAACCACCGTGCTCGATGCGAGTTGACACTCATAAACTAGACTTATTATTTTTAGCACGAAAGTGCGAGGAAAAAAAAACCCACAAAGTGCGAGGTAAAATATTGTTTGAGTTGTTGCTCTTGAGCAACATTAAACAACAAAGGGTTAACAAAGGGGCTTTGACATTTCCGTGAACGTTTGCCTTTGAGGTTTCGCAGCCTGCCGTCTTGCTATATCTACTGGATGATGGAATTGAGCGTGTCGCTTGCTTTAAACCACACGAAAGGATGGCCCAGCCGGCGCGCAATCCATGGTGAGACTCAGCGACCAAGCGCAGGCGAAGCAGCCGGTAAACCCTCGCCTAGTCACGTGGTACCGGAGCGGCGAGGCTCCGAGCGAGCGCAGCTGCGCTCTCCGCAGCAGATCACCTTACGTGACGTCACGCGTCACGTCACGGTGAGACAGGATGAATGACCTTGCGAGACGTGGTCTAATAGAGCTTCCGTCCTAAAAACGCACCTTGTCTATGGACAAGTTTGGAATGAACCAGTTAATGCCGCGAATGGTGGCCCCCGAAAACTTTCCGTAAAAATGCACGTTATGGATTCGGTCATCAATTTTTTTTAAATTACGCTCGTTCCAGGCAAGGGTGATCCTTCCCTGGACTAGTCTACTACCAGAACCCACCGCGGTGGTTCAGTGGCTAAGGCGTTGTGTTGCTCAGCACGGGGTCGTGCGTTCGACTCCCGGTCGCGGCGGCCGCTTTTCTGATGGAGGCGAAAAAAGCAAAAACGCCCGTGTGTACGAGATTTCGGTGCATGTTAAGGATCCCAAGGTGGCCAAAATTAATGCGGAGCCCTCCACTACGGCGCGCCTCATCACCTGCGTTGCGTCGGCGCGTTAAACCCCACAATCAATAAGAACTGGAACTCGAAATCAAGAGATTATTGGTTACATCGAATAGTGCCAAAATTCCCACGAAATGATTTTACAGTGTACTGGGCATTTAATGTCACATTATCACTGGTATCGAAGCAGCGTTGAAGTTATCTTCGACACACACGATTCTGACGGTATGTCTTCAGTGCATGTCCATAACAGAGTATCTACTGCAAACATTGCTGGCGGTAAGTTAACACAGCCGAAGTGCTTAGCAAAATATATAATAGAAGCACTCACAACCAACTGCTTTTATTAACAATCACAAAGCTTATACGAATGGCCTATGAGAAAAGAGGCAGCGTCATCACGGTCGATAGCGCACTAATACAGCCTTGTTCCTATACGTACGGCGAAGGCGACTCATTTACCGCGAGTGGTCTTATCTGCAGACGTAAACAAAATTGTGCGCGCTGCATTCTGCCGAGCAACCACATCCTGTACAGAGTATCTATAGCCGCGCTTTCAGGAGTGAAAGAGCGCGCGTGTATACCCTCGGGTCGGCTGCGCCGACGGTCGCTCGCAGAATGCCCGGCAGAAGCGGACGAAGAAGCGCTGGCCCATGGAGAGCGAGGAGGCCGTGTGGCCGGCTGCCCAGGTGGACGCCGTGGGCCGGTTGAGCAGGGCGACGTCGTGCGCGACCTGCAGGCCCAGCATCGCCGTGCCCAGCTCGTCCCAGATGACCGCGTCCGGGAACGCCATGCCACCGGCGTTCGCAGACAGGTACACCTGGGCGCGAATGAATGAATGAATGAATGAATGAATGAATGAATGAATGAATGAATGAATGAATGAATGAATGAATGAATGAATACAGAAATGAGGCTAAAAGTCTCGTGGGTGGGGTTGGGGGGAAGGGATTGGGAAATGCGTCACAAATCAGTTGTAATAAATGTAACAATGTTATTGCTCAAGTGTCCTCATCCAAGTAGGTGTCTCCCGAGATCCCATTGGCGCCACAAGCACTCAGGCCTTCCCCAGTGGGCGGGGGTGTCCGGCAAAGTTCTTGGTGGCATATTATGGTTGGTGTGGTGGCAAGATGGAAGCGCCCCGGTTTAATTTGAAACTGGATGACTGAAAGGGTATACCTGTCAGGCATTAGACCACTATATAACATTTTTGGGGCGAAAAAAAAGGCGGCGGATGGGAATAAGCTTGCGCGAAGTAGCGTCTCGAACCGTGGGATGCAATTCGAATCATTCTCTTTTTCTGCACAGCCATGCAACGTACATCAAAATGAGCTCTGTTCCTGAGACCAGGCCATACGGCGACTACTCCAGGAGGTCTCCTTTCAAGGCTGGTGGGGCATTCTGAAAACTAGTGTCACTAGATAAGGTTACAGAGTATCGGCACTCTTTTCTCCTATTGTTCCGTGCCGCCGCCGTGATCATTGGTCAGTTCGCATCACGTGACATTTATTTACACTGCGACGGTTCATGGGCACCGCCATTTTGTTGCTTATGCGTTTTATGTTCGGTCAACTGTGGTATTCTCAGCTTGTCAGCCCTGCTCTGCGGCTGCGCACGACTGCCGTCGTTCCGAACGTGATTCAAAGATAACGCGCTTCGCAGCACTTCGGCCGAAGAATTGTGTCCGAAGATGCGGTGTTGCGGCGTCTTCTGCAGGGTTGTTTACAAATGACCTCGTCAAAGTGAGCGGTGAGGCCGCAGAAGTGGCAGTCTGGCAACACTGATAAGCACCAAAATGGCCGCCGTTGCTCACTTGCGTGCCTCAGTGACGGTACTCTGTAGCTTATCTAGTGACACTAATGAAAACTAATAAACAATTGTTTCATTCATGACAGCCACGTGTTTTCAAGCGGAATGTGGAGCGGAGTCGTGGTCGCTCTCAATATGCATTGTGCCATTCCACCTGTTTCCTACGTTGCGAAGGAGGAGATTGATCAGGCTTGAGTATGTGTGCGTGGGAACGCGCGCGCGCGCGCGCGCGCGCGCATCTGTGTAAACCACCTTCCATAAAATTCCACGTTATTCCCAATCCCTTCCAAGGAAGAATTTATTGTCACGGGATCTTGCCTTTCGCCCAAGCGCTGGACGACGGAGCCGAGATTAACCGGTTGATAAGCTGTGGCCTCGCCCTCCTCTCCGGGTATGTAACCTCCACTGCGCTAAGCCGGCACGTAGTATTATAGCACAGGAAAGGGAGGGCGCTCGGAGGTGGCTCTGGCACGCTTATTCTGGGACCGCGGCTTTTGAGTCTGTACTCGCGAATACAACTTGTGCAGTTCCGATTGATTGATTGTAGGGTTTAACGCACCGACGCAACACAGGCGATGAGGCGCGCCGTAGTGGAGGGCTCCGGATTAATTTTGACCACCTGGGGATCTTTAACGTGCGCCGAAATCTCGTACACACGGGCGTTTTTTCTTTACGCCTCCATCAGAAAAGCGGCCGCCGCGGCCGGGAATCGAACCCGTGACCTCGTACTCAGCAGCGCAACGCCTTAGCCACTGAGCCACCGCGGCGAGTTTGTACAGTTCGGAAATGTATTTACGCCGTTTCCGCATCACAGTATTTTGCTAAGACTGAGAATCCACAGCCTTCGGGAAAGCAAGCAAGCAAGCAAGCAAGCAAGCAAGCAAGCGAGCAAGCAAGCAAGCGAGCAAGTAAGCTAACAGACAAATAGAGACAAAATAAGTAAATACAGAAATAGGTGCATGATGGCATAAATAAATAAATAAATAAATAAATAAATAAATAAATAAATAAATATTCCTGTGATGAATATGGAATTACCCAAATAAACAAACATACAGACGCAGACAGACAGATAGGCAGTTAAATAAATAAGTAAATAAAGAAATGGGTGCATGATTGAATAAATGACTGAATAAATAATCCCCTGATAGATTTGTACTTCGCCGAAGGATTCCATTTATCCATTGTAGCCAAAAGATATTATTACTAAGTAATCAGTCGAATGATAAGTTAAACGTTGCTTCAATAGCAGCTGGTACACTATAATTTGGTTGGTTCTAGCGAGAGGCCCCCATAGGGCCTTGCAGTTTAATTTGTGCTGTGTTTAAACCATAGCACTTCGGGAGGGCGGATATTTCCTTCTCGTGGACTTTGATGGATGCAATCACATTCCAACAAAATGTGCCGGATCGTTTCGCCTTCCTTGGCGGAGACCACGCGTGCTCCATCATTTCGGGCATACTTCCCCACAAAGCTCTTCGTTCCCTAGCAACCTACTTTAGGCTCAAAAAGCACACCACTGCCCGTGGAGTTATCGCAGAGATTTTCTGTTCTGACATCAAAATTTCTCTGCCCTGTACATTTCAAACGACGCTTTCAATTTCGTTCTTTTTTCGTTCACTTATTCGTTTGTCAGCTTTGCCTCCTTTTTGGTTATCTTGGCTGTTTTTGCGTCTTTACGGTTCCGCCCTTATTTCATCGCCAGTTTTCAGTATTGTTTCGCACTGCGTGTCCACGCTGTTCGTCTAGAGGTACCTAAATTATTTTGTTTAGCCACTTAGATCCACTGTTCTTAACCTCACTTCAAAACATATGTTCTTAACCTGAGCTTCTCGAACTTCGACAATGCCTGGTGCGCGTCTTCGTGTAGTGCTTCGTTCGCTGTTTTTCTATGCACGGCTAGAGGAGAACGGTACACGTCCCTTTTGTTTACCTCTAGTCGTAATACCTAACCTGATTAAGCAGAGTATGCGTTCTTAAATGTGGGGCCCGGAATTATTATGCCTCTTTCAAATTATGCTCGCTACTTTGTACCTGTCATACCCCTCTCCCTAAGCTCTCCGGTTCCTTGTATCTGCGGTTCGTTTTCCTACAATTTTAAGTGGTTCCTCTTGAGAACCTGGGTAGTTTTTCTCTTAATTTGTCCAGACTCCGAAATATTTGTACTCGTTGCCTCTGGGTGTTTCGTCATGCTGGAGTTGTGGAAAACGTATTTCTGATTTTTTTTTTCAGTGCTAAACTTTAACCCGAAGTTTTTGGCGTCCCGACCATAGATATGTATGAGCAGCTGCAGATCCCTCTGTGGTTATTAACTGAAAGAACAACGCCGCCTTTGTAGAGCATTCTTAGAATTCACTATTATATACCTGTGTTCAGCTAACACCGAACTTTCTTCCAGTTTTCTTCTAACCGGCCATGCAAAACATAGGCAGGTCAGTCTCTGTTTCTGGTATAGTAAACTATCGCGCAAGCAATGTCCAGCGACCGGCGCACCCTGCGTACCTGTCGCAGGCAGAGCACGTACTGCCACATGCGCTGTCGCGTCTTCTCCGTCCACCACTCACGCATGGCGCCAGTCTCGTCCACGTGACTGCCACGCTCCCCCAACGCCTGCATGCGCGGACAAAATCATTTTATGCTTCTTTTATGGCGAAGCTCCCTATCGCTGGGATCCAACAGGTCGTCTCCATCTTTAGCCCTCTTTGCCTTTGTTGGCCTTGCGACATTAAACACCAACCATCATCATCAGGTCGTCTCCAATTTTCACGGCAAGAAAAATGACTGACATTACTATACTACATAATGCCAACTTTGCGCGCAGCGCCAACTGCAGTCTTCTCGGTCAAGGCGCATATCTGCTGCGCCTCAGCAAGTGATCGCGTGCTCAGCGGACGCACGGTGGCGCGTGCGCTACTGCGCTATTATCTCGCAGCGCATCGCCGCCACCGAGTACGTTGTTGGAAAATGTGTTCGAACCTCTCACGCAAATGTCACGTGGTTCGGATGAGCAGCGAAAGGAGGAGTGTCTGGCGAAAGTATGAGGGTAGGGCACAACTAGGTGGTGATGCATGGCGAAAGTGTGAGTAGGAGGCAGTGAGAGAGATGTCAGCAGCGCGTGCCGCCCGTCCCTCCCACTTTAGCCAGGCGCTCTCGTTTGACCAGGCTTTCTTAAGCGACCCTGCGCGTTCCGTCCGTCCGCCTCGTTCGTTCCTTCGCATCACCCGGTTACGGGGAAATGCGGGTGAATATTGATGCCGCTTCAGCCAAACACCGGTACAGGGCGCAGCAGCGTACTCGGGACCCCCATTTGATACATGGCTTATATTGCCCCTAGAAGATGTCTTATTAGCAGTGCATTTGTGTTTACAGGTGAAGCCGGCTTTGGAGAAACCGTTGTAAGCTTGATTTTTGTAATCTGGCTTTCCGACATTGAGTGTTGCACAGAGAAGCATAGCCATCCACGGAGAGAGATCTGTCCCCCCTGACACTTTCTAATGCCGCGCGCTCTTCGGCCGGCCACCAGTGCGGCGCAAAAAGCCTGCGCTGTGATTGGCCTACCCGCGCTGTAATAAAACGTCATTGTCTTTACCCACCAATCGTGTGTGTCCTTAGTCTATGACGTAGAAATCGCGCTACTCTCCGTATAATTCAGAACATAGCAAATTCTCAATACAGCTGAACCCCCACAGGGAATTCTACCAGAGTACCAGCTTCTTTGGATCCCCGTTTTCACAAGGTGGAAAGGGCTCTGTTTTTTTTTTTACACATGGCTTCGGCAATCCAAATTGGTGTACACTTGCTGAAACCTTCGGCGCTGGGAGATGGGTCGCCTTGGCGGCCTAATGCAGCAGCCGCAGCAATGCTTGGTTGTTGGTACTGTCGGACAAACCTTCAGTCGTTAGGCATATGGCCTGGAGAACTATGGAACGCAAATTTTCTTCACACAGTGAGACGTTGACGCCAAGGAGCACTGTGTTCGTTCTTCAATAAGTTCTTCAATAAGTTCTTCAATAAGTTCTTCAAAAGCAACATTACCTGGCTCAATGCACCCTCCGACATTTATGGTTGTTGCATTATTGCATTGAAGATTACTAAAGATAACTGCACAGCTATGGTGTTGCATGAGTTTATCATTGCAAATTGCTTGCTGGGAAATTTTGTTGCATGAAAGGTTGGCCGAAACGCTAGCTAGGTTTTACACTTGCGTAGTTTTACGGCTGCACGTTTTCTCTGGAAATACCAGCGTCACTGAGCTGCCTGGAATTAATTAAATGCCAAACTACTTTTTCAGACTTGGGTAGAAATGGTTAAGCTATTTGACCAATCCAGTTCAATCCAATCCGGTACTCTCGACCCTCCGTCATTGGCCTCCAACGTGGACACCCGTCAACGCTTAGGAGAATTGCTGCTGCCTCCTCTACTGGGTTGGCTAAGACCGACGAACCACCACCGGATAACAAAAAATTGCTTCGCGAGTAACCTACAAACGTCTCACGTCAATAGAACTATTCTTCGTAAGTGCGCATACACGTAACGACACATTGTCACAACCACCGCAGCGGACGTCTCCTTACTAAAGAGAGAATCCTCCATTTATCCCTAACATGAAGGTATAGAAATATGAGTGAGATGAAGATGGACATCATAAGAAGCAGTGCCTGTCATGCCGATAATAACGTTTTATGATTGCAGAATTCAAACTTGAAATGCAACCGAAACGTCTTTTTGGGTTTTTGATTGTCGTTGCCAGTTTTAATGGTCAGATTGCAACTTTGCACATAAATTCTCGAATTTGAGTTCATATTACCACAAATACAATGAATGGTAATAGTGCTTCAAGCGCAGGGGCTGAACAATACTGCAGAATGCGGGGAGGAACAGGCGCAATACGAAATGGTGGAACGCTCACCCTGACCGTCTGTTTCTTCATCACCCAGCTTAGTTTCGTACTGAGGGTCTGTGGAACATGTTACACCTGCAGCTGACCATTCTGTAACTGCTAAATAATAACAGCGGCAACATTCAAGAGCTCTGCCTCTAAAGGGCTGAGTGATGTCAATGATGTCCGCTGCATCTTACCGGTACTCACCTACGGGGCAGACACTTGGAGGCTCACTAAAAGGGTTCAACATAAATTGAGAATGACTCAGCGAGCAATGGAATGGAAGATGATATGTGTAACATTAAGGGACCAGAAAAGAGCGGAGTGGGCCAGGGAACAAACGCGTGTTAAGGACATATTAGTAGAAATTAAGAAGAAGAAATGGGCGTGGGCAGGGCATGTAATGCGAAGGCAAGATAACCGTTGGTCATTGAGGGTAACAGAGTGGATCCCTAGAGAAGGTAAGCGTGGCAGGGGGCGGCAGAAAGATTTAGATGGGCCGATGAGATCAAGAAGTTTGCGGGATAAAGTGGTCGCAGTTAGCAGAGGACCGGGATAATTGGAGATCCACGGGAGAGGCCTTTGCCCTGCAGTGGGCGTAGACAGGCTGATGATGACGTTCCAGGGAACCAGGCAGGATATAGTGATTTCTGTGATTCACATCCCTTGAATAACCTCGGATAGAATGGTGGAAGCGAGCTCTGTCGCTTTACTCGTTTAGCTAACAACGACGATGCTGGAGCCCCGTCCGGGCGTACAACCCCGCACCTGTAGTATCTGCTGGGCCGCCATGGCACCCAGCGTGGCCAGGTCGAGGAAAGGGATTCCCGAGGCGAACGGGGGCCTGAGCTGCGCCGACGGCACGCACAGCTCGTGGTCGCGGCTCAACCGGATGCGTGGGCTCTGCTGCCGCGTCAGCAGCCACGCGCGCTCCGGGGAGCGCCGCGTCCGCTGCAGGAACGCCAGCGCCGTCAGGGTGTGTGCCAGGAAGCCTCCCGCCCCGCCACCGCCGAGCCCCATGCCCGGGAGGTCGCGCGGTCGACCATCGCCCAAACCCTGCGCAGCGACGAGCGAAGCATGTGAGAACGAGCGTTTGAGTGAGAAGCCTTCTACGAGGCCGTGATGCGACTTACAGCGAGTGCCGTCGGCCATTCGAACCTGCACTCCCACCACGGAGCTGCGTTTATGCGTTATACTCTGGCCGCATTAGACGTGCGATTTCGGTATGACCTCCTCCTATGCCACTATCATTACTCTCCACTACTATCATTATGCCACTATCATTACTCTCTACGTGGCCCTTACCGCTATGTGAGCATTGCTGTGCAGAAACTTTCAATTCTAGCTCGATTTTAATTTATTTTGATGAATTATAGCGCCCTTGTTTGGGCCAAAACCACTCTGGAAAATATCCGAAAACATTTTTACTGCAAGAAAGAGCGTTACCGCCATAGCATGTATTCTTCCGTACCTTGCTCGCACCAGAGAAATGTTTAAGAACAATAATGTCATAAGGATATACAATTACTATCGGTATAAGCTTTCCCGTTCTTTTAAATAGCTAAACAAAAAGGACAAGCCCATAAAAGAGCCATCGAATTTAAGTAACCACCCACTGTTATAATACCCGTCACACCTGAATTATGGAAGGTCTCCAGGTGTCGTACAAACGATGGGTACAAATACTGGTCGTACAAATACTGTCTCCTTACTATGCTAAATGATTTGTGTAATGCTAACATTGACCTAACCAACATTTCATTCAGAAATTCGGGCGGAATTTTAGTTGAGATGGAAATGTAGTCATTTTGTTGTATCTTTCATATTGTTTCACATTGCCCATTTCTGGTGCTTATTGTCAACATGACTATTGCCCTGTTTGCCGAAACTGCCCAAGGGTAATCAGGGACTGTCAAGCTGTTCGAAGCTTTTTTCCTGATTACCTTGCGTAATGTTTATTACGCAAAAACAAAATGAAACTGATTGTGGGGTTTAGCGCACCGAAGCTGCAACTTGGCTATGAGGAGCGCCGTAGTGGAGGGCTCCGGATTAATTTTGACCACCTGTGGATCTTTAACGCGCGCCTAAATCCAACTCTATACCCAGTACCGCAACGAAGCGCTAATAGAAAGCTGCGTTAAAGCCTAAGAACTAACCCGAACAAAACTTGTTGAGCTAGTTGGGTCATGCTTTTTGGAAAGAATAAAAGGGGTGCTAAGCAGGCGAAGACGAAGTAGAAAAACACAATCACAGGGTTTAAAGGCGCAAGAAAAACGCAGACACTAGAAGAGAAAAAACAACCAAGACAAACGAAGCGCCAAGACAAAAACCAAGAAAAAAAACCACATGCGTGGCGCCTGTATGCGGTGTGTGTGTCTACTTCGTCTTCGTCTGCTTAGCGCCCCTTTTGTTTTGGATGCGACGGCATCTCATTCACTCGCCTTGTCCCTCCATACGGCGTTGTCGTTGTCCGTCCACACCCCTCCCCCATTCTCCTCGCCGCGCGAGCCGCGCTCTCCGCCGCTCACCCCCTCTCCTCTCCGATAGCGAACACTCTCTCGCGAGGGGCATTGGATTGGATTCGATTGGATTGGCTTGGCTTGGCTTGGCTTGGCTTGGATTGGAATTGGATTGGATTGGATTGGATTGGATTGGATTTGGATTGGATTGGATTGGGTTAAAGTGGATTGTGTTGGATTGTGTTGCGTCATAGCCGCGCCACGTTGCGTCATAGCCGCGGCAGGGGGTTCACGGCACGTTTCACGCGATGGGAGAATCAACCCAACGGAAACAACAACGGAACCCCCTATGCGTCGCATCTACACAGGGGTTCCCGCGAGGGGAGGTGGGAGTAATTTTTCCAACTAGCCCGAAATACACAGGGCAAGGTGCTTTGGTGTTAAACAGCCCTATAAGCAGCCTTGGGCCCCTTTTAGACCCCTGGACGGAGTCTGTCGGCAGCGTAAGCTCCGTGTGAATGTTTGCAGACTGACAGCTCCACGGAATAGCACGTGCCTGAGTCCGCGGGAAGACGGCGCGGACAGCGGCCACCTTGCGGTCGGCCGTGGCGCGGCTCTCTTCGTCGAGCACGTCGGAGAGTCGCAGGCGCTCGCGCAACTTGATCTTGATCTCGTGCACGAGGCCCTGGGCCCGCGCCGCGAGCCGCTGGTCGGCGATGGCCTCCGAGTAGAGCACGCTCCACACGGGCTCCAGAACGCGCCGGCCGAGCCGCAGGCAGTGCTCCTCGCCGCCCACCAACGCGGCCACCGAGGCGCCGCCCGGCCGCCGAAGCGCTGGGAGGAAACGGCGTAGTTACAGTGTACTTCTAGAAGGTAAGGTGTGTCGCATAGCGTTAATACTACTGAGTGTCGTGCGGGGGAAAAACCAATGGAGAGCGCGGGTCCCTTTTGCGATGACAGTATTGTATGTAAACCCTCCACCCTATCCCTCTATTCCTATGTACTCTTTCCTCCCTATCCCACCTCCCCTACATCAGCAGGCGTTCCCGTGTCCGCCCCTAGGCGAGACAATTTGGGCCTGCTGGTGAACCTTCCTTTCTTTCTAAAGAGAAATAAATACATACATACATACATACATAGATACATTGTATGTAGCGCAGGCGTTCCCCAGGGAACCGTTGCAGCCAGCACCACCTATAAGATTTTAAATGAAACTAAACAGTTCTTGGCGGGTTTTATGAAGAAAGACTATGTAGGGCAATAAATAAGGATTAATTTAACAAAAAAAACTTTTGAAACCAACTGGTAAGCAGCGGCCGCCAAGGGCTCTGCTCACAACAGGAGCTCCTCAGCAGAAATTTTCGTCCCAAAAGGGCCCCCCCCCCCCCCCTAATTGGCCCCGGACGACATATTTCTCTCTTCTAGTACACTAGATCCGTCCAAACAAACAAGGCTGTGTTTAGAGGGTCGTCAGACAATACATAAGAACTCCGCTATATCAACGTCCACCGGCGTTTTGTAATAAATAAATAAATAAAAAGTCGCGTCCGGCACTACATCGCTGTACATGACTTCGTAAGGTAACCTAGACCAATCCAACTTAAGCTAACATAACATGACGTAACGGACACAAAGCAATCATAACACCGAAACTAAACTGAGCCATGAAAATTGATAACTCCATTTAAATGTGTGCGAAAAAAAAAACAATCTAGGCAATAGCCGGTCTCGAACCACCGTCATTGGCATAAATGAACTATGACAGAACCACTTTACCACAGCTACGCACACTTGGAGTGGTGTCTTAATTCTTACAAATCAGTCTTAAGAATTCGAATGTCGTCGGACGGCACTCTAGCTATTCCTGTAATCAATCAATCAATCAATCAATCAATCAATCAATCAATCAATCAATCAATCAATCAATCAATCAATCAATCAATCAATCAATCAATCAATCAATCAATCAATCAATCAATCAATCAATCAATCAATCCGTTAGTCCTCCCTCCCTCCCTCTCTCTAATTAAGCGTGTCTGAATGGTAGCCTTCAAACTTCAGCACTGCGTTGGAAGTTTTCTCCTAACGTCCTGTGTTGCTTCGTTCAAGCTGAAGCTCCCAGTCGATATGAACCGACTCGCCCAACACCAAGCAATTCCACAGAGTGGGAAGCAAGTTCTTTCAGGGAGGCGTTCTGGAATTATATAGACGTAGCGTGACAATGGACACAGGACAAGAAAAGAGACGAAGACGAGCACTTGTCTTCCCTTGCCCTGTATCGTCTGCAAGAATGCATCACTAACAAGCCCAACTTCACACATTCATAGATATTGGAACATAGGGAGGGTAGTATAGCTTGGTAGTACTCCCTGCTGGGCTAGTCGGTATGTAGTTCCCGTGGTGTATAAACACGTACAGCGAAAACAAAATAGGCAGGATAAGCGCTGTTCTGCTTGTCCTGTCTACATTTTGTTCGCAGTCCGTGTTTTTCACCGCGCACCATACCATGGGAATAGGGAGCGCGCTTGCTCCGTTAGTTTCCGTCACCGTAAAACGCTTCAGATGAGGGTGATAACTTTATTTCGTCCAAAAACTGGGGGGAGAGGGGGAAGGGGAAAAGGGAGTTTCTTCTCGGCGTTCCCACCCCTCAGGTGGCTCTTCAGAGCCCTTGCACGTGAGCGGCGTTCTCGGCCAGCCGGGCGAGCAGTAACTTCCAGGTCACGTTCTGATCTAAACGTTATTTCGAACCCTTATTAATTTCGGGGCCCGTCACGTAAAGAGAGCGGTCTCCGGTGCGAGATACGCTATTCAATTTAGAAATATTGGTTGGACATCGCGTCATTTTGAGCAGCATGGCCGCTTGAGGATTGGTTCATTTTTTGCGCGCGAGTCAGGGCGAAACTTGACAGCTTTGCTCAGCGTTATTTGCGTTATATGTTGTGGTGCATGGTAAGTGAAATTCGGAATTTTCAGCAGTTTGAAATTAAACTAATGCGAGGTCCACCGCCTTACTTTCGTAGTCCAGAAGAACCACCTTGTAAGATGGTCGCATTCGACGACGGTTAGTGCGGTCACCAACCGAGTTTTACGATTGTAACGGCGTAGGATGATATACAGGCGGCTATAGGGAGAAACACATTTATGAAATAGGAGTGGATAAGGATAGAAAAATTGGAGTAGGGAACGCCTTAACGGTTCATCTTAACAGCGCAACAGAAACATGGACTTAAGCTGAGGCACACAGGACAAGTGGTGACTTCCAACTGAACTTTTATTGCAAAAACAGATCACATTTATAAACGCGCATGCACACACTTACGATGAAAACAGTCGGCCCGATAAGTGATTGATAGCAACTGTGCCATAATCACGAGATACAAAAACAAAACAAAAAAACATGATTACCCCTCACTCCCACGCACTATGCACGTGCTGTGTCCCTTTGAGATAGCTAGCTATGTTACGTCGTTTCTCCCGTGCTAAATCAATTTACTTGGTGGACAGGGCTATAGAAAGCACGGCGACACAATCTTCGCCTAGCCTTGCGATTTCCGAAGCCACCGCAATTTCCCTTGTCAACTGGGCACAATGGCGCTGAATGAGCTGGCATTCGTCAAATTTCCAAATACCCTTTGTGGCGGTACCCTTGCAATCTCGCCAATGTATGCCTAAGTTCCATTTCACACTTTGGTAGGACATTGCTGTTATGTTTTCTGAGCCTTGTGTTCAGACACGCGCCCGCCTGGACCACGTACTTTTGCCGCATGACAACGAACCTTGTAGACTACCAACGTTGTGCATGCGACAAACTTTGTTTTGTGCTCAGTGGAGCACTTGTGGGGCGGCTTTTACGGGAGGTACATCTTTTTAACGGCGAAGCCGTTCAGCGAATCGTAATTTTTTGTGTCCGCAGTTAAAAATACCAAGAAATTGCCGAGCGCACGCACGTGAAGGCGAGCGTCGCGGCGGCCGCCCGGCAGTTAACAAAACCAAGAAAAGGCCTAGCGCTGGTGTGTGTGTGTGCCTCGCGACGACCGCCCAGCGTCCCCGGCGAATGTTTGTCAAGGCAAGCATACCGACTTATGGAGATTGGCCAAGGTTGGTTAAAAAAAATCTCCAGCGTTCGTCGTAACTGTAAAAACGCTCTCTCGGAACGGGAAAAACACATCATAGCTTACGCCCCTCCAAGGTACTGTCCAGTGATTATCACTCCCCCCCCCCCCCCCCCCAAAAAAAAAAATGAAATAAGCTCGCACTTATAGCAAAGATGGTGGAGTAAAGGTCGTTGCGGCAGCGAAGACGAAGCAAATGGGCTGCAATCGTGAACCTATACCGTCGTGATGGTCCTGAAGGTTGCGTACAGCTTCTCTACCTTCAAGTCTTTTGCGAGGGGCTGAAAAAACTAGTACATCGGCGGCATTCCCTATTCTCTTTAGCCTGTGGGCCACAATGACAGCCATGTGGCGTAGAATGCGTCACCGTGACTTCTATAGCCCTGCCCATCAAGGAGCTTCATTATTTACACGGGAGAAACGACGTAACATAGCCATCTCAAAAGACACAACACGTGCATAGTGCGAGGGGGGTAATCATTTTTCTGTGTTTTTTTGTTTTTGTATCTCGTGTTTATGGCACAGTTTCTATCAATTACTTGTTGGGCCGACTGTTTTCATCGTAAGTCTGTGTATGCGCGTTTATAAATATGACCCATTTCTGCAATAAAAGTTCCGTTAGAAGTCACCACTCGTCCTGTGTGCCTCAGCTTAAGTCCTTGTTTCTGTTGCGCTGTATTGTTAGAATGGATTGCCAACTTGCCCAATACTGCACTCTTCTTTACGATCAACCTAATCGCCGCCGTCGTCTCAGTATGTATGCCGATGACCCCTTGCACCATCTCCGACCTCGCACTCCATCGCAGGAATGGGGTGCAAGCCATTATTGTATCCAGTCCACATCTTTCCCTTTCACCCCGGGTTTTCTTTCCTCAAGCATCCACTCTGTTTTCTTTCTGCGGTTACTTTCCCATATCCCGCGCCAACTGGTAGTCAACACTTTGTCGACGTGGATACCTCGGTCGACGTGGAATCCGATGACCGAGGCGAGCGAGTGCACGAGCAAGAAAGGCATGACCAGCTCGCGGTAGCGTGGCTTCAGCAGCACTCCCAGCACCGAACGGACCGCCGCCACGTCCCGAACCAGCACGCCCGGCTCTTCCGTCGGACGGACCCAAGCGGAGTACTGCAAACAGCAGAGGAAGCAGTTCAGTTCCCTGGGGAACGCCGTGCATCGCTGGCGTGCATTTAACGCACTGTGCCCCGTTTATCCGCACGCTAGCGCGAGCGAACAACGTCAGCTTCCTGTCTCGAGGGCTGCGTTTTAAGGGGGGTTTACTACATCAGGATTTGGACTGCATACGAACCAGAGTCGCGGCCGCGATCCATATGTGCGCGGGGACGGCTGGGGCCAAGAGTGCGAGAATCTCCGGAGAGCGTAGGGCGTTTCGCGGTGACGCGACGCGCGAGCGCTGCGAGAGCATGTCCCGCAGAACGGCCGTCATCTCGGTCAGGTCCTCGGCTGCCAGGCGAGTCCTCATGTAGATGGCGCACCACGAGAGCAACTTGGCGCCTGCCGCGGAGGAAACACGATCGCCGGGCAGCGGCGGTCGTGATGTCTCCACCTGGAAGGCGGCAAGAGGTCCATGACCGTTGAAGAGGAAGATTGGCGAACCTCTGCTCTAGTATAAGTACTATTCGGGACAACGGAACGTTACATGTCTCCTTGAATACCCGATGCCCCCACTGGAACCGTTCACTTATATGAAAATGTTAGTGCCGTAAAAGCTTGTGAATTCGAACTCGGGTAATTCGAACTTCCGGTTAATTCGAAATCACGGCCTGGTCCCGGCACAGCCCTGCATATTTCATTGGGGAAAAAGCTCCCAGATAATTCGAGCTCGTCGGGATCCAGAACGGTTAATTCGAACTGTGATCGCCTGGTTTTAATCGCTACTCGCAGAAGTCGGCCCAGGGTGATTACAAAGCGTTGCAAATCCAAACCAATCCAAATTTACTACAGGTGCAAAACAACGAAACAGGAAAACAACATCGTGGCGCGCGCTACACTCCTGCAACAGCTTATTTCGCTTCTACAGAGGGCACCGCGCCATGTGCGCCAGTGTTCCGGCGCATGCCATTATTATTTACAAACATTATTTACGAACTCACCTGCTACAAACGTGTAGTAGCGCCTAATTAGTGATAACGAGTCCAGAGGTGGTTTCTTTGTCTTCTGCCCGCGCAGCGTACAACGATTTCCAATCATTCTAGCGCCCGCCGCTAATTCGAACTCCGCTTAATCCGAACAATTTTATGTTCTCACTTCGAGTTTCGAATTAACGAGCTTTTACTGTATTTCCAAAGAAGCTTTGCTTTTGAAACAGCTACCAAAAGGGTCAACGTGAGTGGACTAGTCTAGAAGCCGGTCGTGAAATTTGAAACGGTCTGTTGCACATACGTACTTTATTCTTAGCTAACAATGCTGTAATTAATTTCAAGTTCCCCAGGCGACCGTCTTTCGGCACTTTTGAAGCTGCCGCTATTTCGACGGCAGTCGACAGCGACACTAACGCCACCGTCCATCTGGTATAATCACGTCGTGACGCAGGCCCGAATAAATACTTGGCGGGTTCAGCACGCACCTGCAGCTGCGTCCTGTTGGCGACCGTTCGGAGTTTCACGCGCAGCACGGGCGCCATGCCGAATCGCAGCGAGAGCAGAAGCAGCAGCCGAACCACGCCCTCGTCCGTCGCCTCGGGCATCAGAATGCCCCAGGAGCCGTTCATCGCCACGAGCAGCCGCAGGACCTCGGCCCGGAAGTCCTGCGCGTCGCGCGCGGTGGCGCCGTTAAAGATACCCTGCAACACTTTTTTCAACTTTTTTTGAAAATATTAGATGCTTGCAGAACGTAGTCACCCAACACACCCAGTACTTAGGTTAGGGGTGGCGATGTACTTCAGCCGAAAGTGACTGCTCTATGCCCATCAGATAACTTGGAAACTCGCTCAAAATATTTTTCTCTCCTTCCCCTGTCTTGACGTTCTTCGACTGCCAGAATTACGCCACCAAGGCCATGTAGCGGCTGTTGGCCGGTTTTCCTTCAGTTGCAGCAATGAACGTTTTAGGGTGCTAGTTTATTATCTAGCACCCTCTGAACAAATATGTGGGCGGAAAATAGCATCAAGTTACCGGAAAGCAGCCCTTTCAGCATAAGTTTGGTCCTTGAAACGGGTTAAGGCACCAAAAATTGCCTAAAGGCCTAAGTAATACGTAAGCTACGTTTGTGAATACGGGGGCAAGTGACCTTGCTTCTTTGAAGTGCCTTGTAGTGACTAAGTTTGTGGAAAAGGAGCAGGCGCAAATCCCGCGGTTCGTCACTGTGAAATAAATCCTTGAAAGTTAGTTCGCATCACTGATGTATTGCATTTTGGTTTTGTTTCTGCTCTCCCGCGAGCCTTAACTCGAAACCTGCACGTAACGAATGCGTGGATGTAACAAAAAAATTGCGAATTTTTGTCAACTTAGTTATATCCAGGTTTAACTGTAACAACAAATTCGGAGGAAAAGAATGGACTCGGGCAATGAAGTACACGAGAGAGTGGAGGTAAATGAGAGAAATCGCTCCTGCACTGGACCTAAATTGGCTGTTGATGATGATGTACGACTCCACTCGCCTTCTCGGGCGCCGCCAAGAGCTGGAGGCAGCTGTTGTGGTACCGCTTCACGGCCTCGACCGCGTACTCGGGGCCCAGCGCGCTCGTGGGCGGTCTCGCCTGGTCCTCTGAGAGCGCCGCGCGCTGCACGAGCCGCTCCCAGGACAGGGTCACGTCCTCGACGAAGGTGCGAGCACCGAGCGGCGAGCTCCAGTTGTGGCACACGTACTCGTACAGGTCCCGGCACGGGTCCAGCCGCCTGCCGCCCGGAGGGGAGCGGCCTTCCATGACGCCGTCGTGAGGACCCGCCACCAGCAGGGGGCCCACGGGGTGACCCTGCGGAGTAACGCGACTGGTTGGTACTCGTTGAAGGAAGGAATGGGCCGCGGGGTTTGTTACGTCCACCTGCCCCAAGGTGTACTCTATACGGACGAGGTGTGGGAGGCCCCGTCATACGTGTACCTGGTATCCCCTGCGCAGCGAACACCAGACGACAAAGCCGGTGGCAAGCAGAAGCACTGCAGCCAAGCCGAACCCGAAGAGCCTCGGTGAGACGAAGAAAAGGGTCCTCTGACGATCGCCGACCGGGAACGGCAGCCATTCCGAGAGGGAGGACCACATCACCGGTAACACCCCGTTCCCTTGTCTTCTTCTTGTTCTTCTTCTTTGGCTCACGCGCTTCTGCGTCTCGCGATTAGGTCTTCACGGGATCACAGCTTCTTTGTCGTCGCTTTCGTAGCTGTTCTGTCTGCTCATGTCAGTGCGAACGTCGACGGGGTTGTCTTCTAAATTGTGAGCCGGAGGCAATCTACCAGTTTGAGAGATAAAACTGGGTGATTTTTTTATGCCGCTTTTAACACAATCAGACGCGAGGACAGCCAGGACTTCCGTCTGTGCGGTTGTCCTGAGACTATCGAACATTTGCTTAGCGCTTGTCCAAGGTACTCTAGTGAGCGCAAGAGCCTTGAGGCAGCATTACTATGCTTGGACACTCGTCCTCTGTCCTAACATAATATTTTAGGCCCGTGGGCCGACATCAGGAAAGAAAGCCTAGGCGTTAAAACACGGCTTATATTTTTTAGTGACTCCTCCCTGAATTCTCGGCTCTAGGTTGCGACAAAATTTAACAGACTGCGAAATAATGTCTCAATTTTTTTATGGGCGATAATTATGTGCTGAAAAATAGACTGTGATCATCTGATTCCGCACCCGGCTGTATGTGAGATGTTTATTGATTTTACTGCTTGTACATAGTTTGTTTGCCGATTTCTATGACATTTCTTATACCTTCCATATTCATTGCTTTCTCTTTTTGTCCCCAGTACCCTCCCCAAAGAGGGAAGTAGCAGGCACAACATCAGTTTCTCAGGCCGACCTTTTCTCCTTTTCAATAAACATTTACTCTCTCCCTCTCAGGAAACCACCCAGTCTTATCTGTAAATGAAAACTGACTTGACTTGACTTGACTTGTCGTGCACCTGCGGGGCCTCTAGTAGAATCCAGGCACGGGACAGCGCGTCCGCTGCCGGAACACTATTGGGCAACGTCCACCCAGACTGTTCGATCACGTAGTCAATTGCAGGAGACCAATAGCGAAACGATTGCACGGCTGTCGAGCTGTCCCGGCAATGGGCTGCTTGTATTCCGCAAGATTCTTGTTGTTGAGACAGGTGAAGCAAATATTGGCCCAGTTGACCCATCTTACATTAAAAGAAAACGTGCGTGACTTAGCGTGTTAATGAGCTGTAGAAAATTTCACGAACACGGACGAACTATGGTCGCCAGATGCTGTCTATCAGTTGCCTGTTTGTCTGAACACCACCTAGATTCGTTAGTGCGCAAATGATATGGCACATGAATTTACTGCCTGCAGTGTCGCTCTGAATGTTTTCTTGGTGCCCAAGTGATTTGTAGCGCGTGCGCTTGCGGTGTCGCTTTATTTGTGCATGTCTCTGTATTTCACTGCCACATATTCATCTTTTGGGATTGAGCTCATTTTTGGGGGGCTGTGTTTTTTCTGCGTTTTCCGTGATATATAACGTTATAGCGTTTTGCTTTGGTGAAATTGTGACTGCCGGTATGTGTTATTTTATCTTTTGCTTGCTTGATTTTGGTGCCCAGATGAAACTTGAAGACTATAAGTAATTTTTACCCGTACGATCGATTTTTTAGCATATACTGCTATATGTCCGAATATATTGACTTTATGTCATTGGTAAATGGGCGCAGTTTTTGTCTGTGTTTCCTTCAGTGTAATTTCAATGCTGGAAATAAAAAAATATATGTTAATTTGCTATTTTGTGGGATCAATGGGGAATTGCACCAAAATGCTTTCTTTTGTGCCAGAGTCACTTAGTTGTATCGTAGACGTTCAGGCAGCTGCATTTTGGTGATCAAGGGGCACGCGCCCTCACCTCTTTTGCCCATCCCCCAAAGAGGTATGTTTCAGGAACGAAGGAATATTAACAGCAAAGAATGCAACTATGGAAGCATGTTCCATGGCTGCATCCAGTTATCTGCCTGTGGAGAGTAAATCGGCTAAAGGCCTTACTTAAAACCCACACTTAGAGATGGGAGGGAGACGGGTCCTTATATTTTGTGGTTTTGCTTATTCTTGACTCACTTTTTCCTTAGCTGGAGCCGAATGTTAACGTCCATTTGCGCCCTTCCATTTTTACTTGAATGCAATGAAAAATAATGAAGGTCAGTATGTGGTTTTCAGTAACAATCGCGTGTCGCTCTTGCAAAAAAAAATGCTTCTGTTTATTATCATACTCGGAATTCATAATGAGTGCCGGCCCATGCTAAGATCGTTCTCCCTTTTAGCCCTTTAAACAATAGACCCATGCCACGCATACAACCTGCAACACTAAACAGATGCGTCTCATTCGTTCCCATAAGAATGCATAGGGTTCACCGAGATATGGCTCATATCCCTTCTTCTGTGTCTTCCAGTGTTTTGAAACACATGCGCATCGTATACAAAACAGCGTTCACCCGTTTACCATTCACGCACAAACGCGCCAGACGTGGCAGGGTCCGCGAACGCGCATTCAGTCTACCGATGCTAGAACATCGGAGCACCTGCGCCGTCTCCTCTGCAAGTCTCCTCTGCACAGAAGACACGCAAGTTTCCTCCGTGCGTTTGTAAACACAGCCTCCCCGCCTTTAGACACTTAAAGCGCGTCGGAAACGACGCAGGCTCGCTTTGGCCGTAGTTGTCGTTACCGGTGAAGCTCGCCGTATTTTATGCGGGGCGGGCGCTGTGTTTCGTTTCGACGGCCGCCCATTGTGTCACCGACATTGTCGGCGCCCAGGGGCTCCGGCAACTGCCAGCTCCAATTCAGCCGGATAGCACGCAGCCGCGGCGTCGGAGCGTGCCTCGGGTGCCAGAGCGGGAAAAACCAAAACGAGAAAGTGGGACGCGATGCGGGAATGAATAACGCTTGCCGAATAGGCTGCGAAGACACGCAAAAAAAGGAGGGGGTGATGAGGTATAGGAATGCGAGTGAGCTCGCTGCTACCTCGTACGCCAGCCCTGCGCGGTCGGTCCCGGCGTGTGTCGTTGTTCTCCCCTGGGAGACGGGAGCGCCAGTGCATGGGCTTTGCATGACAAGTTACGTGCAGCGCGAGCCAAACCACAATCTGCGAAAATCTAGAAACAGGCAAGTGAGAACTTGTCGGGTCTGTCAGGGCAATATCTAAAGTGAGGAGCACGCGATGTGCTTAGGGCTGAAGGTTCCTGAAGGAAACCAAAACAAGAGAAAAGCGAGCGATGCGGTTGTGTAAGCGCCGCGTCTTCTTGCAAAATTATGATGGGGAAACGCCGTCTATGAGGCGCACTGTGGGAATAGATTTATTCACATGATGAGCGGAGTGGTAGACTCTTTTAGGTCTTCTTTGATGAAGTTTTAGTAGCAGATACTTTCTTGCGGTTGATTACGGAGGTGTCTTATTCTTCGCTGGAGCTGTAAGTTATTGGCTTTCTGGGACCTTTCATCATAGACGAAAGCGGGGTCCGCATAGCAGTGACGCACGCACGGTGGGAAGAGGTGGCGACTGTCGAGATGGAATGGGGCGGCAACTCTGCATTTTCGCGCGTACTTCCCAATTCACGTGGAACAGGTGGTCAAGACACCTTTGCGAATAATTAATCGTCATTTACAGTGCCGGGTATTGAGCATTCAAGGTAATGCAGCTGGCATTTTCGCGGGAGAGTGTATCGCTTTGACTGCGTTGGGAAAGAGATGTATGTCCTGAAACACGCGTTAAAGAAATCAAACTTCATGAGAAAGATGATTAATACGCGAAGCTTTCTCTCATACAACCAGGGTCCAAGTCAAAGTCCAAAATTCAATCTGCTTCGACCGTGCCGGAATGACAGCAATCGGATAGACGTCGGCTTCATAACGCCGGGGTTCGATCCCGACCCCGGAAGCGTTTTTTTTCTTTAGGTGCTTCATATAGCTTTGAGGAAACACATTGTGTAAGGTGGCTTTCCTGCAGTGCGTTTTTGGCGTGACGATTTGGATTTGGATTTGATTGATTGATGCAGGGTTTAAGGCGCCGACGCATTGCACGCGATGAGGCGCGCCGTAGTGGAGGGATCCGGATTAATTTTGACCACGTGGGGATCTTTAACCTGCGCCGAAACCTCGTACACACGGGTGTTTTAGATGCGAAGCATCTCATGCTCGGGGCGGTGTCCCTCCCTCCCTCGTTGTCGTTGTCCGCCGTCCGCACTCTACTGCGCATGCGCGTCTCTTCAGCCCCGTCAAGCGTTTGGGCTGACGTCAGCGCAGTCCACTATAAAAAGAAATAGTTAGGCGGCGCCCGGTTTCGATCCCACGACTCTCTGGCCGCAACTGGAGGTATATGGCGCTCTTCCCACTGCGCTACAAACCGAAGCGGGAGCATGTCGTTACGAACGCGCCTTATGTCCTTCACTCATTCAAACTACGTCAAGAAGCTACTGATACAACGAAGGCACGCGAAGCTGAACGTTAACGGAAACGACGAACTGAAAACTAATGGGAACTTCAGTCGACCCCATGGCTGCTTCGCATACTACTCAGGGTTCCCATGCGGGAAGATGGTGTAATTTTTTATTTTCGCCTCCATCAGAAAAGCGGCCGCCGCGGCCGGGAATCGAACCCGCGTCCTCGTGCTCAGCAGCAGAACGCCTTAGCCCCTAAGCCACCGCGGCGGGTACGATTTGGATTTTGGACTTTGACTTTGGACTTAGAAGAGATTGCCTTTCGGCCAGAGAAAGATTTGCGTTTCAACCATCTTTCACTTCACCCTCGATCGTTGCCATCGTCAGTCGGAAGTTGGCTTTCGAGCAGTGCATTTTGCGTCAGTCCGTGAGGCATAGAAATATTTGCTTTAAAAACGGCTTGAGCTGACACGAGAGACGTCCCAGAAGAGACGGCCCGGTGATCTATTCACGTATGGACTACATGGCGGCCATGACGGCGCCCCGCCAGGCTGCGTGCTGCCCAATCCGTCCTCCGTTGTTTGCAACGTCGTCGATTTTCCTTCTCGTTACAATATACTAAGGGTTCATGGGCTGCAAACATGGACACAGCAGCCTGTCAGCATAAGGCAGTCCATCCATTAACGATGAAGTGTTGAAATGGGACTTGTCTAGTTAGCTCTGGCTTCTCCGTCTCTTGCTCCTGCTTTGCTTAATCCCATTTTTTCCGACTGAGATTACGGAGTGACCAACACGATAACCATCACCGATGATCTCACCTAGGCGGAAGGATTTGCTGCAGTAACTATGGGGGGCGGAGCATAGCGCCTATCCGGTTGATCCGCACGCTTCTCTACGTCATTGCGTCGTGCGGCTGTTCCTGTGAGTGATAATAATGACGTTAGGGCTCTAATTTATACACAACGGTCTCATCTTTTCGTTTCTGGGAAGGGCAGTACATTAACACTGACAACACCGGGCCGTCGAGAGACGGCCCGGTGTTGTGAGAGCGGAAAACAATTCTTGTACGGCCTGTTAGAAAATGCTTCACTGCAAACATACCCTTAATGAGGGAAAGCCAACTAAATGGAGGTGCGTTCTAGGGAGCAGAATAAAAACCGGATCTACGGAAATATTCCACAAAAACACTATCCGCCGCTGCTGCTTGTAAGCGCAACACTTCAACGTTACATGCCATCTCAAGAGATTAGCGTTGAGGCTTAATCGGAAGCAAGGGCCTGTTGCCCACCGTCGGTAATGTTGTTAGTCGCTGTCAATGATAGCTGCAGTTATCCTAAACGACGACCACAACGACGCGCAAACTTAGGCTACTATCACGTGGCACTCATCATTGCGTGGAAAGGCCTTTCTATCAGCCGCGATTACAGTGCATAACCGCCCCCACCCGCCATCTGTGAAGCGCCTTCTGAGTGCCGTGATGGCCAACACATGCAAGCACCGTTAAGATTGAAAAACAGAGCGCGACTTCGACAACGACACAAAGGAAGAACGACGGGGCAAGCGCTTGTCCAGTCGTTCTGCCTTTGTGTCGTTGTCGAAGTCGCGCTCTGTTTTTCAATCTCAATGCACAAACGTGCCCAACAGCTGTGTTTAATGAAGCACCGTTAACTTCGCATGGCGACCCCCGGCACGCACCCGCCTAAACATTGTATTGCGAGGAAACCCTGCGCTGCTGCTTTCACCACCTGCATCCGTCGGCGCGTCGGTAGTGGCAGACATGAACGTTTACGTTGCCTCCCGTTTACCCTGTCAGGGCAGTGGGACTGCGCCGTTAACAGCCTTCAAGAATCAGCATCGGTCGGAGCAGACTGGCGACCATCATCTGAAATGGACGTGAGGAAATTGTAGTTACCTACAGTAGTGATCCCAGCCTTCCTAAACGCCGACGTATCCACTGTGGCGCCATTATATCTGCTATGATAAATGTCTGAGTGCTAAGATACCAGCCCCCCGCCCATCGCCGAAATATTCATTGGGCTGCTGCATCTGTCAACCGCACTCCGGAAACTCTACAACCAGCCATTAACTGCGCAGACTGTTTTGTGTCTCAGGCGTTTCCTATCACAGTCTCAAAATGCCACAAAAGCATTACTTCGTTTCTCAAAGGACACAGGCTTGTATGAACGATTGTAGAGACACTGGGTATCATTGTTCATTCATCATTTGGTTAGTTTACCTGTTCAGTTTAGGCTTTATTATCGACCATTGTTTTGTTTTTGTAGTTACCTTTAATTTTTATTTTCTTGCTCGCCACGCTCTATTCCCTGTCTCTTGAATACCCTTTCTTTCTCTTTAAATCCCTCCTTCCCCACTTCCCATGCTTAGGGTAGCCAACCGGACTGTAACCTGGTTAACTTCCCTGCCTTTCATGCACTGTATTATCCTTCCTTCCTTCATTGTGCTGCGACTTTATCAGCCTCGGTGTAGCGGGAGCAGCCGGCGGGGCTCTTGGGAATTCGATGCACCGAGATGTCCCGCTGCGAGATATTCTGTGACCAGGCTGCGGTGCGCCTGTTCTAATCACGTTCTGTCACGTTCAACTATCCCACGACACGCACGCACTGGTGTACGCACTAGGCTCATACTGGAGAAGTCCGGGTTCAATTCTCATGCGAACTCAAATCTGTTTTTAGGGCGCAGCCCTTTATCGCCCGTTCGTGGGCTGAGCCGCGTCGCCGTCGTCGTGACAGAGCGAACGATGGCTGGACCGACGAGCGAAAGAAAAAAGCGAACGATGAAAGAAAGCAAAGGAGGAGAGTGTCGCGAGATTGGGAGGGGAGGGTGGTTGGCCGTAGCGGAGAGAGCCAGCGCTCTCCGAAAGTATGCGGTGGGGGAGGGTAGGGGGCAGTATGCTGTAGCCGCACGAGGCGCTCGACGACGCGACGCTTGGCGAAAACGTGAGGGGGGCGTGCGCGTGACTATGATGTGCGTTCGCTTGAGCAGCAGTTCGTGGTCCCTTCCTGAGACGCAATTCGCGTCGCCGACGCAGAGGCTCATCATCGCTACCATCGAGAGAACCCACGAGTGAGTGCTGCCTCAGCGCACTGCTGCTGCGCCCAAAATAACGCATTTGGAAGTATAGTAATCCCAAGCCATTTTTTTTATTTACATTTTTACAGAAGCGGTCATTTTCTGTGCCGGGCAACAACAACGACGGTTTTTCGCACCATGGGTCACTTAAGGCCTTCACCTTCAAAACGCAATGAATGAATGAATGAATGAACTGTTCACCGTATCAGCACCCTCCAATTCGCTGCACCGAACCTCTGGGGACGCATGGAGGGGCCGTGGCAAGAACACGACGACGATGACACACCGTCAGCCACGACTCCGCCCATAATGGCGCCGGCAGCAACGCAGTAACTGTTACATTTGAGCTGGGGAGACATTTGCGTGCCTTCCACCTCTCTTTTTTTTCACTCACACCCCTCCACCGATCCCCTTCATTCCCCTCCGTGCAGGCGCCCACCGGCGTCATTGAAAAGCGGCTGCGCCATCACGACAAAAAACGACGCTACGCTACCTGGATGACGACGACGATGCTCGAAGAAGCAGCAGCGAAGCTCTTCTTTCCCTTTCGGCCAAATTCGTCGGGCCATTAGCGAGCTCGTCTCGAGCGTTATTTGCACGTCTTTCGATCAAGGGTGCTCGGAAGCTGGGATTTGCATGATCGCTCGATTGCCTAATGCGAACGCCGCGCTGAAACGGGCCTTTTCGTCTAAATGGCGTTGAGGAGATGTTGAGAGGAGGAAAAGGATGAGGAAGAGGCGCGGGAGCAGGGATGTGGCACGTTACCGCATAGCAGCCGGCCGCGCCAACGGCCTAAGCCGCGCCGGGGCGTCGAAAGAAATTTGCCCCCGGCCGCAGTGACGACTGCTGCCGGGCCGTCGCTGTCGTAGAGCAGGACCACTGGCGGATCGAAATTCCGCGGTCGACGTTGCGTTGCTCCCCGCTCTAAAACAACACCCCCAAGATAAGGAGGCCATCGCCAAAAGGTCGTCACAGGTCAACGATCGGTCACCACCAACGTTAATACTTCCTTCTTATTAAACGAAAACTGAAACACGACTTAGGTTGCAAGTCCCGTGGCAAGAAGTAAGCAAAACCGGATTGACAACGTCTTGGCCCTGTTTTGTCTGGGTAGTGTGCTGTCCTAACGCATGCTGCGACAGCTGATCTTCATACGCTCGCAAGAAACACGCAGTGTTCACGTCGACCCGTGTAGGTGGGGAGAAAATAAAATTAAGCAGAGAGAAAGAGAAGGCGATAAAAATTCAGGAAAGAAACGAAGACATCGAAAGTGCGAGCTGCTGCCGAAGGGACCGAGGCTGGCGTTAGGGGCGGCCCAAGTTTCTCCGAAGCGTGCATGCGTAATGGAATGCGTTGGCTGCAGGTGGAGCTTCGGAAGCTTGGGCACTGGGGCGCCGGTTAGACGTCGTTTGAGGCGAACGAGTTCCATTGGAAAACAGTTTAGGGAGGTATTTAGCCGGGGCACTAAGAGCCGCCTCGACGGCCTCAGGCCTCGTGTTCTGAGGCTTTGTTTTTGTTGCTGTAGCACGCGGTGTAGAATTACCGAAGGAGGACGATTTACAAGCATTTGTTTTTGTCTTTTGTATCCCGGATGTTCTCAGCTGCAGTAGATTTTCGCGAAGCGTGACTCAGTCGATTGGAAACTAAGTGTTTCTTCAGCCGATAATTCCAAGAGGACTGTAGCTTTTTAAGGCATGTTTCTGGTGTATACTGTTGCGAATGTTCTCTCGCTCAGGCAAATTCAAACAGGCACTCTTGCACACCTCCGTAAGAATGCATTTATTGTTCCCTACACAGTACGCAGCCGAATGCAAATTCTGCAGTCAATTAGGTACGCTCCGCCATATCATTGTGGGCTTCAAGGAAAACCCCGACCTACCACCCCTTACAAGTGCTCTTTCCCCTCAGAAGTGGGAGATAGTGCTGTCTAGCGGTCGCCAGGAGGACCAAGCACTCCTAGTAACCCGGGCTACGATGGCGTGGTCAACACATGGCTTCCTGAACTGAAGATTAGAAGATCCATTCCTACCTTGACAGATCAATAAATGTTTCATATCTCTCATCTCTCTCATCTCTCACCTCTCTCTCCGTCTCACACTTCTCTCTCTCTCTCCTCTCTCCTCTCGCCTCCTCTCAGTCATCTCTCTCTCTCTCTCTCCTCTCTTCTCTCTACTCTCTCTCTCTCTCTCTTCTCCTCTCTCTCGCTCTCGCTCTCTCTCTCTCTCTCTCATTATTAAGCGGCATTGTTGTATATTTTATTTATTCCCTATTATTTATTAAAATTTACTATGGACGAAAGGAAGCGGTATGAGCTTTAGGATATGAATGTAAATAGAACATGATTTAAAACTGAAGCACGAAGACACATTTACTTATACCAAGAAGAAAAAGGGCGCATTGTTATAACGAGAAAACCAAACACTACGCCGAGGCTTTTGCTCTTGAGCGTACCCGGGAAAGGCGCGCCGAACACATAGCGTTAAAGTTCAGCCCATTCTCTGACTAATATAATTTAAATTAATCCGTCGAAAGTTTGAGCAGATTTTATTTTCAGAAGCGGCTTAGAGCTATAAACCTAAGATACTTGGATTCCGTTGTTGGAACAAAGCTGGTTTCTAATTAAACGTCTCGTAACGTTTCTTAGTGAGAACCAAGGTATTTTTTTCTATTTTTAAAAATAAGGTAAAACTTTGAGATATACGCACCGAAGCTGGCAATCCGCGCCGATCGAATCCGCGCCCTCGCGGTGAGCAGCGCAACAGTTCGTCTTCTCATCCACCACTGCAGGTTTCCGGTGAAGTAAGCACAGGAGATCTCTTCGGCATAATGACCTTCAGCTAGGCAATATCGAATAGTGATGATGATATCGTAATGAATTCGAAACCTGCGTGTTCAGTAGCATGTAAGGTTTGAACGGACAGCGCTTTAAATTCACGATAGACAAACTTACAATATTGAAATTAACAGAATCGGGTGAAGCGCGGACTAACAAATGAAGCTTTAATAATTATTTTAAATGATTATAATAAACAGTTAGTTTGACTAAATGTTTGACCGCATACTAACATGCTCTGAAGCTATATCTTATGCTGAAGATACTGCAATAATTTTCACAGAGAAAACAATAGCTCAGGCGGAAGATTTCGCTAATGTCGAATTAACTAGCATTTCACATTGGTCCAAGGGTAATAAACTAACAATAAACGGAACCAAAACAAAATATATGGTTTTTCAATCGAAACCGAGGTCTGCAACTGATACATCCCCTAAAATATTCGTAGACAACTTCGAACTGGAACAAGTAGACTGCCTGAAATACCTTGGCGTCACACTAGTGTCGTAATTGAATTGGAAAGCCCACATTAAAAGCGTTGGTTCGAAACTTTCCTCTATATGCTTCGCATTACTGAGAATTAGAAACTATTTTAGTTGTTCTGCATTAAAACAAATTTGATTTTACCCTGTTCCACTGTCACCTCACTTACTGTTGCGAATCATGGGCATTTGTATTCAGAATACATCTCGAACCTCTGGTTGGATTGCAGAAGCGTGCTTTACGCACCATACCTTTCTGACCCTGGTGCGCATCAAGTGTCCCGGCTATTTCGCGACCTACAGATTCTTTCCTTGGCGCTCACAGCTGAGATGAAAGTTGAAATCCTAATAGATAAGGGGATACACATATTAACTACCGAACGTCAGTCGACCTGTTTACAATTCCCCCCCAGGTATACATGCCATGGAAACCACGGGAACTTTAACCTACCAATCACTAGAAATAACCACGCCCAAAGACGTATGAAATACTACGGAGAAAATATATGGAACACAATTCCACTGGAGATTAAGGTATCTAGCAATTGCGTGTTTACTGCAAAAAGATTTTTTCTATGTAAACTTTAAAAACTGATTGCTTTTCCTCTATGCGTATCTGCGAAATACCATGCCAAGTATTTCCCATCATTGCAGTTTACCGCTTGCAATTCAGGGCTGTGGTTTTATGTATATGTATCCAGTTTGCGATGTGTGTACTGATAAAGAGAATATGCATGTGTGTACACAAATACTAACATATTCACGTGAAATTTCATGTGTACATCGGTAAATTTATGCATATGTGTGATTACATAGAAGTGTGCATTGTGTATATGCCTATATGGGTGTAAAATGAAAGTACGTGTACGTATGCGTATTTGTACATATATGCTGATGTGTATTTACTCAGTTTAAATTTACTCGCGTAAAGTTTGTGTTTATATTCTTTGCTGCCAACGCATTTGTATATGGGCCTCCACTAGCTTCAGCTATTGGCCCAACGCTTTCGTGACTATTTTTATGCACAATTTCGACAAAGTAAACAAACTCAAATATTTTTTTTGCACCTGCTTTCCCTTTGTGTTTCTCACTCGAGTGCATTAGGCCTATGTTGCACACGTCTATGTTACGTTGTTTCACGTATACTGCAGAATCCTTTATTAAATACGAAATTCTTAATATCGCATGCGTAAGTCCTCCCAAGCGTAGCCGTAAGAGATTTATCTAACGCATTATACAGGTAAAGCAAACATATTGGAGCACTTCAGAATTATTTTTTAAATTCAAGATGAATAACTCGGAAACTGAGATTGTTTGACGCATGTTTCAAGCGGGGGAATCGCTAGTTTATTAGCTTTATTTTTTGTGCGCCGTCGTTCCCAAGAGCGCAACCGTAGGCGATTTATATCTCACCTAGTACGCTCCACGAAACGAGATGCAAGGCGCATTTTTCAACTCTAATCAGATATTTCCCGCCGAGAATCGTGCCGACAGTGACTCGACCGGAGCAGTTTTCTGTTGCGATTGCCGAGTGTTTTTACTTTGGCGGGCAAAGATTCTCCAGCAGCTCCAACGACGCCCTCCCGCATCTTCGCACGGAGCGTTTGAGACGGAGCGATTGTAGTGCGGTGCGCATTTGGTTTGCGGAGCGACATTAAATTTGTTCCGGCCCCGGTGTTGCCCCAAACAACGAAAACAGCTGCGCGTACGGAGGTAGCGAAGCTCACGGTGGCAACAAAGTTTTTCGCCCTCCACAAAGCAGCGTGCGTTCGTCTCCCCCCAAAAGGCGTGGCGGGCTTCACGGCACAATTTATATTTATGAGGGGAAGCCGTCTTACAAGGAGACGACGCGGGCGGGGGAGACCGCGTCGTTGTAGCGCGCGGCCGTTTTGTCTGGGGCACTGAAAAGCGCTCCCTGCTAGAAATCAGCCCGAATGCTTCCTTTTTGTCTTCCCTCCGTTTTTTTTTGTTAATAATAAACCCGGTGTTGTTTTTGTTTTTGAAGTCTTTTTTGAAGTTTCAAAACATTCGGGATGCGTCGTAAACAGTTTTCTCGGAGATTGGAGACACGGCGTGCGGCACGTCTCGAGTGCGACTGCTGCCAGAGCGGAAAGGTCGGGCTGGAGAGCACGGCCCGAAGAAACTCAGAGGAGAGGGAAACGCTTGAACAAAAGGAGGATGTGTACACAAAGAAATGTGGCTCCTTTGTGAGAAGTGCCTCGAAAATGCAAATGCGCGTCGGGAAGCGCTGAGGATGAATTAATTGTGTCGCTTTTCTAGGAAGTTACTTGGGAGGATTTTCTGCGGCTGTGCGGCTGCCGGGAGCACGATAATCGCGGCTGCATGCACAAGTGCGCCGTCGAAAATTCTGAATTCCGTAATGCACGAAAGGAGCATTTTTCTGCGTGAAAAGTGGCGTGTGGGATTTTTTTCCTGAGTTGTTTTTTAATCAAATACGTGAGTGTGTGTTCGTGTGTGCGTGCGTGTGTGCGTGTGTGTGCGTGTGCGTCTGTGCATGTGTGCATGTGTGCGTGCGTGTGTGTGTGTGCGTGTGCTTGTGTGCGTGTGTGCATCTGTGCGTGCGTGCGTGTGTGCGTGTGCGCGTGTTTGTGTGTGTGCGTGTGTGCATGTGTGCATGTGTGCGTGTGTGCCTGTCTTCGTGTGCGTGTGTGTGCGTGTTTGTGCGTGTGTGCGTGAGTTTGTGTTTGTGTGTGCGTGTGAGTGCGTGTGTGCGTGTGCGTGTGCGTATGTGTGTGCGTGTGTGTGCGCGCGCATGCGTGCGTGTGCGTATGTGCGTGAGTGTGTGCGCGTGTGCGTGCGTCCTATAAAAGCTTTATGAAGGTTAAAGACCTTCCCTTTCAGTTATTAGGCCGGCGCGGAGGCAACTTGGTTTGGCTGAAAATGCCTTGAAATATATTTTTGTTTTAGTTTTTTTATTTATTTGCTTTATTGGCTCTAATATTGCTCCCGTCATTTTCGCTGGAAAAAACTCATGCGGATGCCTGTGCGGCAGCCCTTATAGGCCTGAAATAAAAAAGAAAGATTTTTCAGCCGCAAAAAAAGAAATCCGCACAGACTTTCGTGTTTCACGTATCTGCATTGCATTCAAAGTTATCTGTTATGAATGAACTGTTTCGTTCCTCAGTTACATTTGCCCAGTTCTTTCCATTTCAGGCGAAGCAACTAAAGCAGTGAACCGGACAGCGGTGGAAATAACAAAAAAGCACAAAAAGAAAGCACATGTCTCTACGCCTCCACGCGTGCGGAAGTGGCCGTCCGCGCGAGGAACCTTCTGCGCCAGCTGGCGCCTGCTCTTAACGTGTGAGTCGTGGCGTGTTTATATGTGTGTTCTTACACGTGTAGTTACGTGTGTGTTTTTACTTGACTGCCCGGACTGTCTCGCGTGCAAAACGTGTCGGCCGCTAGCGGCCGTTGGTGTGTAGCTCATATAAAAGCGGAGGTAGTGAGCAGATTGAGTGCATGAGTGCTGGGCAGCGCTCGACTGCTGTTATGCAGTCTGAGCGAATACTCATGTCGGAATCTTTCTTGCAACCGTGTTTCCTGTAGCTTCGTTACGCTCTTCAGTTCGTCAGGACTATCTTCGGCTCCTCGCCATCCAAACAGACGCAACTCGCATGCGAGAAGTTCACCAGTCAGCCTGCCACGACGCAGGTCGTAAAAAGAGAAGCCGTGGCAACACTCCATATATAAAAAATTAATGTCCTGCCACTCTGTGAAGAAGGATGACCTTAGAAGCTGGAAGCAGTCCACGGAGTGCGCGAAACAAAACACGTTTTCTTGCAGTTTGCGATTGAGGCTACTTGCAAGCCAATTAGCCGGATGAAACTTGGGAGGACCCGGGCGTTATTCTAGCGGACAAGCATGGAGATGTCCATTTCTCCACCCCATCGTAGGCGTCTTTCTGTCCGTGTAACACACCAACACAGACCGAAACCGCATGATTACGGAGGACAGCTAACAAGCGCACATCGAGCCAGTGAGACTTCCACGTTTAAATCTCCCGCCACCACAACGGGCATGTAGTCGGTAGCGGCAAAGAACACAGCTGTGCATGCATGCACCCCTCCTTCCTCCCCCAACCCCTGCACGCATAAACCGGCAGCCAGAGACGGGCGCATTCTTGGGCGTGAAATACACGGGCGAAAATGTCGCGTCGAAAGCCTTTCAAGCTGAACAAGAACTATGTGCTCACACCGACGTTCCAAGCGGGCAAGTTGCTCTTCTTCCGGGAGGGATTCGCAGCTACTCGGCGAGGTTGAAATTGAGGCGGCAACGGCGCCGGCTACATGTTCCACGGCGGCGGCGGCTTTCAGCCTTTTTTACTTCAATTCCGCGCTTCTGTTGATTCTCCGCAATCATCTGATAACCGCGATACCGCCGTTGTCAGCCTATTGCGCAACTGGTGAAAGAGGCATCGGTGGGGTCTACGGGAATAACAGTTGTCATAACAGTTGTGAAAGAGGGGTCGGTCGGTGGCGAGGAGGAGCGCCGTAGTCATGCCGAGTAAAGCGGCTTTACCAGAATGAAAACGGAGGGGGTGGGGGGGTAGACATACACTACTTCGCTGTAAAAAAATTACGATTCCTTCCTAAAGAAAGGCTGACAGAAGCGCCAAAGCTAAATGTGAATCCAACCTCGCTGAAAGTGTGTCTGATCGATCGTCACACCTTCAAAGCCCCACATCGCAAACGAAAGCGAACCCATGCGACGATTTCTCGCGCACTAAGTAAACGCATCTGCGAATGATCTAAATGTACACCGATATGCGTGGTTTGTGAGATAAAGGTGTCACTGTATCGTACTTATTCCTAATGGTCGATGCGTTTATTTTCTCATCTGATCTGTTCCTATTTCGTCATTTTCAAGTAGCCGTATTGACACAATAGAAGCCCAGTTTCATGCACGCGTCGTGTGTCCAGACATCTTATGAGAGCATTTCGGTCGACAAACCTGGTCTATGAGGAAATGCATTAGTTTTTTGACACGACACCACCGTTCCCACTAAGAAAGCTTTCGGTTTAAAATTTGTTAAAACACCGCGTTCTGTGTTGTAAGGATAGTCGCCAAATACGATGTATGATTTCTTTGACTGCGTCTCACTTACGCTTTGCATTGAATAGAAACGAACCTCGAGGTGACGTCCGCTCGACATCCTCCTCCGCCTTTCTGAGACACGATTTTATGCCTCAGAAAAAAATCATTCAGGCCTACGTACAGCCTGCTGAGAACTAACCTTATAACAGCTGCGCCGCGCTCTAAGGTGACAGCGTGTTCCCGCGTGCGCGCTGAAACGTAAAATCTGTAGGAGGAGACGTATACACCGAACTCCCACATTATGGAGGGTCAACGCATATAGCCGGCCTACTAAGCGGTATTTAATGGTTGCCTTTTCCTCCGTACGTTGTTGGTTACAGTGTGACAGAATAAAACAGGGCTAATAATCAGGCAAAGCTACATCCTCGCGAAAGCGAAAAGAAGAGTTAACTGGAGCGAGAATCACTTACAATGTCTGAAAAAAAAAAAAAGTAACTTTTTTTTTTTTTTTCAGGATGGAGCGATACCCTCTCAAGCGCACTCGCCTCGCTTTTTCGAGCCAAGGTTCGTTCCATTGTGAGGCTAATCACCACACGATCGGGGCAGCAGCATCCGCGTTACGTTCTCTGTCCTCTTCTTCTCCATTACCGAGCCCTGAATTCAGGAGGCGCCGAAGCAGCTTATAACCCCCGGGGCGCTAATTTCTTTCAGCGGGCGCCGGTTTGCATAAGCACGGAGGTCGACAGCCGAGGTCCCCGTGTCAGCGCTACCTTCCCGCAACCCAGGGGGTCTCTTTATCAGCCAGGCGACAGGTGCGTCAAGCATAACGGGGCGCCTTTGGTGTTGATGCTGTTGTTCGTCCGGCTGACTGAGCGAGCCGGGCTCTCTGGGTGAGGGGATATAATTAAGCCTGGAGCGCCTTTTACCCCACGCCCTCTCTCTCTTTCTCGCTGCCGCTTTTTTTAGGCCCGGGTAGCGAGTCTAATTTCTCGCGTGAACGAGTTGCCCGTATTTGCTCAGCGTACCTGTGGGGGTACGGTAATAAGTCGTGCAATAACAACAGCAATTTGTGTTTGTAGCGGCAGAAAAGCGGTTGGGGCTTTTGCTTCTTGTGACGTTGATGAAGAGTGGGAACAAAACACTTTTGTTGTGAGCCTTGGCAGTTTGCCCCTAGTAGCTACGAATTTTGTTGGAACGATGCTTCTTGCTATTCGCGAGCTCAAGTGAAAAGATGCTGGCTCCATTGATCTTATTGTTTATATTCGTGCTGACTTTTGCCAAGCATCTTCCAACCAAAGAGAGAACGAGACTACGAGAGCACTGCGTAACAATGGTCGAAAAGTCTGTAGCGCTGATAAATTTTACTACAGCTGTTTTTGTTATGTGCTTTAGGGAGGCTTGTCCGGTCAAGTATGTGCAAAAGTTATCACCCCACGAGCGCGGTATTCAGAAAAATGTGTGCAGAAAAATACTTGCTAGCACAGGATTTGAAATCCCAGCAGCTTAGGCAAGGCTTAGGCACACACGTAGGCACGCACGTACGCGCGGAATGAGTGCCTCCACCCCCTGCTATATCCCTTAAGGTATCCAGAATTCAGGTCGCGTGTAGTAATCATGGGTGTTTTAGAACATCATTCCCGCGCGTAAAACATACTTAAGCTTGAAAAAGTGTTACCTGCTGTGATAGCTCTTGAGGCATTAGAACGTTTTAGCTTAGATGAACGAAATGCCCTGTTGGGCTAGTTACTTGAAAGTATGGCTGTACAAAGAACTAGACCTGCCAAGACAAAAAATTGGCCGCGTATCTGCTTCTTTCGTTGCAAATGTCGACGACGTCTTTTGTAATTTCTTCAAGGAAGCCGGTGCCTGGCAAATTCGAGTAAATACGCATATGGAGTGTGCAGCCAATGATTCTTCACGTAGTGACACCAACTGCGGCTGCGTTGAGCTTGTAAGGTCGGAAGAGCAAGGCCACACGCAGAGGAACCGTTACGAGAATGGGTGAATGAAAATGGTATCAGAATTGTTCACCAAACGATTGTTTGCTTGAATGATTTTTAATTATCAATGACTAATACATAATTATCAATTATTAATTAATAATTGTTCGAACAAATAAATGATTGATGATTGATCGATCGATTGACTGATTGATCGATTGATCGATTGATTGATTGATTGATTGATTGATTGATTGATTGATTGATTGATTGATTGATTGATTGATTGATTGATTGATTGATTGATTGATTGAACGATCGATCCAACAGGACTTCGCTCACCAATTTATCGGGTTAAGTCCAGGGATAAAGACCGAGGGACAGTGCTATGTTCCGGCAGCTCGTATGCATAATGGCGTTTTGAATAACGCCGGCACGTGGTAGGCAAGATCACCTTCGTCGCGTCCACAGAGGGAGTGTACAGGCTATATAGGTATAGGCTATAAAATAAAAAAAATGGCCATTAAAGTGACGTCTTCTCCAGCATGGGCACTTAGCTTACACTTTCATTCGACTTTCACGCCAAATCTCGCAGTCTCTTCTCGTTTGGAACTGAGGACGCCCACGCGTAGATAATTAAACTATGCTAAATTGACTCGCCTGAATTTAAATGTTGTCTAAGCAGGTGGAAACGTGGACCTGTGCATAGAAAACTGCCATGGTGAAATTCGGAGGCAGTCGCGCCCCTTAGTGACGAATTTCACGGATTCGAGTCGGAGTGTCATATCGCGCATACCACAGGTATAAAGGCAAGTTATTTTAACCCACGGGGTTTTTTAATACGCTTAGAATGCGTATATCTTATTTCAGATTCTTCTCTCGCGTCTTTCTGAGCGGCGAAGAAAACACTAGCCGACGTTTTATACAATAAAACTGTATTAAAATGCCGAAGGAACGACAGAAGCGAAGATAAGAAATGCACTTTTCAATTATAAAGTGTCTGGCACTGCGGGTATCAGGACGTTAAAAATGAAAATCACACCGCGCTCTGCGCGCCACGATTGTATGAAGTCTCTTACCGTGGGAGCTATTCTAACTTTATCGAACAAAAAAAATAGAGGCAGTTCACTTCAAAGGAACAGTTCATAATTAAGGAATCTGCAGAAATTCCAGAGAGGCCCCTGGGCCGCTTCGCAAATACGAAATTCCTCTTTTCTTGTAAACTTTTCGTTCCCGCTTTTTTTCTGATTTAAATGCGTGGATGACGTCTTTCTGTTCCGTGATGCCGACGACAATTTTTTTTATCTGCTCACCGTCTTCACTGGCACGTATTGAAATAACCTGAAAGCAGCCTCCCCGACAGTTGAAAGTAAAAATAACTCCGAGTACGTCGGGGAATTCTTCGCTAAAGCAGCATGTGTCGTGTATAAATACATACCGGGAATACCTAATGCTTTCGTCTGCATACAAAAAGTGGGAAAGCTTGAAACGAAGTCGGCGCCAGCACGTGCTAGACAGGCAGGAGAAAGTCTTTGTGCGGGCAAGAAAACTACTTTTACAGGAAAAGTAAAACAATTGCGATGACGGTGGCGTGGAATCTCAACAGAAAATATCACGTTTGTTTTTGGTTCCTCGAACCCGTCACCTTTCTAATTTATTTTAAATATCGTAGCCTTTTCTTTCTATATACGTATACACTTCTGAAAGTCGTGAATTTCTGTCAGAACTTTGATAAAAGCCACTCCGACATTTTGCGGCAGAAGATTTTTTGGCGCTTATTTCAAAAGAGCGAAAAGCGAGGTGCGCGACTTGACGCCTAGCAGAGAATGAATATTAAAGTAGCACACAAAAAAAAAAGGAGAGTAACGCGTACGCAGTGAATTTTAATCTGGTCTCGGGCGAAAGTAGAATAACAACAAGGAAAGATTAAACCGGCTCGCCGTAAGGGGACTCCACTTTTTGGAGCGCCAAATTGCAGACGACCAGAAAATAGGAACGAACGTACGCCTCAATTAGGCGAAACGCAGCCACTGAAAAGAAAAAAGAACAGGTGCGCGAAAGAAAAGAAAAGTTAGATAAAAGTAGTGAATAAATCAACGTAGAAAACAATTTCTGCCGCGCAGGCGTAGGCTACGAGTTGTTTTTAATAAAAAATATTTTTCTGGCAGCTTTACAAGAAAATAGCACCAGCCATTTTTATTTATTTTTCATTTTCAGTTTGGGGAACCTTGTCCGGAGAGATCAGGGTGCAAACGAAGCTGAAAGTAAAATATAAACACTCCAATGCGACGAACGCGGAGCGAAAGAAAATTACGACAGAAAAGTGAGTTCAAACAAAATTAAAATTAAAAAAAAAATGTGAAGAGATAAGGAGGGGCCCCAACGAAGCCGATTAAGGGAAGCCAAAATTTCCTCCAGTTCGCCCCTCACTCCCCAAAAAGATGCATTTAGGACCCAAAAACTAAAGCAGAAACAAGGAAGTGATTGCATTAAAGAGCCCCAAAACTAAAAAAAAAATAGTTTTAAATTGTGCTGTACAAAAGTATCCTCTAAATCCTACCGATTAAACGCTGAAATGTCAAAACAACTAAAAATAAAGATAGAGAAAACGTAGCGTTTCGGGAAACGGGAGAGGCCGCTGACTCTTATCGTCTGCGTTTCCCTTTTCTAGCAGAGTTGGATCGTCTGCTCTCAGCATCGTCGAGTACCGCCAACGCCCACTAGATAAGAAGGCCCATTGAAAGACGCCAATCTCGTTGTTCCAGCCAGACTGATTCTGCTTCGTCACATGCACTTTGAAACACTGCCTGCTGACGTTCGTAGCCTCTGACGTAATTACAGTCGCTTCCTCGGTGTTACCTCTCATGGCTTTCTGTACCTTGCGGGTGTTGACTTTAGAATCGATCGGAGACGGACGCGGTGCAGGAATAAAGGTCGGAGCAGGATATACGCGTACAGTAAACTCCGCGTATAGGACGTACGCGTACACGCACAGTACGCGGGGAAGATGAAACTGGCGCGGCCGTCAGACGCCAGCTGTCTGCCGCGTTCGCGCCCGCGCACGGCGCGCTGAATCGACCTGGAGATGTTCCACGTGCACAACGGGATATGGATTCAGGCGTTCTTCTGCCCGTTCTGTCCGAGGGAGCGAGAAATACACACGACCTGTGAGCCTCTTATGGAAACAGACAGACAGACAGACAGACAGACAGACAGACAGACAGACAGACAGACAGACAGACAGACAGACAGACAGACGGGTGGACGGACGGACAGACAGACGGGTGGACGGACGGACAGACAGACAGGTGATGCACAAAAACTACGTGCTCCATACCATACACATGAAGAGGGGGGGGGGTGGTAGTTCTCTCCGGATATTTTCTAGTGAACACGATTGTCGAAACGAACTCCAGTGTAATGCAGCCAGGGCAGTAATCTTACTGTGCCAGGAGCACCGCAGCGGGTTTATAGGTAACAACTAACTAAAGAAGTGTATGGACACAGGAATCTTTAAAAAACAGAGCCAGTGTGCAGAGGAACCGATATAGAAATCCAATTAGGGGCCAAAGCCAGGTAGCACCCGCCGCCCAATAACCATGCGCAGCTCCCGGAAATTGAAGCGTTGGGCGAGTAATACACGTATGCTTGGCGTTTCGCAACGCCTGTCCAACCAAACAAAGACATCCCGAAGCGATGTCAGTTCTTAGCACCTGGTGCCCAAACAAAGACTTCCCGAAGTGATGTCAGTTCTGAGCACCTGGTGCCCTGGGAATGCAGATCTGCCCAGAAGTGACATGAATTCTGTGCCTACCTCCCCCCCTCCCATTTCCCCGGGCCCAGCTTATATCTCTCAGCCGATAACGCCCGCGATCCGTAAGCATTATCTAGAAAGGGCAAAGGCCATGGTGCTTCCTTCTCTTCCAACGGCAAACGCCATGCCAGTAGACAGTTTTCACTGTTCCAGTTGGTCGCTATCTCTGGTTGCTGCTGTTATCTCAGACGGAAGCCAACGGGAGCACGTGATTAGATCACCATCGTGACGTCTATGGTCATTTTCTGCAGTCCTTTCATCGAGCCGGTATTGACCTCTGCCCACCCCGAGCTTCATTCAGCCTATGGCCGTCTCCGTGTTTGCGGGCAGAAAAGCAGTGAGCTGGTGAATTTTTCTGAGTCGTCACGTGTTCAGCTTCAGAGAATTTGACGACTAAATTTGTTGCCCCATTCTGGGAATCCAACATGGCGTACAAGAGACGGATACGCGAGCTGTTTCGCTAAAAAAAGTTTCTTGTCACCATGCGCTACATAACAGGTTGACAAGTTTTCTGGCTGGTATTGTAGTTTACAGAATCATGTGCCTGAACTCCGGTGCATTGTGGGTAGCGCAATTATTTCTAATTATTTCTAGTAGTACTTGGGGCACATAGGTGTAAATAGCCGTAATGAGAACGAAGGGTACTCTTTAATGTTTAGCCCGAGAGCACTAGAAGCCTTATGAGCCTAATCGAGTGTCTGAAGCATCCTCTGTGAATCGCATGGCGGGTAAGATGCGAAGACGACGTTACAGTTTTGATGTTTCAAACACCTTGCTGCATTTTAAATTGCGGAACACTTTAAGGGCCCCGCCTGTCGTTGTAGCCCGGCTTCACGCACCCAAACAGAGGCTTCAAAAAGAAAACCGCTTCTCCTGGTGGGTATCGAACCAGGGTCCATCGCGTGCCAAATCTAACGTTTATCCCACTGCGCCACAGAGCCACATGCTACTTACAGTCGAGTCTACTTATAACGATACCTTTTATAACAATATATCGGATATAATGATGAACACCTATGGCTCCATCAACTTTTGTATTCTTTCTATGGTAAAATAAACCGCTTATTACAATGCTCCAGTGCCTTGATATCGGATATAACGATGGAATCCGGTTATATTGTGCACCAAAAGTGCAACAGTGACGACTATAATGACGTGGTTGTGCAGCCTACTCAGGTAGTGTCTTCGTAGGAGGCCCAATGCGTGACACAGTTTCTCGGGGACTTTGTTTCCACCAAGGACATTTACCTCAGCTAGGTGAAGCACCTATAGATGCTCTTGGAAAAGATTGGCGCTAGCTTCACACGCGGCAAACAAAGGTGACCGACTGTGGCTTTTTTTCCGCAAATTAGTAGCAGTACGACCTTGGTGGCATGCGAATAAAACGTTTTGAGCTCTGTTCATTTTTTTATTTATTTCGCAACCCGCTTATAACAATTGTCGGTTATAACGATGGGATTTCCATGGCACTTGGATATTGTTAAAAGTGGACTAGACTGGATATGCAAAATGTTGGTGGTGACCTTCGCGCTGCGTCGTTGCCGCGGACGCTGCCGTTGCTAGGCCGCCAATAAGTACACAATAATATAAAATAAGAAAACATAAGCAATTACCGCATCAGTTACGCCAAATTATTGAAAGCTCAATCCACTGTCTCTCTAATGGCCTTTTCAAGGGCTGCAGTGCCCTCTCTTGACTACTTTCGGTGTCAACGCCAGGCTGATACTGAAACTAGTCAAGAGAGGGTGCCACAGCCCCTCTTGGCGGGAGAGTAGAGACAACGCCGCCTGAATCAGGAAATGCTATACACGTAGCGTTGATAGAATAGTCCTATAAATGCAGTCTGTGAACAGCCAGTCTTTCCCGCAATGGACGGCCAACAGTGGGCGCGGATCGAACGAAAGTGGGGGCTTGCTCGCGAATGACAGCGACGCCGAATGGTTTAAACCGTGCCTACTGTTGTTACTAAATGTACGAAAATTGCAAACAACAACGTAAACCCAATGCACTGACAAGGCTAAAACAAGAGAAACACTGACAACTCCCTGCTCCGAACTTCCCACAGCTTTGACGTTGAGTGGAACTGCTTTAAATTTTTTCCCCTTACGTAGGCATTCATGGTTCTGGTGTAATTATTTCCGGAGTAAAATGTGCCGAAATGCTTATCGCAGCAAGAACGAAATAATTCCTAATGTGGTAACAACGCTTAAACTGCTCCAGGGGACTGCTACGGAAGGACTCGTCCTGGAAAATACCGACAAATCAAATAAGCAGGAAAAACCAAGCTTGGTAGAAGCCTGCGCTGGAAAACGTCGTTCTAGCTACCATCCGGAATCATCGTCACATCCGGGAAGCGTTATACATTTCGGCAAAAGCCTTGTATGCTTCATTGGAAGGTGCCCTTGAGAGAAATTGTAGCCAGCAATCGCGCAGTCCCATTGCAAGGTACCTTGTTGCCCGATACGCAGCCAGGACCGTACAAAAAATATCACGTGATGTAATACCCCTGTCACACGGGCACTTTCAATCGCGATTGAAGTGAATCGCGATCGAGTTTTCGAGCGCGCTCGACGCGCTGCCGCTGCTTACACGGCTCGTTTCAATCGCGATCGAGAAGTTTCACCGGTTGCGCTCGTGTACGCCAGATGGCGTTAACAATATACTTGCGGCCGACGTCTGGTAACTTCGCGCGGTCGTAGGTATACGTAACTATGTAAATGTTACCGCACGCTTGTTTTGGTCAAGTTATTTGACACAATTTGCGGCGTTAGTTGAAGTTTTCACCTTCTGTGTCATTACTGAGCGGGGACGAGAGTATCACCGCTTTCGTTCGATCGCGCTTGGAAGCCTCGATCGCGCTTGAGAAACCAGGATTGAGTTCGAGCGGGATCGGGCTCGATCGCGATTGAAATTGCCGTGTAGCCCAGTACGGATTGAGCTCGATCCGGATCGACTCAATCGCGATTGAAAGTGCCCGTGTGACAGGGGTATAAGGAAGGCCAGAAGCGAACCAAGGCATGCGCAGCCGCGTACAAGATGTGATTAGGATTATCAATGTTTATTAATGTTTGATTGTATGGATTAAGGTGGGGATTAATTCGAATGAGGTGGAAATAAGGGAATCGTCGAGGATTAAGGTATGGATCAAGGTGGACTAAGAGAGATTAAGAAGGATTTCTGTATTGCCTTCAAGCTCACCGTATTAAATATACGACAGCAGACACAACTAAGCTACAACCGGCATTGCACGCTGATATTGTCATTAAACATATTTTACTATAAGCGGAGATACGGCAACGTCGTTTCACTTCCATAAATTTCAACCTAAGATCGGAGAGTAATGGCGTCACTTTAAAGGGAGAGAGATAAGCGGGCAAAGATAGCGCCCGAGCAATCAAAGGTTGAACGGTCTACGCTTTCACGAGCGACGGCGTTCAACCGGTCACGTTTACACAAGCATGAATGCACCGGACTGCAATCAAGGCTCCCGCGCACCAAGTACGTACACGAGACACGCGTTCACGGGTGCCATGAGTTCTCCCAGCGGCGTGCAGCGGGGGCGAAGTTGGGCCACCCCGAATTGACAGATCCACCCCGTATAAAAAAGCCGAGCGGGAAAGGCTTCAGGCGCGTTCGCTTATTGTTTCCTGTTATTGTTTCCCCCTTATTTCTTTCTCTTCTTATTTCTTTCTCTTCTACCTCCGGTTTTTTTTCGTGCACTCAGCACAGCAGCTGATCTCCTATATAGGGCTTTTAGGTAATAAAGATGGCCGGCTGTAGCAGCGAAGAGCAAGAGAAACAAAGCAAATAATCTCAAAGGGAGCAGCGCAAAACTGTGTGCGAAAGGTTCAATGCGGGGGCGCGAGCGGCGTGGTCGGCGGGCTGCGTATAGAACGGCTGTCAGCGCTCAAATCAAGAGCGATGAGCCGGATTTCGGCCCGCAATGCAGTGCGGAAGCCGCTTGGTAGCCGCTGGACACGCCCGCTGCGGCGCAGCCGGACTACCGCCTGGATCGGCTATGGATGGCTATGGATTCCTCGAGCTCGGCGGACCTCCGTCACGTCTGCGAGCTGCGGCGGTGGGGCCCTAATCGCTGAAAAGTGTTTTCCGCCTGCGGGCTCATGTAAGGCCCAGGCAACCAAGCCCGCATGCGCGCAAAGCCTTTTGGGATGGAAGGCAGGCGGTGATGGCTTGTTGGGCGCTTTCCTCCGGGGATTGATTCTTATGCAAAAACGGAGAGGCGGGTGTTCTGTGTAGGAGAGAAGGCACAGTTCGGTGGGTATGCAACACAGCGCTGTAATGCGAAGCGGCTTGCCGCGGTGAGCGGGTTGTTCGCAAAGTTTGAATACATTGCAGCCCCGTGCGGGAATTGGCGGACGTAAACCTTCGTGAGTGATTACTTGCGGTAATCGGAAGTTGCGTTATGCTCTGTTGGGGTGGATTTAAGACGCGAGCGTAGATCTTTCATAAATTGACTCTGCGATTCTTTGTTTTGAAATATTTGTGAGATTTGCATGATAAATATTCCCGGTGGATGAATTTCTAGTGCAGCGCTCGTTTTAAAGCATTATAGGGGTCGCCGCCCTCGTAATCATCATCATCATCATCATGATCAACTAATGTACGGCCGCAGCAGGGCGAACGCTTCTCCTATGGCCTTTCAGGTGCTCCTATCCTGTCCTGCGCTGCCCGAGCTGACTCCTTGCCCCCGAATTTCCTAATCACGTCCCACCATCAAATTACCGGTATTCCCCCTTCCTCTAAACCCGCCTATATACCATTCCGCCACCCTGGTGGTCAACTGGTTGTCTGTTCGCCGCTCCATGTCCATGTCTTCCTCTTGATTTGGTCTAGGATATCGTCCACCCAATTTGGTTCACTGGTCCCAGACGGTCATTTCCTCTCCCTAGCCATTACCCCTATCATTTTTATTTCCATCGCTCGTTGGCAGACCTAAGTTTGTTTCAAGGTTTTTGTTGAGTCTTTAAGTTTATGCCCCATGCGTCATCACTGGGAGCACTGATTGGTTTTATACGTTTCCTTAGGCGTAGCTTACACCCCCTTATTTTGGAATGTTTGAATGTACGTTTAAGGCGTTCACATTTATATCCTTAACATGAAACATATACAACGCACAACGTGTGTTCGTTGAGTTGTCAACTTACCCCGAGTCCCGTTGGTATGAGGCTATTTCTTACGCCTCACTCTCGATGCCGATGTGTCACCTGACAAATTACCCTTCCCTGGTGCCTTTCGATAAAACATTTTTTTCTGCGCTTTAACTCAAGCATCAGACGCGCCATGGATGCAAAGCAAAGACGCCACTGGGCGACCGTGCTTGCTTGATCATTTAGTGATCAAAAGAAAACAACGCAATATACATCCAATTGTTAAGCACGCGTGAATTTTAGGTGTTGTTGTCATACTTAGTTGTCTCCGGTGCTTTGTTAGAGCGCAAAAATACATTACTCTGGCTGTCGCCAGCTGTATTTCAACTGCAGCATTGACTGAACCTTAGCAATACAACTATTCTACTCTACAGGGTGCGGTCATAAAACCTTTCTCAATAGTTTGAAATCCTGTGCACAGGAACTTACTGCGTGAAGGCATTAATATGGGAGCGCCTTCGTGGCGACACAAGCTAAAAAGAAACCGTACCCCGCGAAGAGATGTTCGAAGTGCCGATAGTGCACAAGCCAAAACGTGTAGTGTTTTTCTCAGTGCGCAAAGTACGTCTATGATACCTTTATTTTTCCCATTTCAAGGTGAAGTTGTTCCCTCTGAGGCAGTGATTTTAACTACAAAATAACGGGATCACAAAAGCAATGCTTCAGATTGACAAGAATTGTGAGGGCGCCACGTGCATTCGTCTAGAGTACCCCAGTGAGAATAGCACCCCGTATGGAATAAAGAGTAAACTAGGGCGTTTACTCATTCTGGTATCTGCACACCGGGTGTGCAGATACCAGCGCACGCGCCAATAGTTGTTCTGTAAGAACGAACATCAAACGTACGCAGCGGGTGGAACAGGTCATAAGGACAACGCCTGCTTCTACTTCTGCATTCCCTCCGCTTACCTGACGCACAAGGTGCACGGCAGCCTGAAAGTAGCGACAATCAGCGAACACCGATGCGCACTTTAATTTCTCTCCCACGCTCTCCAACATTAAAACTAATCTTCAACATCTGGCCTCAGATGGTACGGCGATAGAAAGCCCCCTCTCCACCGCTATCCCAGCCCCTCTACCACCCCCACCGCTCGCCGGCATCATCACCAGACCGCCGCCACTGTGCTGAGGAAAGGAGTTTCTCAAATCCACAAACTACGCACACACGCAAGCGCAGGGTCTCAAGACGGGAACGCGCGCACCGGTAATGGGTTGGCGCAAAAAGCCGTTAGTCTCCTCCGGACTCGCAATAAGAGGGCCGCGCGAACATCTCGTGGGAGACGATGGGCTCAGCCGTCTGTCTCCGGTGCGCTGCGGAGAAACATGCTCTTCCGCGAAGGGGGAAGGCCTTGCCAACACTTGCCCGAACGGCTTCGCAATCAGCGTGAATGCCTTGCGGTGAAGCCGCCACCCCGCCGCGGCGTGCGCGTCGACGACAGGAAATGAAAGGGGCGCCGGAGAAGCGGCGAGACGCTGGCGGGGATTTCGTTTCTGGCAGCCGGAATCCCGCGCTCTTAACACGTTCGACAGAAGTCGGGGACAGGTCTGTGTTTCGGGAGACCGGTGCGCGTTCCGTGCCAGTGCGGCTAAACGCAGGAAGCAGGGAGAGCCGAAGTCTACGAAGTGTAATCTCGACAGACGTCTTGAGGGGAAACGCGGCTGAGTCGTTGTTTTTACGCGCCGCAGCTCGCACACTTCGAAAAGAGCTGGATGAGATTTACTCGGTCGAGCTAACTTCCGTTGGACTCCACGCGGGTGTCGCACTCCACTCACACACTCCCGGTGCCAGCGTGTATGTAGATTTGGTTCAGTTCCGGTGACGCGTATACTTGCCGGCACCAAAAATGCGTTTTTCTAGAGAAAGACAGAGTTGATCGATCATGGAGCTACTTGAGCAATTATCCACAGATGAGACGTTCCGCAGTTGTTATCGTAGATAGAATTTTCAGTTCCGTTCATCACGGAGCGCAGGAACGGGAGGCAATAGGTGAATCGCAATTGGCTCAATTTTGCCAAAATCACGCAGTATTTATATGCTTGGCCTAAGCAAAAGAGAAAGGGACAAAAACCACGAGAGCACGGCTTTCTCTTTACACTTCCAGCCCCCTCTAAAACACACTTATGGCGCATAAATAAATGATCCACTCGTGGGACAAAATACAAAGAAATTGTTAGGGGGGGGGGGGGGTGGTGTCGTGTAAGTTTTTTTTTCTTATGATGTCAAAATGCGTGATCAACCCTTCTCGTTGAGTTGCGAACACATGTGCGCGGGTATGTACTGTTTACGCCTCTGCCAATGGGAATTGGAGAATCGGCCATGAGACTCTTATACGGCTGCTTTCATCCTCATTGGCCATCTACAGCCTGCCTGGGAATGTTGCTAGGCCGTCACAGCCACTGGGAATCTTGAATAAAGCTCTCTGGGTACACGCAGCCAATGGGAATTTTGACGACAATTTTTGCCCACGGTACTCCGGGGACACCGATCTTTTTGCCCAACTACGCCAAGTAATGCGTTAGTTCTGCTCATTATTATATAAAAAAAATTAAAGCCGTTCCACTCAGTGGAAAAGCTGTCGGAAGTGCAGAGCAGTGATTCGCCATAACGGGCTGTAGCGCCGTTATCCGCTCACGGCTACCACCCAATGCAATTCAAATTTCCCGCCTTCACAGTGCTCGCGCGCCCCCTGCCTGAAACTAACGTGTTGAACGGGGCCGCGCGTTGACTCCGTTTGCTTCAACTGCCCGCCTTCACCTTCGCAGTGCCTCGTGCGCCAGCGGGAGTTCTGTTCTTTTTGTGCTTGATTTTCCTCCGGCACGTGCCGGCGTTGCACTGCCACTTTTGTTGGCTTAATCATAAAACCCAACCCAACGAGCGTTCGTAACTAAATGAACGCCGCGGGCGCTGCCGATTAATTACGTATATTTTGCCTCAAATGTACCTGCAGTTTTCTTTGCGCTAAACAACGGGGAGATGTATGACAAGCGCCAGCGATTCACGAGTTTCGAACGCTTATGACTATATAAACCGCTTGGCTTTCGAAGCCTCTGGGTTACGCCGCGACGACAGCCGCTACGACGGAACGCCGTGTGGCTCTACTTGGGTCCATCGAGCGAGCTACGACGACAAGGCGAGCCCCAAAGTGCTCTGCACTTAAAAGAAACAAACAGGGCCGGGCGCCTTAGGAAACACTGCATTTCATGGTACATAGAACGTAACGGTGAGTGCAATCAAAGTTTGACCTCGTAATCCCGGCTAAAAGGCACACCTGCCATCTGCTACCATGCAAGAACCGAACCGTTTGTCAGCTAGCGCCACCAATGGTTGTAAGTGATTCGAAGTGAGGGAGGAGGAAAATAAAAAAAAAAAAATGAACCGGGGATACTATTGAACTCATCTGAGAGTTCAGCTGCACAGAACCCAGTCCGGGGGAATGGTATTGGGAAAGTGAAAGGTACAGATGAGAGTGGAAGGGGACATAAGGGGACAGAAAAAAAAAGGAAATCTAAGGTATCGCAACAGCAGTGGCCATAAATGGGTGCCTTATACCCCTGCACACAGGCACTTTCAATCGCGATTGAGTTCATCCAGATCGAGCTCAGTCCGGATCGGGCGCTGCTACACGGCAGTTTCAATCGCGATCGAGCCGGAATCCGCTCGAACTCAGTCCCTGGTTTCTCAAGCGCGATTGAGGTTTCCAAGCGCGATCGGCACGAAAGCGGTGACACTCTTCGCCGCTGACTAATGGCACAGAAGTTCACAACTTCAACTAACGCCAGAAATTGTATCAAATAACTTTAAGCCAAATAAGCGTGAGGTAATATTCATATAGTTACGTATAGCTACGACCGCGCAAAGTTAGCAAACCGTGAAGTTACCGCGTAGTACATTTTTGGCATCATCTGGCGTACGTGAGTGAAACCGGTGCGACTTCTCAATCGGGATTGAAACGTGCCGTGTAGCAGCGGCGGCGCGTCGAGCGCGCTTCGCTTCAATCCGGATTGAAAGTGCCTGCGTGAGAGGGGTAATATACACATGTACACACACGCTTGGCTTCTCTTAACCATGTGACAGGCTTAAACTATCTCTCGGTGGAGCTGTTGTGGATGCGTACACAATATCTGCTTCCTTTAGCACCGGCTGGCAATCGCGCGTGTTAAAATACAAGGGCGGATGCGATCGCGTATGTTTGTCTATTCTGCACACTTTCCAGTCCGTCTTATTTGTGGCGTACGATATCAGAACATGGTATTTAACAACGCCGGCGTAACAGCCAGCATAGCTGGGCGCATGCTTTGAGCCACGCCCCGATTTGCCAACTTTCGATGACGAAGTGGCCTTCCCGTAAACGGCTGCGCCTATAACGCCGCCAATTTGCGTGGGACGAAAAACACCACTTAAATTCCATACCGACTGGCTATATTTTTTCAAATCTTGCGCCATGCGATGCGCATAAAGAATAACGGCCGGTTTTTTTCACCTTGGTTTCTCCCCTTCCTACACGCCTGCGCACACTTGGTCCACCTCTAGCAACAACTCCAGAAAACTGCTTTAGGAAAGCCTGCCAACTCTAGCCTTCCTAACAGCATACCTCTGAAACTCTCAACCACGGTATATGAGGGCAGGACGTACTTAAAACGGACCGTAGAATAGAAAAGCACACTCCGTTCTTCACCACCCTCTAATTCCCTGAACTCAGCAGCGGTTTCTCGGAGCTATAGAACTCGTTGGACTTGCAACTATACTCAAGCAGCGAAAGAAACGCTTCGCAATAAATAAATAAATAAAATAAATGGCCGCGCATCTGCTCCTTTCGTTGGAAATGTAGACGCAAGACGATAGTCGACTGGCGCCCCTGGCCAGTAAATGCATCCCTTCTCTTTCCCGCTCACCCCTCATGCTGTTCCTCTCCCGTCTCGTTCCTCCCAAAATGATATGCTAGAGGTTTGCTCAAGTCAGTTGAAATTTACCGCCTTCCACTGCTCCAAGTCGGGTGCCTCGATGCCAGCGCTTCCGTGCGGCGGAGACGCGCGTGAATCGAGGCACCAGACTACAACGTTTATAGAACCAGGTTGCCCCACTCCACGAGTGTTCCATGCGGAATGCGAAACCAATCTACTGGAACCTTTCGTTGCTGTTGCCGTTTGATTTTTTTGAAGCCCGCCTGGTAACGAGGGCAACCGCAGGAGACGGGTTTTTGCAGTTGATGTAGCATTTTAATTGCTTTCGTAAAACGAAAGCATCCGTCAATTTTCTAATAAAGAAACACTGCAAATATCCCTAATGTATTGATTTCCTGCCTTATATTTGCGTAATGTCCTGTTCTTGTTCAACAATGTTGATAAGTATGAACATTAACACCGGGCTTAGACGTTTAGATATGGCAGTGAGTATATAAGGCTATTGCGCAGCATCTGTTTTACTTTGGCCGGCTGGCTGAATCGAGTGACAGACAAACAGACAGACAGACAGACAGACCAAAATTTTTCCCTTCAAGTAGCCCAAGAAAGGCTATCGTCTTTAAAAAAGGGAGCGTGTCCAAGCTTGCTTGTGCTGTGACTTCGCCGCGCTTTACCAGCGAATTCTACCGATTACATGTCTTCGGAGCGGCTGAACCTGGGTTCACTGCGCTTCTGCGGCAGCCACGCTGGGACGCAGTGTGACGACGGCAACACGATAGTACGTCGCTTATATATACCCAGAAAGATCTTGTGTAACAGTCGCTGCGCTGGTGGTTGATAGAGCCTTATTAAAACAACATCGCTAAAAACAAGGCAGGTGCTCGTGCACGTTCGAGGCCTGCCATTTAAGAATTGCAATCTGTCGTTACTACTGTGAGCAACTTAAGGCTGGTCACCACTCAGAGGGTTGCAACAGCGCGATCAGACGGGACACAAGAGTGGAAACAACAATAGCAGCACTTTGGTTACCGCTCATTAGTTTCAAGTTTCTCGGTTTCTTTATAATTCGAGACACGAACACGGAGTGGAAACAAAAATGCAGACGTCGCTTTCCTTATTGGACCTATCTTTGGAGCGCACATTATCACATTACAAATGCCAGTTTAAGCGCGCCGTCCCGAAACTCAGTGCAAAATAAGGCATACCTTCTGCAATGGCGCTGCTTTTTATCTCGCCTAGTGGACATTTATTTGCGTAAAGCACGTCCGAGTTGTGTGTTTAGCCTCCTGCCACAATCCTGCACGTAGTACTGGCGCCTGTAGACGGGCGTGCTCGGGTTGTTTAAATATTTCGGAGCTCCACTTAAATACCTTGGGGGAAAAAGGAGGAGGAAAAGCCTCTGCATGAGCACATTTAGAGACACCTGAGCTGGGAAAAGATTCCTTCTTTGCGAATTTGTATGTGGGCTTTCCACGTACTAACAGTCTAGAACGTAACAAGCGCCAATGTGAGCACCAAAAAGTCCTACTGGTTCGGTTGTCAGCCAGGTCATTCTCCACGCTCTCTTCACCTTTCTCTCTCTCCCTCGAACGGTACCTGAATGATGGTAAATTCTTTTACTAGGAAGGGGATGATTTCTTTCGAAAACTCGTTCAAATCAAGTTCGTGGTGTTAAAGCCTAATTTTTTCTCGGAGAAAACCACGTTACCCTAATTCTCTTTTTAAAGCCGTTTAGATCTTCTGCATCCGAATTACCAGGATATTAAGAACTACAATTCTTTTGATTGTCCGTGGACAGTTCGTGAGACAGCGTAAACGCTCGAGTCATTGCCACGGATGGTAAAAAAAATTACAGCCGTTCCACTCAATGTGAAAGCCGTCAGAAGTTCAGAGCAGTGATTAGCCATAATGGGCTGTGGCGCCGTTATCCGCTCACTGCTACCACCCAATGCAAATCGAATTTCCCGCTTTCTTAGTGCTCGCGTGCCCCCTGCCTGAAAGTGAGCCAGCGGGAGTTCTGTTCTTTTTGTGCTTGCTTTTCCTCTCGCACGTGCCGGCGTTGCACTGCCACTTTTTTCGCTTACTATCGTAAAAAAAAAAAAAAAAACCAACCCAACGAGCATTCCTAACTAAATGAACGTGTACTCTGACGGTTAATTACGTGTATTTTGCCTCAAATGTGCCTGCAGTTTTTTTTTTACGTTAAACAACGGGGAGATGTATGACAAGTGCCAGCGGTTCACGAATTTCGAATGCTTATGACTACACTGAAACCTCGCGATAACGTCACGGGATATAACAAAATAGTTGGTATAACGAAGTAAATAAAATTCCCCTTAAAATCTCCATAGAGAAACATGCATTATATACCTCGTTGTAACAAAGTAAAATTGACCACACAATGGATATAAAGAACTATATTACACTGCTCGTCTACGAGGATCCGGAGAACCAGAAGAATCTCGTGAACCGGGCGAAGACGGCCGCCACCGCCAGAGGTTTCCTGGACTGAGGAGACCTACCACCTCGGACCGGCAAGGATCAAGTCCTGGCTAGTCTTTTCAGCAAATAAACGTTTATTTCTCTCTCTCTCTCTCTCTCTCTCTCTCTCTCTCTCTCTCTCTCTCTCTCTCTCTCTCTCTCTCTCTCTCTCTCTCTCTCTCTTCTCTCCAAATAAAAAAGAAAGAAAACCGACCACGGTGCGTGAAGTATTTCGCAGATGTGGACACTCTTTCGGCGTGGCGCTCTTAAAACTCCCGCGTCGACCTCACGGCCATGCGCAGACACTCCATGCGCGGCCGAGCGACGCTTCCTCGTCGCTTAGCTACGTCCGAGCAAGAGGGCGGTGCCGTCGGTGTTGTTGCCCAGATGACTTTTTTTGCGATTGATGTAAACGCCGATGCCTAAGCGGCAATTATGGAGGTGCCGACCGCACCATGCTGTTGCCGCAGATGCCACCGGACAAACCGACGCAAGCGACGACGAAGGCGCCGTGGTCTCCCATGCATGCACACACGTTCGGCGTGCCTACGTTGTCTCGGGCACTCTATACGGTTAATCTTTCAACGTCGTTTCTTCAGCGCCCATGGCGAGTGCGAAAACAACATCAGCGCGGTGGCCATCGCTGATAAGGAAGTCTTTCGCACGCGATTTCTGAAACACAGGACCAACACGAACTTTTTCAGCTATGTCTAGCGGACAATAGGCAGTGCGTGCATTGAGGCAGCACAATAATTGTCTTCTCTTCAGCTTCCGTCGCATGCGTGGTCTCGAAGCGGCCCAGCGAGCGGTAAACTGTTATAATTGATATAACGATGTAAAGGATATAACGAAATATTCACTGCTCCTCTTCAACTTCGCTACAACGTGGTCTGAGTGTATATAAACCGCTTGGCTTTCGAAGCCTCTGGGTTACGCCGCGACGACAGCCGCTACGACGGAACGCCGTGTGGCTCTACCTGGGTCCACCGAGCGAGCTACGACGAGAAAGCGAGCCCCTAAAGTGATCTGCACTTAAAAGAAGGTCCCCTTCCCCCCAAAGTTGTCGGAGTAGCGGTGGCTATATAGCACCCCCCCCCCTCCCCACTGAAAGCCGGAAACACCGGGAAACACTGACAAGCACTGACATAAACGGAGGTGAAATCAGCCGCTCCTGTAGCTCACTTGTTTGGGCATAGGACCCGTTATTCAAGGATTGTTGGTGGGGATCCCATCGAAGGGCCCGTTTTTCTCCATTTCCTTTCTGTACGGCCGTATCAAAAAATTTTATTTGCAAGCAAGAAAGAACGAATTACTTCCCACATGCCCTCATGGCTCTTCTTGGCCGTTGGCAGAAAAAAAATCCTCCGTCGCATGCCCCCGCGCGAGGGACACGAGTAAATGCAGAGCATTGGGGTCGTTTACGTGGCGTAGGGTTGGTGGTGGTAGTTGGGTTTGAGAGAGAGAGAGAGAGAGAGAGAGAGAGAGAGAGGAGAGAGAGAGAGAGAGAGAGAGAGAGAGAGACGTAAATAGGTAACGTCAACTTGTTATTTATTGCCATCACTTGCACCCCCTCCAATCGGTGGGACGTTTAGTGTTTGGGGGGTTGGTGCTATCACGCGTACACCACGCAGCTATCACGCCTCTAGCACGCCGCTGAGTCGCCAACGCACGCCGCTGACGACGTAGTTTGAATGAGTCAAGGATATAAAGCGCGTTCGTAGCCTTTGATTCTGTGTCGTTTTGTGGCGCAGTGGGTAGAGCACCATGTACCTTGCGTTCCGCCCGCAGGGTCGTGGGATCGAAACCAGGCGCCGGTAACTGTTATTTCTTTTTCTTTTTATAGTGTAGGGGGAGGCTGGCTGCTGCGGACGCCGACGCACGGGTGACATCGTGAGTTATACAAATGCTCTGCATTTAAAAAGAGCGAAATCTAGAACTTAAATACCACACTTTCATCAACGCGTTGCAGTGTACCGGCCTACCATTCGCAATTTACTAAAAGTAGACTTCTCGGTCTCAGCCTGCCTCGTATAAGGCCGTCAACGATGAAAAACGCTCTCAATAAAGTTTTAGGACACTCGAGACCGCTTCGCTGAATGCGCAAAACGATCGTGCGACGCCATACCCATCCGAATAGACTAAATCACTCCCGGCGCAGCGAATCTTCACTGCACAATCGAGACCTGTCCGGGAAGTGTGTATTGACGTCGGTAAAAACGATGCGTCCCGCTGCAGTATTAGGAAATGTCCGCGGTCCGGCAGCAGCTGCAGACAAAGATACGGGATAGCGGGAGGCCCATCAATAGAAGAATCGAACCGGGGCACAGCGGACGCAGCGCAGAGGCGGTTCGCTCGAAATAAAACGGCGCCAATTCGCAGCCACTCAATCGCCAGGTCGTCCGCGTGAGGGCAGCGGCGTCGCCTTCGCTTGGGCCTGGAGGAACGGCGGCAGCGGAACGCTTAAAACCCAGAGGGATCGTCACAGCTAGATTCGCCGAGTCGTAAAATGCCGCCGAACGACGCTGCCGCGCCGAAGTATAGCGGCAGCTCGTTGCGAGGCCTATACCGATGAAAGACGGTCTCGCCAATTGCGTTTTCGTTTACGCGAACTATGTTGCGTGCAGCGGGTGGTTGAAGCAGACTCCCGTGAAGTGAACGCATTGGAGGCGGAGGAAATGCGAGCCAGAGGCAGCTCTGTCCTCCTCGTTGTCGCTAAAGATGACACGTATGAAGAGGTTAAGCTAACGGCCTCTCGTTATCGTCAAGTACGGTGAATTTGCGCGGTACCACTCCTAACAACAATCAAGCACGCAATAAAACGTTGTTGGGATCCCAACGGCTGTCACCAGCCCGCCGCGGTGGCTCACTGGCTAAGGCGTTGTGCTGCTAAGCCTAAGGACGCAGGTTCGATTCCCAGCCGTGGCGGCCGCTTCTTCGATGTAGGCCAAACGTTAAAAAAAGCAGTTCCACTCGGCGTGAGAACTGTCAAGTGCGGCGCAGTGATTCACTAAAGGGGCTTTGGCACCCTCCCTTGACTAGTTTCCGTGTCAGCCCGGAATTGATACCGAAAATAGTCAAGAGAGGCCGCCGCAGCCCGTGAAAGCCTATGAAGAGACCTTGGACTACGTTTTCATTAATTTGGTGTAATTAATGCGCTAATTCATGATATTTTTCTTAATTTATATTATTGTGTACTTATTCGCGGCCTAGCAACGTCAGCCTCCATGGTAACGGCGCAGCGGAAAAAGCCCCCCCAATACTTTGAATATGTGTAACATGTGCGTGTGTGGCGCAGTGGGGTCCGACATCGGCCTCGTAACGTGAGGGACCGAGGTTCGATTCCGACCAGGCGAAGCGGTGATCTTTTCGAAGCCTCCGTTTGGGTGCGTGACGGCACGTGACTGCAGTGGCGAGATAACATAACTCCGGACGAGCTCTACGACGACAAGCGGGGCCCCTCTCCGCAAACACCTGTGTTTCGAGATTCCGGCGCACGTTAAAGATCCCGTGCTCACCTCCACTACGAGGCCTCCACTACGGCGTGCCTCATGGCACAGGTGTTGCTTCGGCGCCTGAAGCTCCCAAAATATGAATTTTCGACGGTCGTCATCGAGTCTCCACGGCATATATATGCACAACTCTCAAAGTATAAACATTAAGGAGACATCGGATGCTTCGCAAAATGTTTAAATCTTCGCGCAGTATTGATGAAGTTGGCGTAGAGCTCGCGAAGCGCAAGACACGGACATTTCGCATTATTAATGTGTCGGTGCGATGAAAAGGTGCGTTCACGCAAGATAAACCTAGCATGCGTTTATCCGTTGGCGGATGGAGCTTGCAATTGTTGAAGGTGTATTTGTAATGCGATCTTTTACTCGAGGTCAACTTCTGTCGAAGCTTTCGAGTGCCAGGGTTTAAACATAATTCGGGCTCACTTTCGGTTGTGTGTCATTTTTTCTTCAAGGAAAAACTTTAGTTACAATTGCAACAAACATATCTGTGCAAATGTACTTGCTGTGGTTTTCAGAGAGTTGTTCAAAGAAGTTTCGGTTACGTGCAAAAACATGCATAGCTTCCAACGTTATCTTCGGTCGTGCATTCGTAACACTTTGGGACTCCGAATGCCATGCTGATGCTTCCGCAGAATGCGTCGGATAAGCCTGCATGCTGGCACAATTCAGGGCTAACCAGTATGGTAATCCAGTGTTGGTGTGCCTGGGGCAATTTATTCAATGAAGAAACTATTACCTTCATTCCGCGCCACGCTTGGTGGCTGCACTAAGCTGTAATTAATTCAAGTATTTATAACCAACCTTGCGTCTGCCACTGGCGAAAAACAGCAGCATGTGGATTCCAAATTCCATTTAACTAAAATGTGCCCCTGTATTCATCGCACCGCAAGGACGCCTTAGCCGTCACCAAAATTGTTTTTATTATACGTGCGAGGAAGCTGGACAGCGCAATTTTGGTCTGAGATAAGGCAGTAATGTCTTCTTCAAAACTATGGCATCCGTCACACAGCCAGCTCAGTAGAAATTCATCGCGCAAGTGTCCTTCGGAGAAAAAACGCGCCTATAGTTGGTAAGCTAAAAAAAAAAAAAAAAACTTTAGCAAAGAAAGTTGAGAGAAGCGCGAAAGCTAAACGTGCGCCTAGCCTTCGCTGAAAGGGCGCCAATAGATCGTCAAACCTTCGAAGTTTTAAATCGCAAACGAAGAACGAACCAATGCGACGATTTTTCGCGCACCAAGTAAGCGCAGGTATACGAACGATCTAAATGTGTACCGTTGCGTTGTTTATAAGATAAATGTATACTAAACTCGCGGAGAACTTACGAAAGACAACGATGATGAGGATTATGATGATGATTGCTATTGGTTTCCCCTTTGTAGCGGGGTGATAACGTGTCATCTCACCACTAACTCTACCGGGGTAAGCGGAAGTTACCCCTGCGCCTCATAACCGCAGCCGGCTGTTACTCCGCGCGTCGCAAGAAGTGCCTTTCTGCGAGTATTTTGAACGGGACACGAGTCGCGTTCGTCATTTCTTGCACTTAATCTGCTTATAAATTCGTGCAGCGAAGACCAAGAAACGAGGGGTGAAAATAAAGACGATGTTACGCATTAAGCGCAATCTCGTTTCGGGGTCCATAGACATCGGGGTCCATACATCGGGGTCCATAGCACCGGCGGAGTGATACACTACACAGCTATTGCCGTTCTTAACTTATACTCGAGTATACTGTACTCCTTCTTTTTGATCGATGCTTGTGCTGCCTTACCTAGAAGCGTTCCTTTTTCGCGATTTTCAAGTAACCGTTTTGACACAATGGAAGCCCGGTTTCGCGCATGCGCCGTGTGTCCAGCGATCTGATCAGAGCTTTTCTGTCCACCAACCGGTCTATGGAGAAATGCGTTAGTTTTTTGACAGGACGACATCGGTTCCACTAAGGAAGGTTTCGCTTTAACAATCAGTAAGAATAGTATTGGTTCTTCCTGTAACAGGTAACAGAAAATCGGAATATTTTTACTAGCAACCGGTAATTTCCAATCCCACTCCGCGCGTTTGGTAAGCGTATATAACTATTGCGAAGGCCATACGCGAAGTCTACATGTTTCGAAACCACATTTTTCTGAATAACTCCCCTCCCACTAAGGCGCTCTCGTTCCGGGCTAGAACACATGCGAGAAAAAGCGCAGCTTGACGTTCGTGCCACTGATGCGAATACCTGCACCGCCGTTTCAACAATTTTGGCCCCGTGAGAACCAAATACATGGCAACGCAGGTTCAACAACCCCATTGTTAAGTTTTCTAAGTCTAGCACTCTCGGATTTTATTGATCAGCTAAACCCAGGGCAGTGCAGGGATACCCCAGTGGAGTGCCACTCGCCTCACTAAAACTCACATGATTCCACCAAAGTGTGAAGAAAGCGGTCATAATCCACTTTAGACGTCACGCCAGACACGCAACCTGCAAAACGTTTACACGCCCGGTATTCGTCGATAGGTTTCATCATGTTTTTTTTTTTCGTTCAGAGAAAGCCCTTTATAAAAAGAAAATGAAGGGAAATAAAACATTGCTTAACTTGAAAGAGCGAGCTATTGGTAAGCCTCCCAGTTATGGACCGGAAGAACGTCGTTTTCACCAAGGAAGTTAATAAGTATTGAAACACTTTCAGATAACGCGCTGTACGACGTTGGGAGCGGCGCAGTAAAGGTATTCTAAAGAAAAAAAAGGGAGTTACGAGTGTCTTAAGTGCACGTTAGCACTCAAGTTTTACGACCAAACGGAACTAGCGGCCCCTCTGCAATCGTACCGCGATGTTTGTTGGCATTGGCTTTGGTTGGCGGCCCATGAACGGCCCAAAGCCAATGCCAACAAATGGCCCATGAGGTCATAAGAACTGGGTGAAAAAAAGAAAAAAATGGCTAGTGGGTCAGCACTGTTACGTCTGTTTTACTTCAGATCCAGTTTGACTGTTTGAAATTTGCGTTAAAATTGGCAGCATTGCTGCGAAGACGAAGTATACTTTTGAAGATCCCCAGGTGGTCAAAATTAATCCGGAGCCCCCCAATCCTGCGCGCCTCATCGCCTGTGTAGCGTTGGCGCGTTAGGCCTCACAATCAATCAATCAATCAATCAATCAATCAATCAATCAATCAATCAATCAATCAATCAATCAATCAATCAATCAATCAATCAATCAATCAATCAATCAATCAATCAATCAATCAATGTTTCAGTGAACCGAACGTATTTTGTTTTCATGACCCTGTGTAGGTAGAAAAGGTGCCGTAGCTAGCGAGCTAAGAGCGTAGCAGAAAAGCGCCTGAAGATAGTATACCGTAATAATACCGCACCCCCGCTGCGCCCGGTCGGGCAATCCAGTGGGAGCCCTTTACCAGATCAGGAAGCGGTGCACGGAACTAAGGGCGGAAGTGGGAGAGGGGAAGAGGCGGAAGGAAGAGACGCACGGAAGCGCACGGAGGAAGCCGCGTGCTTCCAGCAATGAAAAGCGCTCCCCCGAGAATGATGATCGCAATAACAAAGGAGAAAGAAAAATTAAAACCTGCAATAAAAAAGGGAGGGTCGCTTCCCGACGGAAAACGAAGGAGGCCAATAAAGCAGGGCCGGAGCGATCCGAGCCAAGCCGAGCCAAGCCGAGCGCGGCCGGTAATTCCGAAGCGGGTCGCAAAAGAGCGCCCGATGCCTTCCGTTGCCAACGTTGCCCGGACTCCGGATGAATCGTCCGTGCTCCGCGCTTCCCGGCCCGTACGTCCGCCGTTCCTCTTCCCGTAGGGCCGCCTGTTTCTCCAACATTGCCCGGGGCTCTCCCCCGAAGAGCACGCCCTAGGGGACTGCACGGGGTCTTCCTGTAGATAACCCATTAAAGACAAAGGTGGACACCGGCCGGGTCACGCGACCTTAACGCTCCCTTTAAGGTGGAGTTATGTCTCACGTGCTGGCCGGGCGATGCTGCGGAAGAGAGGTTTGTCAATGACCTCTGAAAAGCGCTTGTAACATGCGAAAATGGCCGAGGAAAGTTTCGCATGTTGGTATACGGGAACCGTGTGGTGGAAGCGGTATGGAAGCGGTATTTATGCCCAAGTTTTTGCCGGAGCCTCGAGCACGTAGGATGAGCAACCCAGGAAGGTCCACAGGGCTTGTGCAGTCTGCCTGAGCTGAGGCTATTCAGTTAGCTTCCTACACTGCTACGCGGGTTCGATTCCCGGCCGTGGCGGCCGCTTTTCTGATGGAGGCGAAAAGCGAAAACGTCCGTGTATTCGAGATTTGAGCGCACGTTAAAGATCCCCAGGTGGTCAAAATTAATCCGGAGCCCTCCACTACGGCGCGCCTCATCGCCTGTGTAGCGTCGGCGCGTTAAACCTATCAATCAAAAAATCATTCCTCGACTTTGTGGTCGGGTGCGCAGAGCTCGCACGTGTTCTGGAAGCGGTCCGTACTAGCGCGAAAGCATTGACAAGGCTCATTGCAATCCCATTGGCTGCAACGGGTTTCAAAGCGCATGCCTCAAAAATGAAGCACAAAGAAAGCTAGTGAACTGATTGACTACCACGCGCTTCATAGCGCGTGATTCATAAATAAAACACAAAGAAACGAAGTGCAATGGGAGCCTCAGAAATAGCTTCGCATTCGGACTTTTCTCTCGCCCAGCCGAGGCGCTCTGCGCGTTGCGTTCAATTGGACACCCAGCGGCGCCCATTCGACAATAATGCTTTCGCATTCAGACGCATAAGTGCTTGGGTGCCAAGTATTTTTATTAACTGATGGCGTCTGAATTACGCCGCACGCGTTCGGATCCCACAAAGCGTTGAACACCGGTCAAATTGCTAACAAGAAAAAGACACCCCGGGGTTGGCGCGCGCTGAGCCGCAATCATATATACAACTTTGTTCAATTTGGAAAAAAAAAAGAAAAAAAAACTAGCTTTTGGTAACTCACTCAGCTTTACTCCAGCTACGAAAGACGTTTCCCATCCTAAAATGACGACAGGAATACCGCCAAAATTTAACAAGAATTCCTGTCGTACGACAAAAAAAAAAAAACTTTTTTTATGACTATGGAAGCCCTGTTGTTACGACAAAGCCATCTGTTGTTACGACACACATTTATGTCGTAACGACACAGTCAATTTCCTCAACGACAAACGTTTCTGTAGTCACAACAGAACTGCCTGTCGCTACGACAGCCACCATGCTGTCGCGGTCTAACCAGCTGCCAGAATCACGACACAAGAATGCGACAAGACGACAGTATACGGCACGCAATAATACGACAAACTACCGGAATTTTTCGTGTCGTCATTTTCTAATGGGTTCCAACTGAGAAAACGCAAGAAACATAAAAAAAACTTTCACATTTCGCGCTACTGTGACGTGTTATGGGCAGGAGTGACGTATTATGAGCCAGGACTAAAACATAGTTATAAGGGTGCTAACCACACGTTAGCATTCTAGTAATGCAATCAAACGAAACTAGAGGCCCCAGTGTAATCGCCCAGTCAAATTTCCTGGTGGTGGCTTAGGTCGATGGCGGCGAATCGTACAAACAAGATTCTGTTACGTCATAGAGGCGTCAGCGGAAAGTGTCTGGGGACTTGCCACTGCTTCATAGCTTTTCTTTAATATCTCCATTACGTGGTTGAAGTGCTTGATAAAATTTACATAATTGTCATCGGGAGAAAACAGACTTTTTAAGAATCAAACTTGTATTTTGTCTCCATGGGCTCTTTAAACGTAGAGTTTCATACTATTAAATACTAGAGGAAAATCTGTTGCTGCAGTCGCGGGCCGCCGTGGGCGGGGCCATTGCCGCTATAGCGGCAGCATAGACCATAATTATAGGACAGCATAGACCATAATTACGGCACAACAACTATTGTCTTCTTTCAGCTTTCCTTCTAATTGATTTCTGACGGTCAGAGAGGCGTCTTATACACAACTGGAGAATGCCGCATCAGGTAAGGACAATCCTCTTTTTCACCTTCACTAAGCGTTAAGAAGGTTGCCAGTCTAAGATGGCAAGCGTGAGCGCTTAGCATGATAATTCACCACGCCTAAAACAAGCGTGCAAAAAATATCTTGTACTCACGCTTCGCAAGCGTTACGAATCCCGCGAGTCATGCTTAAAAAGTGTGATTTTTCAGCGTGAAAACACGTCACGCTTGTAACAAGCTTGTAAAAAATCGTCGACACTCACGCTTGTTAAGCGTGAAAAAATTTAGAGTGTAGCGACGTTCCTCGCCTACTTGGCTTAGCTAGCCATATGACTTCTTTTTTGTCTCGAAGCCAAGATCAACAAAAAAGGGTAACATATTTTTTCTTGTTCATCGTGCATGAAGCTTCTACATAATCGCTGACAAATTGATTTTTTCGGAGGTTCAGTTTCGTGATAACAAAACAAATTTGATGAACCTTCTACAGTAATATTGTTGCTTTTTTGCAGCCAGAGCCAACTTTTCAGCCTGTTCGTGAACCATGCCAAGGACAAGCGGAATGTGCCCGCCCGGTGGTGCATGACGGAACGCTCGCCAAAGCGCGGCTGCCCTAGACAGTGGCGCCAGATTTCCCTCTAGTGTATATTAGTATGAAACTCGCTGTGCCTTTAAAGTCACAGCATGCAGACGTAGCTCAAAACGAGCACGTGTTCGGTGACGTGGTTCCGGTTACATTTTTGTACAGTTGGTATTTCAGTATGCGCAGAATGTTACCTGCACATTTTTGTTACGCCTCTCACCGCCATCAGAAACACACAGCCGCAATAGGCGGTAACATCGTGCGCTGTAGCAGAACATTCTAATCGACGAACCATTGCAGCAGGTCTGGTGTAATTATTACTATTAGTTTCAAAGGTCTCCGCGTGGGAGAGCTACAAACAGCGCAGAGGCATGGTCGTTTGAAACGGAATACGCGACGCTGACGCCGACGTATACTGCCGGTCCAATCAACACCGTTTACTCGATTCGCGCTGAAGGAAAAATGGGGCAGAAAGAATAAAAAAAAGAATAAATAACAGTAGTAAGAAGCGGAACGTACAGAAACGCGCTCAGAGCCTGTACGGAGAACAACGGACGGAATTCGGGGGGAAGAATTTCTGTTACGTCGCCAATAGGAAGGAGAGATACGTGGAAGAAGCTCTCTTCTCGAAGCAACCGCAGAATTATCGGCTTCAATAACCCGCCGGTCGGTTCGCTCCGGGGCTCTGAGAAGCGGAATAGCTTCTTCGCCCCGTAGAAGATAGCGAAGAGGCTCGTCGGCGACCTCTTTGCGGCGGGGAACGCGAGGCTTCCTTCCGTTCTCGCCACCGCGCAGCCCCGAGGAGCATGACTGGATCGCCGGCGACCGGGAAATTGGCGTCGCTCTGCCGAGGAAGACCACAACTGCGAAGGAAGAAGAAACAAAGAAGGAAAGGCAGTCGGCAACGCAGAAACGTTTCTTGGGGTAACAGTGTGTTTTAGACCGGAAACGCGGAGCTCGGCGCTGTAGCTTCGCGAATCAATAAAGCCAGTCGTTGCAGATTTGAGAAGTGAGATGGCGTTTGTGAAAGCAAACAAAAGCGTTGCTCTATGTTATTAAATATCTCGCCGGGATCCTTTCTCTTGAACAAATTTGAAATAGGGCAAAGGCGCAAAAAACAACAACACGCATTTAAGTAGAAACAAGCACGACGACAAGGAACACGGTCAAAAGGAGAAACCATTAAAGTACAACAAACAAAGCTCCCTGTCTGTGGTAGCTGTTTCTTCTTTCGTCCATGTTGTTTGTGCGCCTTGTCTGTCATACTTGTTTCTCCTTTTGTTAGTATTCTTTGTCTGCCATGCTTTTTTCTACTTTAATTCGTGTTTTTGGCCCTTTACCCTAATTCAGCTATGTCAAACCAAATCACACTCCTTAAGCTTCCCCCCCCCCCCCCCTTGAACAAGGTAGCAGGAGACGAAGCACACCAAGGTATACCGCGAGCCGTGTTCGTGCCTATTTTTCGTGTGGATCGCCGTAGTGCGTTCTTACGCTGCGGGGAAAAACATTGGATGAGATGGGAGGTAAGGGTCTTCTGAAATGCACTGAAAAGTATGCTTCGTGCACTGTAAAGTATGCACTGAAAAGTATGCTTCGAAGATACGGAAAAGAGAGTGGAGGAGAGGGCGAATCTTTGCACGTGCCTTCAGTAAAAGTCCAAGTTGTCTCGAGGGCTAGTCACCACCCCCAATTTCGACGCCCCAAGACGCTATTATCCTCAACGTGCAGTAAAACTTCCTGACGTTCAGAGTTAGTCTTGCTTTGCAATAGTAGGAGTGTCACGACCACATCACGTGGCTGTCAAGCTTAAGTTGGACGCGTCATACCTCACGAAATAAGTCCATACATCTATCGCTTAAACACGTGCGTTAGTAGCAGCAGTCACTGAGGCTGGTAGCTGTGAGATTTTGATAAGAGACCGGAAACCCCAAGGAGAGTGAGTTTCTGCAAAGGAAAGTTCGACATCCACCTGAATGCAGCCGTACGGCTACAAAGGAAAGCTATGTGGCTTTCTCAGAAACTTCGCAGTTGAAGAAAAATTCGTCCTGGTCCAGGAATCGAACCCGGGGCCACCGCTTAACCGGAGCAGCCGCTCTACCAACTGAGCTAATCAGGAGGCTAGCCGTCTGTAGCTTCCCTTTGTAGCCGTCGTTTTCCTTTGTAGTGCTTTCATTTGTAGTGCTTTCCTTTATAGCCGCCCGACTGCATTCAGGTGGATGTCAAACATTCCTTTGCACAACTTCTGGTGAGTTGTTGCGAGCTATGTTTGCGCATCGACAATCACCGAGGAAGTAAACAACTCGTTGGCCGTCAAGCTAACATGGCAGTTGGATGCTTCCTTGGGTAGTGTAAAAAGTTCTCGAGATGACGCACCGTCATTATCATAATCATTTATTGCTACTGCAAAGCGGAGGCCTCTCCCGGCAATGGACGCTTCGCAACAGAGTACTACTGTGTACCAAGGCTGCGAGATCGTGTTCTGGTTAGCAAAGCTTGTAGACGACTACATTTGTAGACAACTACTTGCAGACGACTTGTAGACGACGACTACAGAGTACTACACCAAGGCTGCGAGATCGTGTTCTGGTTAGCAAAGCTTGTAGACGACTACAACGACTACATGAACGGAATTTATCTTTAGCGTTTGATAGCTCGCTAAAGATAATCATAAAAATCATAATAATTATTACACTTATTTAAAATTAATGTTATTGCCTCTGGTAGGGGAGCACACATGTGTCACTGGCACGGTGGACAGCCGGCTCAGGGTGCCATTTTCCTACCGAACGCCTCACCACCTCCACATACATACCTGCAATTTAAGCGCAGCGCTAAGTCCTGCAATTCCGTCTTCTTTAATTCCGCATTTCCAATCAGGGCAGCCAGCCACCCTCCCCAGGAGACACGGGGCAGCTAAGGACACGAGCGGCAGCTGAAAAACGAGCGGACGGGCATGACAAAGATGAGCCCCCTCCCCCAACCTTCCTCTCTGGGAACGCTCTCATGGCTCGCAGGTTGCTTCTCAAGAGGAGGCCCATTCATTGCGCGTCCGCGTTATTTCATCGCGGCCCCTGCCCCGTACACGGACACTGCGCAGTCATGATTCACCGTGCCCGCTCTGTCTCCCCTGTACGTGGCGCTGCGTCACAGCAGCAGCAACAGCAACACCTACGCGATAAGAAGGCCTAAAATGTTGTTCACATCCCCTCTATCCAGACGGGGAACACACCGAGAATGCTGTAGTCTAGCTTGCGCCACTTTGGAGTGGCTTCACGAAACTTTGTTATTGAATTCAGCGGAGTGACTTCTAAGTTGTGATTCGGGGCATTCGTGTCTGGGGGCGTTTTGTGGAAGCTGCTTACGCAGGCGGTGGATGCTGCAGGGACAATCGGCGCGCCCCGCCCGGTGCTTTCCCGAGAGGCGGCAGCGGCCGCTTTGTCTTGACCGCCTGATCTATGGGACGCCGCTCATTCCGGCAGCGGACTCAAAACGGCCCGCCGCTTCGCTGCGTCCGAGCGGCAATCGGCGCTGCCCCTGTAGGTCGGCGTACGCAATGGCGCGAGGTTGTGCGGTGATGCATCGCTAGCTGCCGGCGAAGCGACGCGTTTGCCTCGCTGTTTTCTCGGAGGAATCTGTCCTTCCTGGCGAGGTGGCAGACGGGGATGCCCCCTTCGGCTGTATACGGGCAGTTTTCGTAGTCGCAGTATGCGACGTCGGGGAGCTCAGACGGACGGGACGTGCGAGATACATGTGAGGAGCTAACACTAGACGCTTTGTGCAGGCTATGGGTTCAAAGTTTACGCCTCAGTTGTGCGTTTTTAATGCGTAAGCGTTCTGGGTCTGCTCTAGGAAAACCGCGCGTCCGTCAGTATACCGTAACGTGAGGCACTTACATTAATAAAATGCCCTTGGGCCTTAATGTTATGATGTAAGACTGTTTATATTGACCAAGGAAAAGTGTATTGTATTCCTAGCAATGCCCTTTTGCATACTAGTGAAGCCGACTTTAATTGGGTTGGTGAAAGCAGTTATACTCATTATACAATGCTCTGACAATTGTAAAGTTTGGTTTTTCACATTGCCTTGGTGTGTTGCAGTAAAATCTGCTCACACAAAAGAGACGCTGTCTGTGTTCAAAACAGCGCCGAAAAGAGGTAAAATAAAAGCAGAAGAGCAAGAAAAGATGAAAATACAACTTGAAGTTTCACAACAGCCACAAAAAAGGGCCACAAAAGAAAGCTTGTAATACTACACTTACGCACCCTTGGAAAGTTTTTCATAGGAGTGCTCTAAAGATTTCGTCTTTCCTTTGTCGCTGTTTTTTCCCTTAAGTACTTGTTTTTATTCTCACCTCGTATTATTGCGTCCTTGCCAAACGAGTAAGGTGTCGAGATATGCGTATGTTTCACTGACTTCAGTGACTTTACGATTTGAATTTGAATTTACTCTGTATTTCTTTTCCCCTCTTTCTTCATTCCTTCCGTTTCGACTTGGCGGTTCCACCGCTACTGCCAAAAATCTACTGTCGCTGCTGCACTCCCGGCCCATGCACGGCCACTATGTTTTTAAAAGCTCACCATTGCGCCTATTTGCTGAATGCCCTTGTTGCATTCCATTACTGTCGCTTTCGCGCGGGCTGTTCTAATACAGCGCTAAAAACATGGAGACCAGCGGCAACTCAACGGTTGCAAGCAGGCAACTTGATCTCAAACTTTTCTAACGCATCCGCTAAACAATAAGGGACCAATCTGTTTACCTTCATGTCGCTTTCACTACCTTCTTAGCCTGTAGCCTAATTAAACTTCTAAGCTATTCACAGCGGCCACCTAAAAGCAGTAATGTCACGGGGTATGGGGGCAATGGTATTCTCTGCCGGACGGCGACAGTTAGGCTTGTTAGGGTCAATAGTTTGATCCGCTTTTAAATCCGCACGGGAACGGGTTCGTCCTCGCGAGATTTCGCCGTAATTGAAGTCCAAAGCTCGCTACCGCATCACGGGGAATCGTTTCCGAAGCTAAGGGCTGTGAACATGGTGGCGTGGCGAGGGAAGAACGGCGTACTATTTCCCAGCCGGGCAGAGTTATCGCGACACCGAGAAGCACGTCGCTATCCCGTCTCACTAGAGCTTAGCCGCGTATCTCTAGGGACGCACGTCGCTTCCAGGCCAGCGTCCGTCCGTCGTCCCAGCGGCCGACGCCAATCCGCGCAATACGCTCGCAAGATCCTCCAGGCAAGGAGAGCAAGGGCTACCAAGCTTCACCACGATACTAAGGCCCTTGTTACTGTTCCCGTACCTTCACTCTTCTCTCGACGAACCATTGGTTGCCTCACAATCAGAATGCAGTGACGTCATTTAGTTAAGCCTAATAAAGTCTGCTTTGGACGTTCCTCTTTCGGGCGTTAAAGTAGCGCCGACGCCTTTTCTTCTGCGTGGTGTTCATCTCTGTCCGTCCGTTTCTCCCCTAATCAAATAGCGGCGCGAGTCGGCGTAGGGGAGGCTGTCACTGGCGCTCAAGTGGGCCTGCCTTCTCGCCGGCCACTAGGTGCTGAGATGGCGTTTCGTCCGTGCTCCCGCATGCATTTCCCGAGTCATACATCCTCGCCGAATCTCGAGTCGCAATTTCGTCGCTGCGTCTACGCCGTTCAGGTTTTTCAGCCACACTGTATGCGGGCTGTGTGTTGATGCGCACGATTCGTGCTTGGTGTGAGTGAGTTGTGCAAACATGCGGGTGCTCTTTTTTTTTTTTTTCGTCGATGCTCTTCCTGTAAACACGGAGTCCGCGTGTGTTTGCGCGTATACAATGTATTATGAGACGGCAGAGCTGAGTTAGATATAGGAAGACTTTCCTGATCGACGCAGATGTTAAGTGCGCGTACGCGTACCCTGTTAGATTAGAACAGTACCTGCTCTAATCAAATCATAGATGTCATAAAATGCTCCAGAAAAAATTAGAGGACTTCAGAAGTTGCACGTTAGGTTCACTCATTCAAGTAAGAATCGTGTTTGTGTATTTGCAGCGTTCAAGCCTTCAAATACTTTACAGTATAAGGTATTTGAAGGCTTGATTGTAGGGTTTAACGCGCCGACGCAACGCAGGCGATGAGGCGCGCCGTAGTGGAGGGCTCCGGATTAATTTTGACCACCTGGGGATCTTTAATGTGCGCCGAAATCTCGTACACACGGGCGTTTCTGCTTTTCGCCTCCAGCAGAAAAGCGGCCGCCGCGGCAGGGAATCGAACCCGCGACCTCGTGCTCAGCAGCTCAATGCCATAGCCACTGAGCGTATTGGAAGGCTTGAACACTGCAAATTCAAGGAATAAGCAGCACGCCCCAGTTTTTTTCTTCACGCTAGTGTAATCGATTGTCGATACCAACAAGCCTACGTCCAAATCCCTGTGTAATTTACACTTCAGTGCCACTAAACAGACAGCTCGGTTCACTTGTTCGTTTAATTCTTCTTGCTTAATATAGTTTGTCAAAGCTCAGGTGCCCCATGTTTTCAAGGAGTGTGGTTCGCTACACCGCAAAACAAAACCCCGTGGCGAAACGTTGGTGACATCCTCCCAGTGCGTGTGTGTGTGTGTGTGTGTGTGTGTGTGTGTGTGTGTGTGTGTGTGTGTGTGTGTGTGTGTGTGGGGGTGAAGGTTGAGAGACAGGGAAAGAGATAGATAGATAGATAGATAGATAGATAGATAGATAGATAGATAGATAGATAGATAGATAGATAGATAGATAGATAGATAGATAGATAGATAGATAGATAGATAGATAGATAGATAGATAGATAGATAGATAGATAGATAGATAGATAGATAGATAGATAGATAGATAGATAGATAGATAGATAGATAGATAGATAGATAGATAGATAGATAGATAGATAGATAGATAGATAGATAGATAGATAGATAGATAGATAGAGTGTGTGAGAGAGAGAGCTATAGGGCTGTCTAATTAATAGAAGTGCATCAACACTGTTGTACCAAGGACGCCCCATTTCAGAACGTGCTCCTCGCGTTGTGTATCCGCGATACAACGCTTTGTACTTCACTCTCTTCTGGCGATTAGTTTGCTGCTTTGCCGCGAGTTCGCTGTAGCCGGCTTCGAGCTACGTCCGGCGCCGAGTTATCCGTGGCGCTGACTGAAGAAGCATTGTGGACGCATAACATCACGTCTCCCACACTGTTATTTAACGGGAAAACAGGCCTTGTATCTTTACCATGAACGCAAGGCCACTGAACAGAGGAGTCTTGACTGACATCAGAGACTCGCAATTCTGATGTTGTGTACTTTTATTACTTTAGGCAGCATCAAAACACAGTACATGGGGGAGCCAAGGCCCTATCTTTCTTCTTGCTATGCCGTTGGCGCCAAAAAGACGAGTCTTTCACGTCTGTCTCTGCTCCAGTGCAAATAACAAGACTAGCCAAGAAGGGTAAGAATTCTTGCGACGCCTGCGGGCGTGAAACGCCCCCTAGACCGCAAGGCAAAGGCAGCGAGCGAAGCTCCAAAGAGAGTGTTGGATGGTAAGACGTTGATACCTCATTGGCCGAAATAAGCAAAAACGACACCACGAAAAGTTTTTGGTGGTGACTTTCAGCGCCAAACAAGGAAGCGACACAAAACAGGAGTTAGTAGGAAGTTTTATCGAGGGGTTCGAGCTGTAGCCGCCTGGCCTGCCAGCCGTATGGGTGAAGTCAGCAAAAGTAACATTGAGGAATGTCGATCACTGTCTAGACATAAAAAAAAAAAGACATGGAAAGATGGCGCGATAGGAATTGCACGTTCTATGGTTTTGTCTCTTTTCTTCACTGAAATATTTCGCGAATGCCCGAACGGGATGACGCAAGCATCTATCTATCTATACTCGGTATATTTTTATGCGCGTGTTTACTTCATACCGAAAGCGCCCGGGCGTCAATGCACAGGACTCGACAGACAATGTTCTTGGCCCTGTGGATGCTGCGGAAACCTTGCCGCCGGGTATGAATGCCCGGGGCGTCTTAAGACGCGGCACGTGTGGACGTGTTGGGCAAGCGAGGCGCAGGTCATCCGTAGTCGGGTCACATCCCAAGCCTCTGTGCTATACTGGGCCGCTAGCACTGCCCTGGCGAGCACGCTTTCAGAAATGATGAGCTGCGAGCATACCCGTTTCATTTTTTTTTTTTTCATGTGCGATTAATCTTTGCTTGTGTGCGTCTAGCAGAAATTCCTTCAGTTCGAGGCACACCCTGTGTCGATTTTTTTTTGTGCGTGCTTGTGTGTGTGCGCTCATGTACACAATCAGACACGCACGCACAAAGAAATCGACCCTGAGGGGATGCGCACGCACGCATGAACGCACGCACACGCACACGAACACGCGCAAGCACGCACGCACAGAGCGCCGAGGTGTCGTAGCACCCAACGCGTTGTGCGGCTGAGACAAATGACGCAAGTTCGATCACCACCACTGCGCCCGTCTTTCTAATGAAGGCGAAAGACTAAAACGTCCGTGTGTCGCAATTTCGGCACGCGTTAATGATCTGCAGGCGGATCTGAATTAATCCGCAGCCCTCCACTACAGCGCGTCTCATAGCCAAGGTGTTGGAATTGCGAAATGGTAGTAAAGGAAAAAAAAAAGAAGAAAAGTTTACGTTCCCGATGGGATACTTGCGGGCAACGCACCCCATGTTCTACTAATTAAGCTACAGGAGAGAGTGAACTGCCTTTCATTTTCTCGTTCGCCGTAGGTGGGCTTCACCACTTTGCCCCAGGGCTACCAATCAGCGTGACCAAATGTCCGATTTGCGCTGTTGTCCCATCGCGGCTTCAATTTTTTAGTCTAAGCGCATGCTAGGCCTAGTCATTTGCCAAATTCGCACATTTGGCACATTTGTTTTTACGGACGGTTCATCTACACCTCACAGTAGTGCATCGGGCGTCTACGTTTCGTCTACCGGCCAAGCGCTGTCCTACCGCCTTGAACGTGCAACGTCATCCACGTCGGCCGAGCTTCATGCAATTAAGCAAGACCTCCGCTACATTCTTCGTCAGCCATCAGCAGAATGGGCTATATTGCACGGATTCTAAGACAGCGCTGCAAACCCTACGGCATGCCAGTTGCTTCAGCCTCCACGACCATGTATCCCGCGACATCACCTACCTGCACCATCCAGCCTGCGTTGCTGGGCATCGTGTGACCTTGCAATGGATACCCGCACATTGTGGCGTTCTCGGCAACGAGAAAGCAGATGAGGCGGCTCGCAGAGGGCTACAACTACGCAATGTAAGGAAACTTTTCCTTTACAAAGCACGAGGCTGCAGCGCTAGCGAAGCAGCTTCCCTTAGAGGAACGAAACCACCTCTGGCCTTTTCCCGAAACTCACCACCCTTTTCTGTATGACATAGACTCTGACCTGAGAATGAGGCTCCCAGAGCGAATACCACATCGACTTGAGACGCTCTACCATCGGCTGCGCCTCAACGCAGCACTTACGAACTCCTACCGACATCGCCTCGGTCAAACCACAAACCCTTACTGTGATTAACTGTGGTTTGCCAGAAACTGCTGAACACGTTTTACTAGAGTGTCCGGCGTACAATCAGGAAAGAAACCACCTCGCCAAGAAGATGGAGTGCCTCAACAATGGACTTTTATCATTGAAAGCTCTTCTTGGACCATGGTCATCTCCATCATCCCAGCGAAAAGTGTTAGATTCACTGTTTGATTATTTACACGACATCGGCTTCGCAGAGACACTGTAGAACTCTACATCGTCATCCTGTGAGACCACCTGTACTTTTACGTGACCCACGGAACATTCCATGTTGCCTTCTTTTTTACCTCTTCCTAAATTTGTCCGCTCTCTTTTGCCATACTTCCTTTAGGGCCTTTACTTCCTACACCCCATCCCCGCAGAGTAGCATGTAGGCGAATACATGCCTGCAGACCTCTCTGCTTTCTTCTAACAAAGAGCTCTCTCTCTCTCTCTCTCTCTCTCTCTCTCTCTCTCTCTCTCTCTCTCTCTCTCTCTCTCTCTCTCTCTCTCTCTCTCTCTCTCTCTCTCTCTCTCTCTCTCGCACATTTGGGCACTCTGATTGCTCGCCCTTGGGAAATGTGGTGAAGCCCACCCACGGCGATTTCTTAGAGCAGGAGTCGGCCACGTGCGGCCCCCGGGCCGCATGGTGCCCGCGGGGTAGTATTATGCCACCCCCGGCACGAATTCTGAACACCCATCCCTCCCTCCCCCTGTCACTTCCTATATGAAGATCGACGCCGCAGTTTTGATTTCAAATGGGGCCAAAGCTCGTTACATTTGTCTTGAAAATAAACATGATTATGATTTATATTCCAGTTTTGTACACTATTTCCAATTTTTCGAAAATTTTCTCTTTGCCTGCATAGCCCCCCCCCCCCCCCCCCCCTCCCCCTCGATCTGCCGTCCGGCCCCGCACCGTGTCGACTTTATGCAACTCGGCCCACAGCCTCGCAAGGTTGCCGTCTCCTGCTCTAGAGTGTATGTATTGTACGCGTTTTCTGCCTTCAGAAGCAAGTAACCAGCCCTGTTCTGACAACTTCGGTTAGAGGGGCACCTATTTTTTAAACCCCGCCCGCGGCACTGTATCGTAAATAGGAACAGAAGCGTAAAAAGCGTGGGGGGGGGAGGGGGTTCGGTGTCAGGGCACCCCCGAAATTTAATAAGTGGTGTATTACCCCGATCTGTCTCTTCCGTATCTCGGCCTTTTTTTTTCGTCCCCGCAGTTCACACTACGCATCGGTATATTAATATCTAAAAGCGAAATAAGAAAACGAAAATGAGATATTGTTTGCGGGCAGGCTATAGTTTCTTCTAGGTGTTTTTTTTTTTTTTTTGCCGGTGGCGTATAACACTCCCCGAAGAATATTTCTGCCACTGCATATGAACGAGTGTAGTTACGCGTACTTGTGTATTTTACAGCACCAACTCGAGTGCGGCTTACGACCCCTTTCGAGAGTACTCTCGTCATTTATATTTTCCGAATACAGCCACAAAATTAGCTTCACAAGACGGCATAACAAATGTTAGGCATCATAAAGGCATCTCCCAGTCTTTTTCTAAGACCCAAATGGCGAGACACTGATGCGGGTGCCGGGCTCGTGTCCGGCATATAGTTCGGCGAGTGCAAAGCATATACTGCTGGCTCCCCTTCCCGGAAGTACGGTCAGAGACCTCCCGTTACTTCCTGCCACCACTCACGGCAGCATGAGGCCTTTCGGCTTCTCTTGGACCACTCGGCGACCACTTCCCTTGTTACGCGACTTTAAGGACCACGTCACGCATCGACACACCCGGACGGGGCACTCGTCCAATCGCGCTGCACGTATTCCACCTTCTCGGATTCCCTTTTGTAGTCCCGCTTTTCGTTCGTATCGACATCTGAACCCCCTCTTCCGCGCCCAGTATTGACAAAGATGTCCTCCTCACGAGATATCGGCAGTTACCAGATAGAGACGCCATTTGCTATCTTTCTGAAGAAACCTTAGTAGGCGGGCGAATGCGCCCGAAGAAAACTAGAGGGGGGGGGGGGGGGAGTCTCGTACAGTTTAACCTGCATATATAACGAAGTTGACAAAAATTCGCAACTTTTCGTTACATGCAGGAATCGAGTTAAGGTTAAAGTGAATGAAGAGAAACGAAACCAAATTGCTAGACATCAATGACGGTGAACTTACCCTTAAAGGTTGCGTGATTTGCATCTGCTGCTTTCCCTGGAACTTAGTGGCTACACGGCACTCCAGAGAAGCAAGGTCACTTACCCCACAAACGTAGCTTAAATATCACTTTTGCCCTTTGACACGTTTCGATGCCTTACAATTAAGGACGAAACGTAAGCTGGAAGGACGCCTTTTCGCGAACTTGGTGCTCTTTGCCGCACTCAAAATTGTTGAGAGGGTGCCAGCTGGGATAGTGTGCCGGGTGGCGACGTTCTTCCTTAACGCCAGCGGGGTCGGCAGTTAAAATTTCGAGCTCGTCTTGAAAGGAAAAAAAAAAGCTTTTCGTTTTCTGGCAGAATAACTCATCACCGATAAACCGACATCGCAGATGGCAGTGGAGACGCGCCACTTTACGCCGATAGGCAGGCCTATAGCACCAAAACGACGCCGCACTCACACTGGAAAGGCACGGTAGTTTGTGGTGCGGGCGAAGTTCGCTAAATGACTGCATTTCTCCAGCCGATCTTTCAGAAAAAGTGCAAAAAGCAATGACTTATCGGAGTGGCGAATTCGTTATATCGGGGTTAACAGTCGCGATGCCTTCGTTACATAGAGATCGCAAACACATGGGCTTCAATGGGGCTGGCAATGGGGAATTGAAAAACTTCGTTAAATCCAGGAATTCGTTACAAGAGGTTCGTTACATCCAGGTTCAACTGTATATAGACTTCGCATCTCATATCAAAAGACGTCTATGCTGCTGCAGGGTATATTGTGTTGTACGCAAGGCGCCGCAACCGGAAAATGTGGAGGCGGTACTCCTAATGTGTGCTCCCGTAGACACGTTAACTTGTAGTCCTGTGGGATTCAGTTGTTGTCCTTTGTTCAGCGTTATAATATGGCGAATGGTCGATATTCCTGGTTGCCCAGCTTTCATTTTATTAGAGTATACAGCCATACTACCACGTCGGAGGTGGTGAGTGGCTGAGGCGTTGTGCGCTGTTGAGCCCAAGGACGCGGGTTCGATTCCCGGCCGCGGAGTCCTCTTTTCTGATGAAGGTGAAAAGCGAAAGCGCCCGCGTGTTCGAGATTTCGGCGCAGGTTAAATAATCCCCAGGTGGTCAAAATTAATCCGGAGCCCTCCACTACGGCGCGCCTCATAGCTAAGGTGCAGCATCGACGCGTTAAAACCCATAATTCTTGAGTGGCTGAGGCGTTTAGCATGCTATACACGAGATCGTCGGTTGGGCCCGCTGTCGGGGCGGCCATTTCCCCATGCATTTTCAAAAATTTAAGCGCATATGATTATGGATTCACTAGCGGGATTTACGATACCCAATAATTTAAGGAACCGACTATCCGGTCATGTTGTTTACCTGTTTCTCCAACTGCACGTGCTCGGTAGGTATATTTTTTCTATCTCTTGCAGGCTCTGGGCGTGTATGTTGGTTGCTTAATCAGGTAATTAAAAAGGTCACTATCCCGGACTAGTAAAAAAGGGCGGTGCTCTAGCAGAAGATCCCACTCGAAAACAATTGGGCAACTGATGTTACCGGGGTGTGGTTGTAAGTTACGGTGTCCACATCAGAAAGGGCGGACCGCATAAATTATTCGTTTTTAGACGTAGCCGTTTTGCGATGGGGTATGTTATTTCAAGTATTCCATGTTTTTACCGCGAACGCGGTGAAAGCACACTTTTTTTTTGCTGATCCTAACGAAGCCTGAGCAGGTATTGCGGGTGTTTGTAATAATCGGAGCTCGTCGGACGTGATACAAATAGTAACAGCGTTACCCCTTCCGCTGCTCAGAATGCGGTGAAACAGATGATACCTCGTGGAAATGAAGAAACCTAAATTGATTACCCTACCTTCTCTACGCGGATGTAATAGGTACTTTCTTTTAGATTCTTTCCGAACCACCTCTGTGTCAGCTTTTTATTTCGCTATCCAACTTTTATTTTGCATTCCACAGTGCGTTCTGTTCTCAGCAATCCGTCTTGCAATGCTTAGGGAGGGGAACCGTTGCGCCACGAACGCTTTCTTTTTCCTGGCCTCTTTCCTCTTTACGTGCGGTCGTTAATTAGAAAAGAATCCTGGATAAATGGTGCGGGGGAGCTTACGAGACGACCCGAATTCCTTTTAACATTTGTTATGAGCATGCGCGTTCGTTTCACAACGGACCCAGGAAATCGCCGGCGTTTTGGACGGCGCCTTATTGACGCAAAATGTATACGCGTGCAAGCGAAGGAACGTCGGGAGTCAGAGTGACATCACACAATAAAAAATTTTGGCCGAAACTTCCTATTGGGCAATCGCACATAGCGCGTAGTGAATCGTTTTCGCCACGCTTTCTATGAGTTATGTCGACCTGAAATGAAGATTTAAACCGGTCGAAAGCGGTTATATGTAGTTTTTGTGTGGCTGACGCCGCTTGCAGCAGCGCGAGGCAGAGTCCATTTCTTCATCTTTTATTTTAAAGCAAAACTTTTTACCTATACACCCCAAGGGTTCTATCAAGACCGTTGGTGTCAACAGAAAACTCCCGCGAACAAATAAAAGAAGTTACAGGAACCGCCAGGAATCGAGCATGGAACGAATGGAGAAACAGTACAAGAACCCGTTGTCCTACCCATTAAACTACGAGCCCATGCGGAGACGGGGGAGACAAACGGTGCACTCACCGAGCACATCTGCGGGTTTACCACCTGCGTTCTCGCTGAATGCCACGTGATAGCGTCACGCGAACTCTCGCGCCGGTGCGCCTTGTGCATGCGCTAGGAGTTAGTAAAAATTAAAGGAAGCTCACACCAACGTACGGCATCGCACTTCTGCGCCTCTGCCGCAGATCTCGTCACCTCCGTCGGCCGCGGCTGAGATGGAGGAGAAGTGAGATCGCCTAACACCAGGTTTGAGCTTTCTTTAGTTTTATCAAAAAATTGTTTCCACTCATGTGCTTCACCAATACAACTCAACCAACCACCATTCATGGATCATGCATTGATATAACTTTAGCAAAAAAAAATATCTGAAGTAATAAAGGCTGAGGTTAAGTGCCTTTCACTTGTCTCTGGTTTGACTCTTTGTAAAGTAACGTGTGTGAATTCAAGCGACGTCGCACGGGTAATCGTTGTGGGTGTCGTTTACAGCTTCGCTTTCCAACCACCTTCACAGGGTGAATTCGCGCGAATTTATTTGTTCCACTTTAATCTCTGGTCTGGGCGACTCAGTGTTAAACCTGTATATTTTTATTTTTGTAAATACCAATTCGACTTGCACTTTTAGTTACATGAACTATGCTTTTTTCGTATATGTACTGGTGTTTTGTCGTATATCTATCGTATATCGAAGATTAGAATATGTTGCCGGAGTCTATAATTGGTTGTTCCTCGCTTACATCATTTGAACAGAACCTAAAACGGCAAACGCCTTTCGTTGTGTGTGTGCGTGTGTGCTTTGTGTTGGTCGCATGAGACTGCGATAGTTGTTTTTCAAGTTCAAACCTTCAGCGCGGTGCAAAAGAGCTGCCTCAAATGCGTCATGTACTGTTCTACGCGTATGTATTGCATCGCATGTGTGTTTCATTTTCTTGTTATGTATAACTTCGAGCTGCTGCTCACAATATTACCGAGAAATTATCTCAAGACCTGTACTGCACTTTTTTTTCGCAAATATTTGTTTTGTACTTCCACCCTGTAACGGCCCACTTCTGGGCTAACAGTATTATTAAATGACGTGAAATGAATCTCCCCAGTACTATCCGTGCGCTCAGCAATACCCACAAGTACGAACCGTGTGCCCAATGATTGCAATTTGGAAACCTTTTTCTGTGTATGCTTCGGCTTTAGGACGCGTTATTATTGAAAGCACATAGATAGCATTAAAGGATTTTTCGCCGAAGGAAAACGCGCGGATGAAAATTTGGACCCAGCCCTACAAAACCCCGGGTTACTGGCGAAAGAATGCAACGCATTGAAAGTGTCCTTGTGCGGCACCGCAGCAATGAGCATATTTTATTCAAAGATAAAATCGTGTACGTGGGGATTCGCAATTGCCCTACTTATCACTTTGATCACAATGAGTTCTCTTTCAATCGCGTTGCGCGAAGGCCACCGGGTGCCATTATGATTGCAGAACACATACGTCAGCACAGCCTTTGCATTTGTATAAAAATTCTCCACCTCGCATTCCCTCTCTCTTTATGACCTTGTTAAGGGTACCACAGCAAAATCAGCACAAATTATTTCGCGGTAATACAGTGGGTTTTGCATTTGATGCCCTAACTTTAAAATTATATAAGAATTTTCAGTGTTCCGCAGCGTTTGGAATGGCTGTGGATGACTATGTCTACTCGGGCAATGTAATAGTGCGCATTTGTATACCTAGAATCGTTAAAGAATTTGTCCAATAAAAACAGACGCAGCAGGTAGAATGTCTAAACAAAGCATAACGTATATGGTGTTCCGGAAAATAATAATTTAATGGTACTGAAGGTAAATCTTAGATGGGAATCAGCTTGAATAAAACGAACCCAAAAGGAAGAGGGAGTTACACGACACACTAATTCCCATCGAAGATGTACCAACTAGAACAGACAAGAGCCATTTTGAAGGTAAATGGTTAAGCAATATTATGCGTAGTTGTAGCAAAACTTGCTACACATATTTATAAGTCCATCAGATTCAAGCACATGTTCGATTTCATCAGGTATAATAAAAAAATAACAAAATGCTGGACGCTCGAGCTTCCAGAATTTTTTTAAGGTAGCGAAGCTGTACGCAACCTTTAAGACCATCACAATGGCTTGATGATGATGATGATGCCCTCAAAAATTTTGGGACGTACCCACAAGGGGGATTGGCCAGGGCTAAATCGGTTGTTAAGTACGCGGGGACTTCAAAATACTAAGTTATTTCTGGAAAGAGGCTTTGAAAGGAAACTTAGTTATGAATAAAACCCGAATTACCCATTAATTAGCACCCTTCAGCAATTCAAACGACCTGAAGCAGAAAGAAAATTTTGAATGCAATTATATATATCCCTTTTTGCAAACCCCAAATTTGATGCGCCAATAGATAATATAAGTGGAATCAAAACAGTCAACCCCAAACGCTCAATTGGGCCCTTCAAAAGCAGTTGTCTAGCTGTTCAGATACGGCGGTAGTCGAGAAAAAAATGCTCGATTGTTTCAGGGACCTGGCACCGCACACATAGTTCCGTAGGTGAAAGTCCTGTTCTGAACAGATAGAAATTAAGCCTTGGAATCCTGCAGCGCAGCTCGGTGAAGGTCACCTCGCATTGCCGAGAACCACAGAAATGAACATTCCACCCAAACTTTAAATGTTGGTGCTCTTCAAATGATAAAAGAAAAAAAGAGTCTGAACGAGTAGCGTCTAAATGACAATATCGTCTTAATCTTGAAGATGCAAATAGAGCCAGATTAGGAATTACGAATTGAATGGGAGCTGTGACAGCGAGATTAGCTAAATGGTCCGCTAGCTCGTTGCCCCTGATGTCCGTATGGCCAGGGACCCAAGACAAGCGTACCTCCTTCACGTGCGTAGGAACAAAAACATAATAGTGCGCGGTAGAATGGAGAGTCGGAAGAGGAAGTTAATGCCGATATAACTGCCATCGAATCGAATAATATGATGATTTTTGAAACATGCTGATGATGATTTTTGATACATGATTTTTGATACAAGCTCGTCAGCTCTACTCTCAGGCTCCCTCAGCCTAAAATAATTCGCCTGAAACCGAATTAAAACCACTGGCCTGACCTGAAATGTTGAGACTCAAAATGAGCTCTTGAGGTTGGCCACCTCCTGGTAACTGTGTTAGGTCACTGCCTTTTGTAGGTTTCATTGCATAATTCTGAACACGGCCTCTGCCTACACTTTGCTACGTGAAAACCGATCGCAGAGGCTTTCTAATATACCGTGCAAATAGTTCACCTGCTGTGTTTGTCGTGGTTGTCGTCGGTAGACTGACGCACTTGGGGAACACCGGCCCTACACTGAAGAGACTTAATGCTTTGCGAGTTTGAGTGTAGTTACACCTGAAGAGCCAAATGTCTTGACCTTTAACGGAAACGATGGGTCGAAAGGCAGTTCGCATGCATACCCGGACGCTGGTGGTGGATGAGCTTCCGGGTCTGGATGCGAACTGCCTTTCGACCCATCGCTTCCGTGACTGCGTAGTGCTCGCTAAGGCATAGGGCGAGTCCTGTGTAGTGGGCCATTACTAGTTCAGTGTATCACGACTAGCGGAAGGAAATCACGCAGTTGAAGGGAGTTACGATTATATTGAGCCGGTGATCCAGTTATACTGATTGCAAAATTACTGGCTTTCTTTGCAAGAGCCTTTCGCCACCGCAAGTACCGGCTAATGCTGATTCTTAATTAAAAGAAATTGCAATAATCAGTGGTTGTTTGTGCGCGTTCGAACCACAGCACTTACTTCGTAGCAAGGGTTCTATATTTCCGAATCGTTGGGGGACACTTTGAGATGATTAACACATCTCGGCTTTTATCGGGCCAATGCGTAAAAAGCCGCGAATGGTCTGCGTAAGGGCTACTTAATTATTCTCAATCTTAACACACAAAAATAGGCTTAACCTATCATAAGTTGAAACGCCTACAGAACGGCCACAGAGCGGCCCTAATTACAAGCGGGTGCACATTACGGAATGTTGTAACAAGGTAACCAGCAAGCTTTCAGACAGCGCCGGCTTGTTTGTATTCCCCCCGTTGGTTGCCAAGATGTTAATTGGACGCCTTAACCATATGTGACTTGAATTCGCCCATACATCAAAGACCAGTACCAACTCCACACAGACGTAGCCATTAGCTCCGTCAAGCAAACGGCTTCCTCTAACCGAGGCAGACGTCCTGAAACTAAACAAAATCAGGTCCATCCTGTACATCATGACCGCTCCACAAGGAAACTGCGGCGACGCGTTACCGGCGAGGCATTTCATTCAAAGCCCAGCAGAGAAGGGTTCGCGAGTCTCAATTACCATACATTATTCTCTTTGCGCACAGAAAAGGCCTCACCGAAACCTAGGCTAAATCACGGATCTTGGGGTGCATCTAAGCTCCCACCGAGCAAAGTGTGGGCCACTTTTTATTCTTCATTTGTCTCTCGTTTTTGTTACTTCGTAATTTCCCAGCTACGCAAGGCATCCGTTGCTCGAGGAGACCTTGTGGAGCGCCGGCCTTGATGCAAGACACGTCGGTCAGTTGGACGTGGCTAATTTCAAAGCCGCAGCAGCTTTCAAGGTAGCGCACTGCGACCACTGCTGATCTCATCGCAGCACCGTCTTTTTGGAGCTGCGGAATACTGCAGTGCACTTCCATGCGGTTCACGTGGAGCGCGCGACCATTTCAAAAGTCATGGTGAAACCTGCGCCATTAGCGCATGCCGATGGCGTGTTCGCACCGTTTATAAATGGTGCCGTCTCGGCGCAACTGTGCCGAATTCGGCAACCTAATGCGAAAAGTCTGGGAAAAACGCCCGCTTGCGGACTATTATTCCCCGGGAGACCACGCCACACCTTATAAAGTGACGCTGCTCTAGTTTTATGTCACATAGATTGCCATAAAATCTATAGTGAAAGCTGAGACACTTCCGAATGTGCGCCGAGAGATGTGAGGGGAATGATACGGCGTTCCGGCTGGGGCGTTCCTCGGCATATTCAGCAGGGCTAGCTTTGCGACTGTTCTTCAGAAAAAATAGCGCTGAAACCTGACACGATACAGTAATGAGGCAGAAGTTGTTCTGCTAGTGTAATCGGGCAACGATATGACAAATACTTGTGGGTGGAAGAAACCCGTAGATATTTTTTTTTGCGTTTAAAGATGCGTTACTCGGGGGCAAACTAAGTTGGCTAATTTCCAATATACAGTTGCAAGTATATTTAGTTCTACGTCCGTACACCGCCCTCATTGTATTTCTCTTGTACGTCGTATTGTCGGTTGGTTTTGTGCCCAGGTTCCTATTTCACCAGTGAAAGTCACTCTGTGGATGTTAAAAAGACGTATCTCTCACTCCACCAGGAATTGGGTGTTTACTCTATCCACCTGCGTAACTCACTTTATGACCAAAATAAGAATGACTTCGCAGAATCGCCTGAACGAGTGTTCAAGTTCTCAATGTCTACGCCTCACCCCAACCTCCCCAACACCATAATTAGGAGTGAGGTTGGTCCGGAAGCATGGCTTAAACTTGAAGTCTTTCCTGTCGACCTGACATCGACTTCACTTCCAAGTCGACTTTGAGCCCTAGAAATTTCAGCACATGGCATACAAAGAAGGCGAAAACGTTTGCTTTATGAAGGCCTAGCAAATCAGCCTAGGCTGTTTTGCCGCAATTGAACTCTTTTTGCTCTATATTTCGACATTGTTGATGTCCAGTGTCGCGTCTTCTCTTGTTTTTTTTAACCACCCTCTGAATTTTTGGCCTAATCAGTAATGAACGATCATCATCACACTGTGTTCACTTTTCTATGTCAAATTGATTTGTGTATAAATTTACGTTATATTTCTGCATATTTATTCTGACTGCTCATGTTTTAATTGTTTTCATGTACTTTCTAACAAGAGCCCCCCCCCCCCCCCCCCCCCCACACACACCCAGTAATAAAGTATGGGACTTCTTTGTGTATTCCTTAGCAATTTATGTACTGTATTATTTGCAAACTTCGAAATAAACTCCTACGTGGGCTTCGAAAACAAATAATTCAAGGAGAGCAAAACGACGAGACCGAACACAGCATACACGCAAAAGAGACGACATTCAATCTTCAACCGAACTTGAAGCTTAATTCTTACTTCAGCCGGACTTGAAGCTTAATTCTGGCTTGAATTTTGAAGGCCCAAAGGCTTTTTATTTAATCATCCTATAAGGCCATATCTATTCCTATGAAATAGGATATACCAAGCCCGTTTAAACTCTTCTTTAGTGTTATACATTTATGCCCTGCTGGAAAGACATTTTTATGGGCACTATAAGCGATCCTATGAAAATAAAAATGCCCTGTGACCTCTTAGCAATATAAATTTGATAAGGTGAGAACCTGTGACACATCAAGCATACAGACTGACTTCCGAAACAAACGAACTAAACGTTCGCTCGATCCACGAGGTAACCCTCGCCCCCTTTACCACGTTACAATCTACAAGAGTCCAAAAGCAGGGGAAGTCGACACCTATCGTAACTAAAGGAGAGCGCGAAACAGACCGCGGTGGTCTCGAAGAGAGTTTGCGCCAAGTCCGATGGAACCTGCATACGGAAAGCGGAGCTAAAATAAGTCGTGCGCTGACGTCATTCGCGGGAGAGGGCTCGTCGTGGTCTCGAGCGTAGTACTATAACCTAACCTGTCCATCGTGGCTTTGATTCTGAACACGTTTCTGAACACACTTTTTCTAAGGCAATGCTTTACTAAGCCCGCGCAAAGCATGGTTTTCGAAACTCCTCATCACGTAAAAGTACGTTACTTTCGTTTGCTGCCAATCTCCACACTGTTGGTGACGACGGCTCGTTTGCTAACTGTATTTTTCTTTTGGTTTCCGTAAGCATACGACAGAGTTCTTCACCAGTGACTTATACTCAAACTAAAAAATATGTTGGCCGCGACACTAACATAATAAACAGGGCTGAGTGCTTTCCTGAGCATCATAAACAGTTAATTGCGGCCAAAGGCACAACTTTATATCTGTTAAAAATATTAGAGAAAGAAAAGGTGGCCATTGCCAGGTGCCACCTAATATCACCATCATTGTAAAGTTCCATCCAACATTAAAGATTCACCCACGTCCCGCGGTCCTCGCCTCGGTTCTTCAACAATATCTAAATGCGGCTATTGTAGCTGTACACCGAGGTTAAGTTCTTGGGCCGTCACTTTTCCTCGCCTACCATTGCGTGTCATCGTCAGTGCGTTTATTTGCGGCGAAGGTCTCATTTATCGTAAAATACGAATACTAACTAACATCAGGTGCTTGAGTCGTGCATTAATATCATATCCTATTGGTTCAGTACTTCGCAAGGGACACTCAGTACTAAGAAGTGAAAATAAATGCAAATTTCTCGCATCCCTCCTGATCCTCATGTGAGTAGTTAGTCGCCCGTACAACCGCTCACCTTCCCTGGAAATGCGGAAATACCACACTGTGGTATTCGGCATACCACTGTGCAGTAGGAATTCATTTTCCGCGAAATCGAAGGCATAAAATTCGTACTGATAATATTTGTAGACTTCTCGAAGGCGTTTGATCCTCTTGAACGGAAAGCGCTACTTAAGAAATTAGGTTACGCGGTATTCGCGGTAGGGCACTTGATGTTATTGAATCATACCTTGGCAACCACCAGCAGTATGTAAACATAACTCCTCTTCAACACAGTGAACCTGAATTGGCGTTCCACAAGGAAGCATATTGGGGCCCTATTTATTCAGCATTTTCATAAACTAAATTGTGTGAATTAACTCTTCCGTAAAATTTATAATCTACGCGGACGACACAAGTTTGTTTTTAGCCGATGGAAACTGCACAGACCTGATTAGCCGAGGCAATCAAATTCTAGCGAAAGTATGTAAATGGGCCTCGTCAAATGGCGTAATAATAAACAGTGAAAAAACTAAAGATGTTATTTTCCGCGCTAAAAGAAAACAAATAATTCCAATAAACAACTTAAATCTAGATGGCTGTCCCATAGAAGCTGTGAAAAGTTTCGAAACTCTTGGCGTTATGTATGCAGGGCGTGTTCTCTGGGGTTTGAAAACAGACCGGGTAGCAATGAAGCGCTCTAGAGTATTATAACTGCCTTATCTAAATCGCGAGTTACTTCCCATTGGAACAAGATTTATTATATACCATTCATTATTTATACCGTGTATTAGCTATTGTTTTTTAGTATGACGTGTCACTACAATGTCAAACGTCTCTAAAACTTTCCCGACTACAGAGCAAAGTCAATACCATAATGCCAATATCACAATACCAATACCATACCACCAATACGAATACCACAATGAATCACTCCGTTGGTCCTTTACTGAAACAATCCGAATTAATCGACGTACAAAAGCTGTTCCACTATCGTCTCTGTAAAAGATGAATAAACGAGCGCCTCCATAAAAACAATACATTAGTTAACATTGCCAAGTTGACTAGAAATAATTCTATGTGCAGAGGAGAACTCTCGAACACTGCTTTTTACACACCAGCCGGACGAACTATGGGACTAAGATGTTAAGCTCAATAATACCGAGATTACTCAACACTCTACATAAAAATGGCGTCGGCGTAGCAAATGTAACCACAAAGAACCCTCTAGCAATGTTTCTTTAGTGATGTTAACCTCACTGCGGGGGAGAGGCAGAAGCTCTGTATTAGCCGGCGTAAAAATCACCTCACTGCATTTTTCGTTACTTGCGTCCTCGAACGCAGGCTCGCACGTGCACTTAGATACGTGTTGAGCCACCTGCGAGGAGGTGTCTCCTCCTAAAGACCTTTTGGGTTCCAGCAACCTGACATTGATGCATCGGCTTGTCTGACCGATATACACATAACCACAAGGAAATGGTATAAGGTAGACAACACACTTTTTGCATGGAACAACGGTTTCGAGGAAACGGTTATATTATCTGCGCACAGGGATAAGTTAACACGCGAGATTATTGAGGCATATAATATAAGAAAAAAAAAGGGTGTGGTGCCTTAGTGTGCCGTCGATTCATTTACATGAGAGTGAGTTTGGATTTTTGCATCGCTCTGTAACGTAAAATATATCACGCGCCTTCATCCACACAGCCTGTTTCATGTCTGTCATGTTTTAGAAATGATACGCTGGATTGTGACGTATGTATGATGTCTGGTCACATGGGTTTGGGTTGTAGTATTTAAGTGTGTGTCTGTTCTAATAAAAATCAGTTGTGAGTCAGCGCTGTGGTTTGTCGTTTCTTTCACTAGTGTCCGTGTTTAAGTGCGCTACCTTCAAGATGTCCCTTAATCAAATTGCTACATTTCAAATTTCCTGCGCGCTCCTAACTTGAATATGCATCGCCGATACGGGATCTCGGAGCCTAAGTGCTTAACCGTCAGCTGGAAATGATCCAGGACAACTCCGCAAGTTTCATTTATTCTGACTACCAACGAGCGCCCACAGTCTCCACCGTGAAAACTAGATTGCGTCGGGCGTCCGCGGCGTCGCGTTGCAAAATAGCACGTTTGTGCTTACTTCGGAAAATGTATTCCCGCAGCAGTGCTCGCATTCATGCATATTTTCCCGTTTAAATCGCGTTCACAAACCAGGCGTCATTTCATGCAACACTACGGACTTCCTTAAGTCATTCGTACCACGTACCTCTAATGACCGCAACCATTTTCCTCCTGATATCACGGCGATTAGCAACCCGGATCCATTTCATACTGCATTGTGTAATATAGCTTATCTGCCGTTTTTTTATCCTCTATAGCGTACACGGGATACCTTTAAATAATTTTGCATGGGTATTAAGCGCAGAATGTTCTGGTTGTAAGTTTATTCAAGGCATGTTTTAAAATAAAGTATAGTTACGATTGAACGAGAGTTTTGTGCAAATTCAACTTCTCTAACTTGGGCAGCGCCTCTACCTTGCAAAGTAACGCTGCATTTATTTGTTCATCGCTTTTTTTTTTTTCTTTGAGATGGTAAGTATTTTGCCTGCTTACCAAAAGAACTAACTGAAGTAATCGACTGTCGTCAAACGGATTCGTCCTCTTTCCGCTTGAGACGCTTTGCTTCGCGATCCGATTCCGCCTCAACGCTCTCGAATGGCTCCGATCTATCTCCTACCCGTTGTGCCGCTGCTCGTTTCTGCCGCCATGTGATGGGAGAGTTGACGCGACGATGGGGAACGTCGCTGCCTGACTGTTCGCTCGTTCGACTGCGTTCTTCCGCCCCTTGATTAGCGCTGTATAAGCGTAGGCGGCCATCTCTCCCTACTCACGGTATGGAACGCTTCCCAGACACGTTGGTTAGGAGCCGTTTCATGGCTTCCATTAAGTGCTTTCGCATTAAAAGAAAGCAGTAGCAGCGCCGATATCTTCCCGTGATGCCACGCGAACTCCAAAGCAGGCTCGATCTCCTGCACTACCTCATCTCGGATGAGTCCAAGGTGAAACCATCCATTAGTAGTTGGACACGTGCGTTGGCCGAATCTCGCGCTGTAATCTGAAACTGCGCACCACGGGCCATGCAGTGATTACCGCTCCGATATAAGCGAAGCATGCCGGAACCGGGCCGCTTCCAATCGGGCTTCCTTGTTATGCACAGCGCCGTATGGAGCCCGGCACAAGAGGTGCTTACACAACGCATTTAAATGGAGGGTAAGTAGGAGAAAGGGAGGGAGGAGTGTCCACGGAACAAGCCCACCAGCTTATTATACCGCCGAGGAAGCCGCTCGTTTGCTTCCCACACATCTACTTGCGCATTCTGCTGTGCAGCGCTCAGCAGTGAGCCAACGCTGCATGCTGTGCAACGTGGATTAAGGGTCGTCCTGGAATAGGAGCGTAGGAACTCGCCCGGAATTAAAACATTCCTGCAGTGGCCGCTTATACGCGGAGACGTGATTTTGCGAAGCATTCGGAGCACTCCGGTTGGTCAAGCAGCGTCAGAAGCTTTCAGATGCCGCGGTATTTCTTGGAGCAGGGTCTTCAGAACAAAAGAAAATCCTCGTGTCGGATGTGTTTCCTTAGTGGGGGAAGGTGGAATTAGGCTTCTAAAGGAGTGGGGGTAAAAAAAAATCAGCAGTGGCTTAGCTCGGCTATGCCAGGATATACTTAGCGTGAGCTAAGGTTCAGCTGGTTATTCTTAGCTTACCTGGTTGTCTAGGATTAGCTTGATTATCATGCTTACTGCTGCTTCAATGACGCAAACACGGTATACGCATTATGTGACACATGTAGGCTTATCAAGCGGCTCCGGCGCAGCGTCACCAATCGCCCCAGAGCTAAGCTTGTTCCACAGGCGCACGCCGGTGTTGCTGCGACGCACGAGCCATCGGTTCCACACCCGGCCATCCCTCGCATGATCATCAAGTGGACCGGGCCGCCACGTGCGGAACGGAGGTCGGCGAAGACGCTGGGCGTGTGGGGTGTGCGAGAGACGCCGGGCAGCGAGCAACGTTCTGTGCGCCGTGTGGCGGCACTGCTCCTCGCGCATGCGCAGCACGGCTCTCCAGAAGCCCCGCGAAACTGCTCAACCTCGGCCAGTGTAGCTCACGCTACAAAAGAAAATGCAGGACCTATAACCACATTCACAACATAGTGAGTACCCAACGCTGATGGAAATAGTTCAGGTGGTTAGAGAGCAGTGGAAAACACGGAAATATGAATGGAGATACGAACAAACATGTGGTCTTTCTGGAAGGTCCTACGGAGGTTCACTTATTAAGTCTGTATAGTGTCAATGAAAGAAAGACAGTTCTGTTTTGTCCCTTTAAGAGTGATGGGTTGAACCCCCGCCCTCAGATTGTCCTACACAGACGCATAGATTTGTAGATAATTTCCGAGCGAAACTGCCATCCTCGTTTCCACGATTCTACTCCAAATTTTCAGCCCATAGTAGCAGTGGCGACCAGTACCTTCGGAATGAAGGCCATTGTAAGAAATCCCCATTACAAAAGTCCGTAAATGCCAAACGTATAACCGCGAAAGTTGGTCCCCTGACGTTATTTGGGAAAAAAATAAACACGGAGAAGTGGGAAAGGGGCTGAAGCGTCACGAGTAGACGGCGACTAAACGAAATCCTCAAGAAGTGTGTCAAGGATTAAAGAGACTTATTTTTCCTCTCCTAGCTGGTCAATGAGAGCACAGGCCCCCGTCTCACGCCTGTTTCGCTCGACCAGACATCGGTTACGTCATGTTTCGATCGATAACACGCATGTTCTCAGCTCCGCTACCGGCACGCGCCTGGACTGCCGCAAGTTCCTCCGTCCGGTTGCGCGGCTCGGGCGAGAAAGACAGAAGCCGCACTCGGGGCTCCGGCATCCGCGCGTTCAATCCTCTCGCTACTACTGCTGGAAACCGGACCACGCCGTTACCAAACGGGCGGCGTGTGTCGTCTCCGCTTATTGCACGGATCATCGGAGTACGGTATTGCACGCCAGCGCCCCTTCCTCATTCAAGGCCGCGAAACTCTCCGCTCGGCTCGGAACTGCGCCGGAGGCGGCCGCTAAGAACGCCAAGGCCACCGCGGTGGTTCACTGACCGACGTCGCCGCTACAGCTGCTCCGAGGCTCAGCGACGTCGGAGGAGGAAATCTCTCTTTCAGGGTGGACTCTCCGTCGTGGTTACGACCCTGAGTTGTTTACGTTTCTCGAGCTCCTTCTTTCGGGGATCCGGGTCGGTGACTTCGAAGCTCTTACCGCAGCTTTCACGAAAGAGAGTCGCTTGTTCGAAAAGGTGACCTCACGGGTTGCGAGGGGTCAGGCAGCAACACCGGCAAGCGGGCACCCTTTTATCAGCCGCGCTTCAAGTGGGAGGCGCGTTGCGGTTTGTGTCTGCGTGCGTGCGGCGTGACCGGAGGCTATAACCTCCGCCGGAGGTATATCCGTACGCACGCGTGGAATGCAAGCAGTGGTCTTTGCAACAAAGCGCGTACACGCGAAGGAACTGAGAAACTGCGCATAGAAAACGGATTCCGGGAAAGCGCTCTAGCCGCGGGCACGACTTAATGGCTACCAGGACCGAAACGACTCGGCACCGCACGTTGAAGGAGGGAGAGAAAATATTTGCGTCCACGAGGTCCGGAGAAAACCTTGAAGGAGGACCTGAACCCGTGGTGGTTGTTCGAGGCGATAATTGCGCCAGCGGTCGTCTTCCCTTGTTTTTCACGACGCCTTCGGTAGGTAGCTAAGAATTTGGGTGTGCACAAAACAACGGATGGTGTTTGTTGGCACATATGGTCAAATAATAGGTCTGGTCTTTTCTTCAGCGCAATACGCAGGAAAAAGATCACTGTAGAAGGCGGAGTTATGCTATTTAGAAAACATGCTTTTGAGAAGGGGGCAATACACGCTGCACCATGTTTTGTCTCCAAGTTTCTGCCCCGTAGGTTCAACTAAGAGGGTTCAATTTAAATTGAGGACGACACAGCGAGCAATGGAACGGAAGATGATAGGTGTAACATTAAGGGAGAAGAAGAGAGCGGAGTGGGTCAGGGAACAAACGCGTGTTAAGGACATATTAGTAGAAATTAAGAAGAAGAAATGTACCCGGGCAGGGCATGTACCCAGGCAGGGCAGGGCAATATAGCAGTTGGTCATTAAGGGCAACAGAGTGGATCCCTAGAGAAGGCAAACGTGGCCGGGGGCGGCAGAAATTTTGACGGGCAGATGAGATCAAGAAGCTCGCGGGGATGAATTGGTCGCAGTTAGCACAGGACGGGGATAATTGGAGATTAATGGAAGAGGCCTTTGCCCAGCAGTAGGCGTAGATAGGCTGGTGGTGACGGTGATGATGCTTTGTCGTTCTGCATCATTGCGTTGTGTACGGCATCTCTCGAAAGTCAAGTTATCTGGGCTCCCGAAGGATGAAGGAATGCTCACGTGGGTTTAGTACTGCCACTTTTCTCCTTAAAGAACTGCGGAAGAAAGACAGAGATGGCGGTGTTCAAAATTTTGGCGGCAAGATTAGGGATGAGAGGAATGGCACAAAACGGAAGGACTGACTCCTTAAGCCCTTTTCCAATCATCCTGTGCAGGCTAGTCCGAATTTCACTGAAATGACTGGCTGGTTGGTTTTCTGGCCTCCCATAGCAAGCAGGTTATACTAAGTTATAGCAGCACGTGCAATTCCCCAAAGTAATGCCTAGTAATACCTAGTGATTTCGAGTCATTTAACTAAATTGTAAATATTTAAAAGTATTTTCAAGTCATTCCAAGTAATTTCTGAAAATTCCAAACAATTGCAAGTAGTTCTGCAAGTAATTACCTCTTACCAAACAATGCTTGTCATTTAAAGAATGAAACTGGCGTTTTTTTTTCCTCTTGGGTGGCGTACGGAACTCCCCAACAACTCACCGTAGGGGCCTAATGGAAGATAACACTACAAAACCTAATGCAACGTACGTGCAGGCCGATATAATGCAATTTTTTTTTTGGCAGAGTAAACGTAAAACAGGCGGAATGGAGTACGAAGTATGATTCAAGTGTCTTCGGTGCACAGTTACATTAAACGTGCTTAAGAAACTTGACCTGCGGCAACCGAACATTTCTTCGAAGTGTTGAATAGTTGTCTAATGTAGTTGGGGACAATGAGAAGATAGTAATATCCTGACTAAAAATGGTTAAAAAGATCAGAAGACCGCCCAAGTCCGTCTATACTCAACTAAACGCTGAGAGGGAGTAGTCCTTGATTAACCTGTGCGCTGCACCCTTTTCATGGCGGGCTGTTTGTCTTTACTCTTAATTGTAATCACAGTAACGTAAACACGTAAACCGGAAGCCGACGAATGGAATTCTGCGATGCCAGGTCGTGCAAAAAGTTTTTCCCAGCAACAGGCGGCCTGCCGTAACTTTCAGAAGGGTCGTATTTCAGCGTTGGTACGTGATATACTATCGAACGGCTTAAAAGCACGAAAAAAGTTCAGGGAAGCCTGCACTCGCGCGAAAGGCTTTAATGGTGCGGATGTTGTAGGTGAGCATTTCCGGGCACACAGTTAAGTTTCAGTACCATTGTTTCTTTGCATAGTTGTAATCGTCGTCATATGCATTGAAGAAGAGGTCGTCGTCTTGTTCGCGGTGAGTGGTGGATGCAAAGTCATCTTCAACAATGTATAGACTTCAACCAGCTCAACTGGTGAAGCTTGCACAAAGTCGCGCAAGGCTTGAACCAGAGCGAAGCTGCAAGATTTCTTTATACGTGAGCACTGAAGGACACATCACGAGATCATACAAGTTTGAAATTGTTTATTTACATGTCCGTCGTTGCTTTGCGTTGTGCTTGTAGTAGCCCTCGTCATATGCATCCACATCGTCGTTTTCCTCATGCCAAGCATTAGATGCTCGGTTGCGCTCTACAACAGCGGTAAGTGAGTGAGTGAAAACTTTATTGCATAACAGCCAGTAATCCTGGAGGAGGAGGAGGAGAAAAGCGAAAGGAAAGGCCGAGAGGTTATCCAGGCTGAGAGCCCGGATTGCTACTCGGCACTGGGGAAGGGGTGTTCAGGGATAAAAGAGATGGCAGGCGAAAAAGGGGGGGATAGGAGCGGGGTCGCGCACACACTTTAGTCCCTTCGTGGGCACTAGAGCCTCTCAGCTAAACCTGTGTCCTTCATAAAACGCAGAAGGACTTTTGTTGCCTTCTGCGAAGTCGATTGTAGGGGTCTTTGTCCTAGAATAGTCTCTAGCTTGAACTGTTGATTGTCCAATCTTCTGAGCTCGGCTGCCAAAACGCGTCCTTTCCGATGAATACTCGGGGCAACAACAAAGCACATGGTCGATTGTCTCTTCAACCTCGCAGGCGTCGCAGTGAGCACTACTGGCCATCCCGATGAGGAAGGAGTAGGCTTTCGTGAAGGCCACTCCCAACCACAGCCTACAAAGTAAAGTAGACTGTGATCGAGTCAGCCCACACGGAAGACGACGCTGGAGTAGAGGGTCCTGGTTGTGGAGGCGCGGGTGCACAAAGCCCGGTGTATTCCATTGAATAATGGAAGGTCCTCCGCGCGAACTGACGAAGCAGCCTAGCGGCATCAGTCCTTGCAAGCGGAAGCAAGATGGTCCTTTCACTGTCATGGCCTGTCCGGGCAGCTGCATCAGCCGAGACATTGCCGGTGATTCCACAGTGACTTGGCAGCCACTGAAATACAATGTTATGGCCCTTATGACAGCCTGGTGAAATAATTCCCGAATTTCTGTCACTAGTTGGTGCAAAGGACCGTAGCGCAGGGCTGCTCGGAAGCTTTGCAGGGCGCCTTTGGAGTCGGTAAAAATGGACCATTTTTTGGGGAGAAGCTTCCATGATGTATTGAAGAGCTTCACGAATGGCTGCAAGTTCAGTAGCCGTCGAGCTCGTTACATGGGCGACACGGAATCGAATCTTGGTTGATTCTGATGGTATAACCACCGCACCTGCCGAACTCGAGGACGTCACAGAACCGTCTGTGTATACATGCTTCCGGTCATTGTGTTGTTCGTACAGTAACTGTATAGAAAACTGTCTGAGAGCCAGTGGTAGTAAGTCGGCCTTTTTTCCAATGCCCGGAACATGCAGACGAATGTCCGGTGTTGCCAGGCACCACAACGGGGAGGACGGTGTGACCGCAGGCGTGTAGTCTGACGGTACCTCAGCCCTGTGCGCTGCGACAATGGCTGCAAAGGAAGAGCGTGGTCGCCTCTGGGGAAGCTGCGCAAGGTGGTGACTTGGTAGCCTCGTGAGGAGCCTGATGTGTAGGCGTAGCGTCTCAGTGGTCACATAAGTTGCTGTAGGATAGTCTTGGGCAATGTATAATGTGCCCACTGTTGAAGCACATCGCGGCAAACCAAGACACGTGCGGAGAGCCTGCGCTTGGATGCTTTGGATCACCCGGGCGTCGGCCAAGAGCCATTGGCTCTAGCAGCGTCTTCGGTCAGGTAGATTTTTTTTTGGTAAAGCCACTGCGCGTGCCGAGGGCACTCGGCGGTCGCCGCGAGGCACGCGCTCACGAGCGCTCGGCATTTTTTAAAGACGATAGTCTTTCTTGGGCTACTTAAACGCAGAAATTTTGGTCTGTCTGTATGTCTGTCTGTCTGTCTGTCCGTCTGTCTGTCTGTGACTCGATTCAGCCACCCGGCCCAAAGCTAAAACAATGCCTGCGCAATAGTCTAATAGTCACAGCTAAATCTACCCGTATAGGTCCGGTGTAATGTTCATACTTGTCAATATTGTTGAAGAAGAACAAGACAATACGCAAATAGAAGACAACAGATTAATAAAGAAGTGATATTTGCACTGTTCCTTTACAAAAAATCATACATGCTTGATTTCTGCGAAATTAAATACTTCATCAACTGCAGAAAAAAAAAATTCACTCCGCCGTCGCCTGCTGTCGCCCGCGCCACCATAGTTTCTGGCGCCATTTTAAGAAATCAACCGGCAACAGTTACGAAAGGTTCCACTAGATAGGTTCCACGTTCTTCTTGCAACTCACGTGGAGTAGGGAAACGTGGTTCTATAAACGTTGAAGTAAGGCGCCTCGATTCACGAGCGTCTTCTCCGTACGGCAGCGTTGGCATCGAGACACCTGCCTGGAGCAGTGGAACGCGGTAAATTTAAAATGCTTTAAGCAAACCTTTGGCATCTTTACCTTGGTAGGAGCGCGACGCAAGAGGAACAAAATGAGAGGTGATCTGGAAGGCGAAAGAAGGCATTTACTTGGCAAAAGTCGATAGACTATCGTCTTTTGTCGACATTTGCAACGAAAGGAGCAGATACGCGGCCAATTTTTGGTATTTTCTCCTGCAGCATCAAACTTACGGCTTGTACAATAGCTCTGCTGTTAATACCCATTAGACATCTAAATCGTTTGGACACACTGGCACAACTTGGACACAACTGCAGAGAATACGCCCCACGCTTTTCACCTACGACTGGAACTTGTGCTCTGGTAACGCCAAACAGCATGTAGCACATTGTGTGGGAATGTAAGGGCGTCATGGAACTACGAGAGGTCCTCACAGTGACGCTGCAGCAGTGAAAGGTCCTGCTGACGAGCGATGTCCTGGAAAACCAGCGTGGCCTGGTGACCAGGACCAGTCAAGCTGCAGCTCGCCATGGACCATCCACCATGGATGACCGATAACCATCCCGCGGTCCTTTCTTCCTATGCAAAGGGAGTAATAAACGCTTCTTCCTCCTCCTGGGCAACCTTTTTTGATTGCACCAAAGGTACTGCCCGAAACGGGACAGTGGGATGGATAAGTTAGGAGCCACAGCCGTATGACAAAAACAGCGTGCAAAATCAGAAGTGTAAAAAATATAGATACAAAACATGCTTACTAAACCCCTCTTCGTCTATCCTTCATTAGAAGTCGATTCATGGGAGTCTGAATTAAAAGAATCTCTACGTCTTAGCTATACAACAGAACATAGCCGTGCAAGTTTTAACTCCCAGACGCACATACCTATGTACGGGACACATGCAATAGGCGTCATAAATAGCAATAAACTTTGGCATGCGACCTGTACAAGACCTTAATTAATTTTTAGCGCCTCTAGTGCGACACAAACACATTGAGTAACGCACGGCCTATGAACTTAAAAGCGACCATTAATATACAGTAAACACATATCCATGCTGGGAATAGCAGTCGCTCCCGAGTCGTGGGCAGTGTTTACGACTGTCCAACGTTAATTATAAGCGATTGTGCCGTTGAGAGCTGCAGCTCTGTGGCGGAGACATGAACGCAATGTTTTTTTACGCAGCCGTCTGTCAAGGACGATAGGCGTGGCCTTCTGGTCGGCAAGGTCGCTGCCCGACGATTGTAGTTGCGCTAACGATGAGAAAAATATGATCGATGTCTCCACCTGCCGGAGACTGTAAAGGTGCGCTTCACAGTGTGTAAGAAGGTCCGCTTTAAGCAACAAATCCGCTTTCCGTTCACTGTGATTTGTGATTCGGGTTTCAGAAGAAAAAAAACATAGGGGACCTGTGAGAAAGATTGAAAGACTTTACCGTCAGTGATGCCGTGGTATGTTAATGGAAAAGCTGACCTTAAGTAAGTTATCATCCGTAACGTGAGCGGCGATCAATTACATCACGCTTCTGCGGGGCCCATCGATTTGTCTTCATGATTTTATTACGCCCATTAATCACCCGAAAGCGCAGGCGAGTACGCCCCGCAACTTTGCTCATAATTGGAAAGCTGTAAGGAACACACAGGTGTGGGGAAAGTAAAAGCACAAGTGCAACCGGACTGCATGCTTTCCTCATATAGACCTGCCCTGCCACTGAATCACTCTTCTTACTTTCCTTGCTGTCTTTTACTTTCGGACCACCTCTCTTACCACTTTTTTCTTTTCCTTCCTCTACGACTCCTTCCATATGCGACGCGGCGAAAGAACGAACAAAAAAAACTGCAGCATTTCTTCTCAAAGACTAGTCTGTAAGGATCTCGCGCATCCTTTAACTATATAGATCTGCGTTTCAAAAGTAATCAGGGTAAATTACCTAACACAACACTCTAGAATGCTCTCTGCAGTAGGACATTCAGTACGGCCGCGTAACTAGCGACCCTACTGTTGGGGATAGTTAGCTGCAAGAGCTGGGAATTATAAACAAAGCCGGCAAGCGTGCTAGCGGCAAAAAAAACAAACAGAGCAAATGTGCAAGAATAGATTGTTTCTGTATTTGATGACGAGGTAAGGTGTTACAAAACGGCCCCATGCAGCAAAGCTTGTACACTCTTTTATTTGTGGAATTTTATTAACGAATGTGGCGCCGAAGTTGTCTGAAACGTGATGAGGGATTGACTAAATGAGGGATGAGGGATTGTGCCCCACCACCGCTGTCTCTGACTGGAAACGGTACCTCTAAGACTTTATGCCAAAAGGTACTATCGAAATTGTCTCGTGGCGTCTAGTCAGAAATGCTAGCTTGCAGTTACAGCCAGAAATGTTGCTGTATTCTCGAGTTTTGTCCATTTTGCGTCCCTTTCAAAAGTGTGGCGAGCCCTGACTGGCTAAAATCAAACAACCGGAAGTCTGTACGTAGCAGAAATAGCTTGCAGTTGTTGGTTGTTTTCAAAAGGGACAGTTACGAGAATACCGCCCCAGGTGTGTTCACTTCCGGGTTACTGACACACTACAAAAAGAGAGGGATAAGGGAGGGAGGGAGGGGGAGATATTTGTGCTAGGAGGACGTCAGGGTTAGGGGATGGGGAAGGATGGGAGGATACAGGGAGGGAGGCGAATTGGAAATACTGAGCATGGAAACGCAGTGGTTAAGGAAAACTAGAAGGCTAATGACGAAATACGGAAAGAACAGTGGAGAATCAAAGACAGCCAAGGTAACCAGAAAAGAAGCACGGCAGATAGAAACGTATAAACGGAGAGAAAAAATGGAAGCTAGAAAGTCGTTCGAGATGTACAGGGCAGAGGAATTGGACATCAGAAAGGAAAATTTCCCCGATAATGCCATAGGGCAGTGCTTTGCTTTTTGAGGCAATAGAGCAGGTTGCTTGACGAACTAAGAGCTTTTCGGGGAAGTATACAGAAAATAATGGGTATCGTGGTCTGCGGACAAGAAACAGAAAGTATGCGGCACATCGTGTTAGAAATGCGAGTGTATCCATCCAAATCTACATGAGGGACATATTCGGCGTACACAAGCCCTAGGATTTAAGGGTAGCACAGAGGGAGTTCACTTCAAGGACTGTCGAAGCGACGAAAAGAAGATTAGAATGCTGGTGAACGAAAAGCAGAGAGGGGAGTATTGCCTAGGGCAGGCTACCACCTGCAAAAGAAAAAAAAAATAAGTGTTTTGTGCCTGCCCTATGAGCAGCGCTACTGTTAAACGAAGAGTATACAACATAGATATATTAATTTTTTCTTCGTAAGATGACACGTCATCACCCCGTTTCAAAGGGGATACCACTAGCAATCAATCAATCAATCAATCAATCAATCAATCAATCAATCAATCAATCAATCAATCAATCAATCAATCAATCAATCAATCAATCAATCTATCTATCTATCTATCTATCTATCTATCTATCTATCTATCTATCTATCTATCTATCTATCTATCTATCTATCTATCTATCTATCGGGGGAATGGGAGCGGGGTAGTTGAGGAGGAGAGGGGAACAGGAGGGAGAGGTAGGTGTAATGCGAAACAACGAGAGAGAGGGGTGGTGCCAGGATAGAGCAAGTGCATGAGATGTGGTAGGACAGGGGTTGCGGAGATGGAAGGGGATGATGAGGAGGACGAGGGGCATGCGGAGGAAGCCGGAAATAGGAGGGTGGAGAGGGGGTGAACCGTCAGGGATTTTTCACTCACGAGAAGGACAGAAGGGAAGGGAAGTGGTGGAGGAGTAAGAGGAGGAATGGGGGAGGGATGAGGAGGGGCGTAACGGGACCTTGGCAGCAGTTACGCTACCATCTTTCGGCCTCAGTTTCAGCGAAGCAAGCTGATGCGCGGCGGCCATTTTTTTTTGTACATTTCAGCGTTTGTCAGCCTGAATCCCCCGGTACAAAGTTTTCTGGAGCTATTTGCGCAACACTGCGAAGGTATCGCAGCGCGGGAACTTGGTTGTTCTCACGATGTCGTATAACAGCGCTACATCTTATTCCCGAAAACTGAGAGAGGGGGTGGGGGAAGTTGTTTACGGCTGACGGCCGACTACACCCGCTTTATTCTCCATTGAGCGTTCGCTGACCGGATGGCCACACTTGTGTTCCAGCATCCATTGTTTTTATGAGACTTGCCCCAGTAAGGGGTAGCATGGCCGTGAGCATAAAATTTCCGACTCATGCGTTCTTCATTCGGCTGGGTAGAAGCACGCCAAACGCAATCTCAAAAAAAAAAGAAAGAAAATTTTCAAAAACGCTCACGTGGGAATTATTCTTTTCTCTTTAAATTGTTTTCTTTCAATTGTTCAAGCATTATTTCCAACTACTCTGTTAGACACCGTGCCCCTTTAAAATTGGCCTCAGTATACATGAATGCGTGAATTGCATTGCCTAGGAGACATTCTCCCCCCGAACACCAGCTGGTCTTTTACGAAAATATGAAGTCCCTAGGGGCTTCTAATAAATACCTTCGTAATACCCTACGGACCCCTAGAAAACGTTATGCACCTATCCCCTTTACAGTCGACTGCACTACTATATACGCAAATGCATAACTGATGGTAAATTTACGGCTTACTTCATGAGTATTTCACTATGAAACCGCCTCCCTAGCCATCTAAAACCCCCTCGCACGTCAGCACAGTTCAGTAGAAGGGTGAAGCAATATTTCATTACACTCTTATTACAGACGGATAGATAACTTCACAGGATTCCTCCAATGTCCAATGTTTTTAAGTTCTTGAGTGATTCGTCATTGCTTCATTATGCTTGTTTATACGAATTTTTTTGTGTAAGCTTTGAGTTGACAGTTAACCTCTGAATTATGCTCTAGGTATGTTGATGATTGTATTGTTCAACCTTTTATGTGATATTACTCTTGTACAATGACCAAACTAATTTGTCTATGAATTGTTTTTTTTTTCGTGCTAATCAGGTTCCCTTATTCAGTAATGTATAATGGTCGCTGCTTTCAAACGTAACAGTGTTTGATATCTCTTCGTGAGAGGTCCCCCGGACAGTTCTTGGAACTCCGGGACCTCCTCCTGTATTGCGTTTGAACAATAAACAAACAAAATATTTTGGAGCAATATAAGCAGTCGGATATCAGATTATAAAGGTTCTATGTCATTTATGGAATGCCTACACTAGATTCCTGTTATTGCCCGAGGTAATTTTTCCTGGGGCATTAAAAAAACTATCTTATATGAAAATATGAAGGTCCCAAAAATAGAACTGCAGTGGGACAATGGGTATTACGCGACAGGCGGAATTTCACGGGATGTCGCCAGAGAGTGCTTAAGCATTAAAAAACTCTGCGTAAACTACGTTAGGTGAACGTAAAGGACACCATGGCTGTCTAAATCGACTCCCCCACATACAGTACAGCCATCCATATTGCCTAAATGTAGCCCAAATGTAGTTTCTTTTATGCAAGCATCTTTATAAATGCGTGCGTAGCTCGTGTTAGCGACTGCACAAAATACCTTTTCATGGGTTCTTTGATTATATTACGAGATGTACCCGTGGCTCCTGCTAAATGCGTACGTGAGCAACTCTGTAAGTCACAAAATCCACCCTCCTCAACGTTTTTTCCACTCGACATTCCATTCGTGGGTGGTGTGGCTTGTAGAGCCAAAAGCACAGCAGACTGCTAACGAGTTAGCCTGCTGTGCAAGTTTCTTGTGGACCCCGCCTATATATGCCACCGTTACACACGTTTTCGAGGAGGATTTTATCGTAGTCATCGCACCCTGTGTTTTGACCGACGCCTGGCTAAGGGGAACTAACTGTGAATTTCTTACGGACGGGAAAAATTTGAACCATCTGTGGAGGTATCTTCGGCTCGTTTTATCGTCGCTTTCTCAAGGCAGCCGGCTACACAAATACATTCCTGTCCGTACATGGATCTCTCGTTCAGGCTGGCCTGTTAGTCTTATTTTTTAGAGCTTGAGCGCACTGATTGTTAAGACATGAACTAAAAAGGGGGAGCTACAGGAAGGGTAAATGGATGCAACTAGCGAAAAAAATCAAACACTCTCCCTACAATTATCCCAAGTTAGAGGCACCGTTAGTCCAAAAAAAGCCTTAAACAGACAACTTTAGCCAGGACAATTCATTTAAAGTTCGACACATTTTCCTGAAAGAAAGTTCTGGTACTTCAAACACGTAAATGCTTCAACGAGCTGGAAGATCCAACGAGACGAATGGTCCAACAGTGGCTCTTTCGTCTCGGTGGATGTTTCATCTGGTTTGACATTCAGGCTCGACTGGACTGTCTATCTCGGTGTGTCTTTCGTCTTGGTGGACATTCATGCTGCATTAGACCTAAGGCCTCGGTGGATATTTCATCTTGCTGATTACGTGACAGATTGGACCTTCCGTCTCGGTGGATCTTTCGTCTCGTTAGACATTCAGGCCACAAACGAGCTCATGCATAGCTAAAAATGGCTTAACCCTTCCACGAGCAGAGCATTTAAAGTTGCGCAGTAATAAAGTACTTTAATTGGCTGAAAGAAACGTAAGTGCATTGTCGTCCAAGCGTGCCCGAACTCGCTCCGAAGAGGCTGTTTATCGAAATCAGAACAGCTTAACTCAGTTGGACTAGAGTAGTTGAAGTGTAAAGGCTGTTAACATGCTTAAGAATCTTCTGTCCCGCACCAACAGACACCAGTCTTTGATTGTGGCTAGATAGCCGGAGCCTGCCGCTTAGAATAAGGCCCCGCAGCCTATAGGCCCAGGCAGCGCAGCAAGGCCTGACCAGGGTGTGTGTATGAATATGTGTATGGGCGCGGGTGTATGTATGTACGTATGCATGTATGTGTATGTATGTATGCATGTACGTATGTATGTATGTATGTATGTTATGTATGTATGTATGTATGTATGTATGTAGTATGTATGTATGTATGTATGTATTGTATGATGTATGTATGTATGTATGTATGTATGTATGTATGTATGTATGTATGATGCTATGCATGCATGCATTCATGCATGCATGCATGCATTGCTATGTATGTATGTATGTATGTATGATGTATGTATGTATGTATGTATGTATGTATGTATGTATGTATGTATGTATGTACGTACTTACGTTGCGCTATGCACCACTCGCTATCACGTCGCTATGCACCGCTCTACTCCGTCTGCCCTGTATGTACTTTCCGGCTGCCGCCTTGTCTCAACAAATACGACGAAGCTGTAATACACCGAGTACGCCTGAACGTCGTTTACACTCGCCTCTTCCGGTTCAAGCTTCAGCACATCTGGAGCTCAGATCTGGAGCTCTGCGATCTGGACACGTAATCATGGATTCGATGCACGCCTGTAGCGGCCATATTTCTGTGGGGACAAAATACAAAGAAAAAACCCCCGTACACAAAGTTTTTGCTCGCGTGCATGGTTATCTTCAAAATTCCGGCATTTACCTCTATCGCTAAGGCAAGCCGCGTCCGGATTACTGGTTTAAAATTGTCTACACCGCGTGTGCAAGGCCCGTACACGTGGCCGGCGGAGTAGTCTAAAGGAGAGAGAAAGACACTTTCTATTCCTGCATTGTTGCACCGCACGCCGCCGGCGTCCTCATGGCTGTCCCGCCAAGGTCGTGGAATCTGCCGCTGCACAGCGAGCACTTGCGGTGCGACCTCCCAACATTGTCTAGCATGCCAATGAAGCAGCCGGCCCGCTCGACGATGCAGATCACAGCGTGGGGTCCGCCCCATCCCTTTCCCGCGCAAAAATTGCTGCCTGAGGACCTAAACTTCTGGTGCGGAAAATCTGCATAGCGGTGACGCGTTCTAACGTTCCTTACACGCCGTTGTCCGAATCATCACGGCGTGAAATATTTTCGCCCGGCGACAGTTCAGTGCATGACGTGCGAGCATTGGAAAGTTTCAAGACCTGAAGCTTTCGAGTGAATTCTGCTTATTAAAAAAACAAAATGTCCCTGCCTGATCGCATTTCGTCGCTTGTGTCATCTTCCAAAGAAATGTGCGTTGCTGAAAGATCCCATTGCGCAAGGCCGACTGATCCTGTATGAAGACGCAGGAATAACAAAGTATCGAGGCTCTGCAAGCAGTTCCGGCAGCTTTCGGGATTGTGACTTAACACATACCCCGTCGCTACCATTCACTACACGAACGCGGTTTTTGCGTACACCTTTTGCAGATAATACAGCAAGACATTGTGGTCGAGGAAGAAAAGGCTACGGACTCCATGCCATGCAAGATGGGTGCGAAATACCGTTATCCGACGCCTTTTATTATGTAAAAGCGGAAATCTGAGAATCAGCCGGAATATCATTGTTGACAGCTAAAGTAGGCTTTCCTGGGGCTTGCTTCCCCGTATTTTGCTCTGGCCAGAACTTTGCCGCGGCAGCCAAAGTGTTAAACACAAGAAAAACGAACCACTATACTCGGAGATTCGAGCCCGACCGCCGTTTCTGAGACCATGCTTTTGAAAGCAAAAGACACACGTGGGAACATGATTCACCAAATTATCTCTGCCCCGAAAGAGCAAGTCAAATGTCCAGCAGACGCACGCTGTCTGTCATATTGCGTTGGATTACCCTAATGAACATAGAGATTTCTAAAGAGCGAGATTTCTAAAGAGCGTCGCCCCGGTCCCCTTGACAAGAAGTGAATAAAGCGGGCTCAGTGTTCGAATATTAAAAGGCGTACCCGGACAAACTTTCACTTACACGGGACCTCGACCGAAAACGGCAGTGCCGTGACCCGTATAAAGCTGCCGCGGTATGCCGGCGTCGAAACGGCGCCCGTACTTCCTGACAGGAGCGGCGGCAGTCAAGGCGTACACCGTTCATCAAGCAGACCACGGCCGGCCGGAACTCTTCTCAGCGAGGGCGCAGCGGTCCTCTCCCGTGGCGGAGAAGTCGGCCCTTCCTCCACGGAGGAAAGAGATCCGGCGTGGCCGCGTTTCCGACAGGAGTACGCGACGTCGACGTCGTCGAGGAGGCAGGTATCCCGCGGTCGATGACGTCCGCAGCGTCCAGGTGTGCGTGGCGCGTGGACGGAGGGGAGAGGTGCGCCCCCGGGCGGCGGCGGCGGGGCCTTGACAGTGGCTGGTCGCCAGCGAGGGTCAGGGTCATGGCTGGGAAGGGTGCTACTCCTCCCGGCCGCCGCAGCATCCCCGGTCTCTCTGCTCCAGTCTGGCCGCTGGCCTCCGCACAAGTCGCCGCTCCACCGGGACTGCACACTCCTGCGTCCGCGCCACTACACGCGCTGCCATGAACAGGTGAGAAGCACGCGCATCGGACCCCTGCTGCGCTGGAAGCCACGTCTTGCTTCTGCACTTCGGCTGTGGCTCCGTTTCCGATTTTTTCTTATCTGTAACGACGGCGAAGGAGGCGGACAAGTCACGTCCTCAAGCGGATTCCGGGCCATCAGAGGCCGGCTTGCAGCTGGAGCTGCTGTAGCCACAGCGCCGGCTTGCTGGGGACTTTAAAAAATATTGACAGGAAACCTATTTCTCGGAGACGGATACTTGGACTGATATTCAACGTTTCGGAATTTTAACTGTCCGTATCTGTACACACGTTCCCGCAACAGGGGGTTAGACTCACTGGGAAGTAGCTGAGCCACTTCGAGCGGTCTTCTTGGTTCTGTACCATGCCTGGGCGGCAACTTTTTTTTATAAGGACAGATACAAATGTCCATGCAGAGAACCTTATCTTCTCCTGAAATGACCTACGAGCAAAAGAGAGGGTCGTTGAGGGATCGGGATAATATGGACACCGGTTGAATGAGCAGTCCTGCCGACAACTTTCTTCCTTCTTCTTTAATCTCCTTCCGCTTCGATTAAAGGCATATAAGGTACCTAGCGGGCAGGATACTTGCAGTAATTCGCTGGGCAATCATTTCACAGCGGGAAAGAACGAATGCGTTGTTTTGCGTTCCGGACCGACCCCTATCCGCTGCCTCCCTGGGTATTGTGGTGACTGCGATCACGCACACCAATCGTGCCTGCATGGCACAAGCCACATGTTACGCTCAGGGAAGGGATGACCGCTACGGGTGCGGCGGCAAACGTATTCCAATTCACAGTTGTGGGAATACACCAGTTGCGAAACACCCCCTCGGAATGTGACACCCAGATGCCCACCTCCTCGCCTGTCTTGGCAACTTTGTATCGGTGCTACGTTTGCCGGCGAAAAAAATTTACCAAATGCAACTGAATTTTTGCAGACTTTTCTACGCCTAATTACACTTCCTTGAACAACAGAAAGCCGCCATTTCGATTCTTTAAATGTTTTAAGTGATTCGTCCCATCCGTTGAATATCATGATTCATCATCTAATATGGCAGCTTAAAACGTAATCACTCGTAATTCCCGAATCACGGGGCAAATCAAAACTCACTATTGATGCATGGGCCATAGGGAGATTTTTGCTGGTATTATACATCTTTAGTAATACTTTTTGGGGTAATAGTTCTCATGTCATTGATTTTTCATAAGGTGGAATAAGTTGACCGACGAGAAGTATCTACCTGGAATTTCTCGCGCTAATTAAGCAGAGGGCAGTAGCGAATAAGTGTTTTATTAGAATCCACCCCCCTTTAAAATGTCCGTTATGTCAATAAGTTCGCTTGATTATTCTATTACTTAAATTACTGGCACTATAGTCAACCAGAAGTTCGATTTATCATTTTATAAACAACAAGAACAGAAAAAAAAGAACGCCCGTTTACAAAATGAAAACTGAGCGTTAGGAATCTTCGCGTTGATCAAACAGTGTCATTTTGTTAACTTGGTCAGAATTTTTTTTCATACGCACTAATATTAAGGTGGCTTGAGGTCCATTAAGAATGTAAAATATCGGCTTTTCTTTCAGCTACTCCACTAACGATACGCACGGTATGTTGAACCGCAATCTATACCAAGCCCACCTTAGTGCCATATCAGGTCAATAACACTCAAGTACTGGGCTTCTGGATCCCCTTCCGATACTTTCACTGCAACAGTGTTGCGTACACAGCTCAAACAGCGCAACGTTCGTTGATCCCTTAAATCGCCCACTACATTTCCTTAACATAATAGGGGAAAGCCACCCAACGCAAGGAAACACACGTGCTTACATACGTAAGGCCGGGTCAGACTCAAACGTCTAGTCCCCGTCGTACGTTTGCACTTGCCCACAAAGCGCCGATAGCCATCAGCGAACGGGCCCCGCAGCGGTCGTCCACTTTCGTTTTCTTGCACACGACGTAAGTGCGCTTCGCCGCAAGGCAGCGTCGCTCCTTGCCCGCCTCCGCCCCTAAATCTCCCGATAAATCTTTGCCCGTTGAGAGCCCGAGGTAGATAATGGTCATAAAACCTCCATTCTGCATACCGCAAAGCCCCCTCGTTCCCCCGCCGTTTCTCTTTCATTTTCCTCTCGTGTCTGTCTGCCTTTCCAGGTCGGTATGGTGGTTGATAACATTCCACATTCAGTTCTCCCGCCCTCCCCTCCCACCACTGCCGGGGCTATTCTTAAGCACAGAGGAGCGCTAAATGGCGCATGCAGTATTCGCCATTCACCGTGAACAGCCATCACACGGGATCGAAGGCGAGGGGAAATGATAAAAAAAGATTCCCATTAAGGAAATCTCCCTGCCTCCCCTTACGCCATCATACCCGGCAAAATACGTGCGCGCGAGCAAGGAAGACTAATCTACCGGCTACTGGCCATGCTTATTCCCTTTTTCTCGGGTTTTTGTTTTTAATTCTTTGCGCGCAGGGAGATACGGGACGTGTGCTACACTGGCCGGAGCAACGCCAGGAATGTTGAGCCGACTAAGCGAAAACAAGGAATCGGAAGAGAGAAGGATGTGTTGGGAAAGGAAGAGTCCGGTGTTGCGTGTCGAAATTGCTCGGCGGTCCAGGATATCACTGGGGCAATAATTGCGATTGCAAAATGGCGCATTAAAGCCGGAGAACTGTGCGGCTCCCGTTCCAACCGGGCTACATTCTTTTGACTCCAGACGCCGGCGTTTCGGTGCCTTCTTCCTGCGAACGGTTCTGGCTCGTCGGAAACACGCGCAACTTTATGCATATCTCGGCTTCTTTTTCTTATTTGTAGCTTGGGTGTTTGTTTTTGCGCGCAGTCTTATCTAACTAGCGGTAGATAGCGTTTAGTTTATTAAATTTGCACCGGTCCCCTCAAAGCTTCGAAGATGAACTTGGCGGGTTTGGCAGTCGTGCAGATGACGTTCTTGCGTTTAGGATTAAAGTAAGTTCATCAATCGGTGGCCGATATTTTTGCGCTAGCTTAAAAAAGGCTGTAGACTCGACTCCCAACCACAGAGATTGTATTTATAGTAATGACCGAGGAGCAATAAGTTTCAAAGCACGTTAAGAATTCATTGTCTAAAGAAGTCTGTAGACCACGTAACCAAACTGTCTTTTGACTCACGCGTAGCTTCAGCCTCACAGTCATGAAATTATCCAAATTGTGTTATTTTTAAATGCGAAGCATTTACTTGCGCTCGCACATCTGCGGTTCTTCCTGTCCTTCGGACTCTTATGTTTAACAATACGCCAACTATTGTCAGTTTGTCTTCCTCATCCTCAGTGCATCCACCCTACATATATGAATGTGTCGCCTTGTGACCACAGTGTGCCAATTTAGTCGCTTGAACTTGAATGTTTGTTATTGCGCTTGCGTGCTCTCTCAGTTCGTTTCAATAGTGACATAGGAACCAGCAGCAAACCGACTAATTCTTCAGCGCCACTAATTAACAAAGTTCATTTTTAAAAAAAATAGCTACAGCGCGAATAGAAACAAGAACAGGGAAAGACAATTGGACGAGCGCTGAGAAGATCCCGATGAACTAAAAAATGAAGCTTAACTAATTGTAGTGTTGGGCGAGTTGGCGGTTCATTAAAAACAATGTAGTTCATTAATTAAGGCTCATTCGGCAGCAGATGGGTGCCAAAAGTAAGACTCATTAACTTACTGCCTTAAAGTTGTATCGTTTTGGTTTCTCTCATTTTTTTTCGTATATTTCCGCCATGAGTACGAAATCTCAGTAGCTTTAACGCGCGGCGGAAATTCGCGGATTTTTTTATACCGAAAGAAATCAAAAGACAATTGGAAGTTGTTTTTAGTTTCCGGACGTACGCAGACATTTCTTGGCAGAAGACGACAAAAACTATTTGCACCTTGATGTATCAGTGGCGAAGGTAACAATAGCTCTGTTTGGGTCATTTAAACATCCCCAGAAGCAGTAGCAGTTAGACTGGCCGTTAATTACACATTAAAATAGAGTCATTATATTATCGCTTTGCAGTTGCATGTACTCCAATCCTGCGACTGTAACACGTTACATTTGTTGCTCCTGTACGGGTGTAAAAGGTACAGGGAGGCAAGAAATTTAATGTTTTTATGCATTGAGCGAACCGAGGCGGCAGACAGTAGCCTTTTCTTCATCGCACCGACTACCACTGTTTACACAGTCCAGTTTTCATCTCATGCCTAACTTCTCAAAACTAGTCCGTCACGCACTGCTTACTAAGTTCAAAATAAAAGCTGCGCCGATTTATCCAACTTGTTTTAAGAAAAGGGGGAGTTCTGTACTAAGCCCAGGAGAAAAGAGACCAGAACTGCGTAGAGCGGCGGAGTATGCAATGGCTTTCGAGGCACCCCGCCTACGCACGCATGCGTTAGGCCTGCTCTAACACGGCCGTGCATACAAATGCAGCGCCAGCACATCTCAGCCGCGTTAATCCGGCAAGTGAAGGAAAAATTCGTAACAAAGTGAAAGCCCCGCAGGACGAATTCAGAACAGGTTGTGCGCTGTAAGCCGTCCTCCAGAATCCTTTATCCACTGAAGGAGCCTTTTTTGTTCAATTTGTGCTGTGCTGTCCAGCTAGGAGGCGGCGTGTTGGTGTCGCAGCGAGTCGCATACCTGAAGTGCCGACGTATACAACGAACGTCACCGCAACTGTAAAATTGTTCTTGTTTTCTTTGGCAGAAGCGCTGTGGACGTTTTGGTAATTTCAAAGCAATTTTAAAAGTCGGAGGAGCGAGGGGACGTCCTTGCGGAATACCATCTTGTCTCACGCACTGGGGGCACTTGATAAGGAGTCGAATATGAAGCGACGTTGCTTGGTTTAAAAATTCGATTTCGATTGAGCTTGGCCACCGCTGCCTTCAAGGTCGGATTCCTTGCGCTGAAAATGACAGCCGTGTCCAAACGACCGGTGAAACGCGCATTGCTATCTTGTGCAGGCCTTGGGAAAAATTCCTTTACATTTCTTTCCCGTTCGGAGTGCCTCACAAACCAAATTTCTTTTCAACAGTTACGCTTGGAAAAAAGGTTGAAAATGTGCGCATATCCTATACAAAACAAAACTAACAAACCAACGCAACAATGTCAAAATAATTTTGCGGGACTTTTTGCGCTTTATTGGTTGTTTGCGTTGTGTGCTGAGAAATTCCTCCGGCTCTCCCTCTCTCTTCAGCTGCGTTCCATCACCGAAATCTCTAATGACGGAACAGCCAAATTGTCCGCATAAGACACTGAGGTTACGTTGGAGGACGTGATACCCAGTAACTATAAGGAAAACGCACACATTTTCGTGTAGCAGTTGTTATGACATCCTGCCTATCTGAGATGCCATAAGAACTCGAACTTGTACTGCCGGAACCAGGCGTTCTAATGACACGTCTCACCTCTCTGCACTTGTGAACATTTTATCCCTCACCCATTTAACTTTGTTCGCAAAATGTTGGCAATTTTGTTTACGTACACTTGTGCCCAACGCGAAGCCGCACCTCTCAATAAATATCATTCGTACGGTGTATTTTAAGGCTTGAGTGCACTTATATTATCAGAGTGAACAAAACATATGTGACAATTACTTTTAGTGTTTGTATGAACGCAAGTGCACTACACACACACACACACACACACACACACACACACACACACACACACACACACACACACACACACACACACACACACACACACACACACACACACACACACACACACACACACACACACACACACACACACACACACACACATATATATATATATATATATATATATATATATACTTTTTAAGGCTTACGTGCTGGCCTAAGTGATGTAGTTATACATAAACTATGTAACTCCTAGAGATTCGTGACCCACGTGCCTTTGATATCCGTAAGACTTGCCTTGCGCTTATACCACAGCGTTGCGCTTATAGCAATGGAAATACCCGTGGGTCTTCATATTTGCATTTAGAAATGCGCAAAGTGCTCCGTAAATACAAACTTCCTAGCAATGCACTTCTGCGTAACGGTGAAGCCGACTTTAAGAAGGCTTTGTGTATAAGAGGTAATTCCACTGGCGGTGGGCTTAACTACAAACTTCAGTGGTTTGATCCTTTTGTAATCGACTACATAAAAAACTTCAGTGGCTTGATCATTTTGTAATAGACTTTTGTGTACTGCAGTGAAGTCAACTTATAAGAGAAAAACAATTTGATTTAAATACTGCATTTAGAAAAGACGAAATGAAAGCAGAACAATGTGAAGGGACCAAGAAAAAGCTCTCATTTAAAGTTTAAACACATTAAATAGGCCACGTAAGAGAGTCTAAGACGATTCTGCAGAAGTGCGAGCACGCGGCCAGCGCGCGCACTAGGTCGACTTCCTCTTGCGGTGTCTGCAGCAAGACGGCGTCAAACCGGGCGGCAGTACGAGGGTCCGGCAAGCACAAAGACGCGAGAAAACGGTCCAACCACGACATCGCAAATCAAACCAATTCCTTCCTTCCCGAACTCACTCCAGCAACCTCCTCAAGATTTGTTCGTGCTCCTTCAAACCTGCTTTACTTGGGTAAGGCAGCCGCTCGCGGCCACGGACGGAGAACTTGTTGCCGTAATCGTGGTGGATAATCCAATTATACCCCAAGACCGCTTCAAAGGCATCAAAGTTCAGCCTCGTGCTCTATATGGAACTACTTGACGTGAATCCAGCAGACTCACTGTACCGCCTGCCGAGATTCAAGACTGCCTTGAGCACAGTTTCCATCTTGGTGGATAATCCAATTAGCCCGTGATCTGCTTCAGGAGTACATCCTCTTCTATGCTCAGCCGGACTCTATGCGCGACTCAGCCGGACGGCCGCTACATCGACTGCGTCCAATTACATCACCGGGGGTGGAGGGGGGGTTCTACCGGAACTTGTTCGCGTCGCGACCCTTACAGCGACGGGTTCAAGGCTAAGGCCTGCGTTCGGTCGTATCCGTCGGCGACGCTGGGGCCGAAGAAGGAAACGAGCGTCCCCGCTTCTCCTCCGCGATCGAACATGTGTGTTCGGGGCCGTCATTACAGTGGGAACGCGGAGACGAGGAAGAGGAATCGGAGGAGGGGGCGGGTCACCAGAAAATGCGGCCGCGAGCAACGAAATCGCCAGTTGCCCAACGCTACAGCCGACCCGTCGGATATAGACGGCGGAGGAACGCCGTCACCTTCGAGATCATAGTAGGCCGAGCAGGCCTAACTTCTCACCCCCGCACTGTTCAAATTTGGAACCGCAAACTGCGTAATGATAATTACAGGTCGCTGTAAAGGTCATTATTGACCCACACGGACGTCATTGGGTGTGATACTGCCGGCGGACATCATAATGCCCGGGCATGTGCTAACATGGAAAGTGACCTTTCCTGGAGCACAGTGGAAACGCTTTCACTCATGCGTTCAGTCATTTATAACGAATCGGGCCTTGTATTAGGGTCTTTGTTTTTTATTCTCTTCGATTTATTCATCTCAGCTTCCCCGCAGCAACGGACACGCCGAATCCTTCTTTGGAACGGGTTCCGGTATTTTTCCCAGAAAACGGTGTGTCGTTTATCACCCGAACGTAAAAGGGTAATAACGTGCGCGGAAAATTTCTCCCTTGCATTCTTCCTTCCTTCTTTCGACATAGTAGCATGCCTGTGTAGTTGATTCGTTGTCTCCACCTCTTCTAATGTTTTTTTCTTTTTCTTTTCGTTCCGTTACGCCGCTTTCACGATTGTAGCCATCCACAGCGGTTTGATGAAAGGGTTTCGCCGCTGTGTAAACGGTTCCTCCCCCCGTAATCGAAGCAGCACGTGAAATAGCTTAGCGCGTGCGCATTGTACACTATGTGCAACAGGTCGGCCGTCTCATAACTCATCTTTCTAAAGATGCCGCTTCCTTTCTTAGCCGTCGTCTTCACGGAGGAGCGAGGCTTTTCCGCGAGGTCGGCCGAGAAAATGGTCCCCGTGACGTAACCGCGCGTAATTGTCCCGACATCGGCACAAGCGGCGCCGCTGCTTGTCTCAGAAAACGAGCGGTCTTCCCCATAAATCAGACGCGGTGGCGCGAGACACCCGTCAATTTAGCGGCGCGCTGTCCAGACGCGCGCAATTATACCGTCGGCCGACCTACCTGGTGGACCGTACGACGACGGCGGGAGAACCGTTCTCGCAGCGAGGAGGGTGACCCGATTGCGCATGCGACGACGAACGATCACGTGTCTTCGCGTTTACCGTACACGACGTCGCCTTGGCGGTGGCGTAGCCCTGTAGCTCGTCGTCGGGGCGCCGGTAAACGCTTTTATCTTCCCGTTGTGCACGGAGGATAGCGTGCGCTCCTGCTCTTCAGGTTCCGGGTTCGCTTGCTAACCCGGGAGGAGCACTTATGATGGAAGAGAAATGCGAAAAAAGTCAAAATGCTTGGGCTGATTTATTCGGTCTTCATTCAAGCTTTCTTCAATACTATTCTCTGCCAATATGCGTGCTCGTGTGTCCGAAAGAAACTGGAGCTTTGCTTATTCTTTTTATCAATATGGCGTTGATCAATATCACTTTCATTGGCAAGGAAATGACCTGTTTTTGGTGTAAATGGCAGTGGGGCTTCATCAATGACAGCAGTATATCACTGATACACGAATTTAGTGTTGAAGTGATGGGGAGTTTAAGGCAATCAGGCAAGCACGAATGAAGACAAACCCAGTTTATAAACGCCGACACGAGGTTTTTATATTTTCTGTTGGCGTCGTTGAAATGAATTTTGTACATAAGAGCAAGCCGAAACGTCAGTTTGTGGAGGGGACAGTGCAGTTGATGCGCCACTTCCATGCACAGTGATTTGTCGACTAGCATTATTGTTCGACCTGTACTCAGGATAACGTACTTTGAGCTGGACTGCTATCCTTTCCGAATGAAGACAAGAGCCCTTTCCCAATGATTGGTAAAAGACCACGGCTTACAACCCTTGTTTCCATTTCCTCTCGGCCTGTACCATGGTCTTCTTTGCGGCGGCTTCAGCTATGTCAACTTCCCGTGAGGTGGAAAATAAGCGCCTGCCTCGTTTGTCCTGCGACACGGAGGTGTACGAACGTGCCAACGGCCAAAATCCTTTCAACGTTTATTGGCGACAGGTGCAGGCATGTTCGCCTTGTATGGACACCAGCACACTCGTCCCTGCCGGAGAGAGTGAGAGAGAGAATAAACTTTAATTAAATCAAGGAAATGCTTCAGAGAGGCGTGGAAAGCTCCGTGGAAAGGTGGATGTTAGGGGGGCCTAGGGTAAACTTGTCGCAGCCGCCTACTATGTGTCTGAGAGTCCCAGGCTCTCCACAGAAGCGGCTAAAGTGGAGAAAAGCGTGTCAGGTCAAAGAGTCACGTCTGGTGGGAATGTGGGAAGGTGTTGACCTGCAGGGCACGCAATAATCTTTCCTGATCCCTCGGTAGCGATTTGTGGGGTGAAGAGTAGGTTTTACGGGACAGCCTATAGTGCTGCGTGATTTCCTGGAAGGTGACAAGAGGTTGCATGCGCTCGGGCTCAGCTTCGGCTTCATCAGCGCTGGCTCGGCGGGTCAAATCTCGAGCCACGAGGTTGGCGATCTCGTTGCCGGGGATGCCGCTGTGAGCTGGTGCCCATACAATCTTGACTAGTCTCGTTGGTGGTCTCTGATTGATTAGTCGAAGTGTTGTGACGTGCAAGCAGGCGTGCCGCAACTTTGCCTGCCGGGGAATGACCTGGCTCACGAGGCAGCCCGAGATTTCGGCAACCAGGCTGACCTCGACGGAGACATCCGGGCCAACGTTCACGGGGAGCAGAGGACAGCCCGGTCACGTACAGGGAGATTACTCACCACTACAGGCTGAGCCGCCTCAAGTACCCCGCACCACACTCTTCCCTCCACAGATGACAGTCGGTTGCGTGGAGACGAATACAGTCAAACAGCTTCCCCTACCCCGTTCTCTACAACCGATATTTCCCAGACACATATTCCGACAGATGCAAGTGGTGTGCAGAAAAAGCCGCCCTACCGCACATCATATGGGCATGCCCAAAGAAACCTCACCCACGTAATCGAGCATTAAACATCAGGACTCAAGAGGAATGGGATGCCGCCTTGCTTCAGCTCTCACACCGACTCACAGCAATTACTCGTCCAACTGGCGGAAGATGCCGCTAGGGCCCACGTAGAACCACTTCATCAGGTTTCGGCACTCTTTTTCTGTCATTGTTGTATGCCGCTGACAGAGGGCATTAGTAGAACCGCGTCATGTGACATTTGTTTATCCTGGAAGACCCACGGGCGCTGACATTTTGGTGCCTCTGTGTCACCGCGCGCGCGCTCTTCGATAAGTCGTGATTGTCGGAGCGCAGTGCGGCTGTATGACGCGTTGAGACCGAGTGAGTTTTTAAGCCTCCCAGTCAGAGTAGCGATGACGTGCTGCTCTGTACCGGGCTGTTTCAACCGGCGGGAAGGTGGAAAACGCCTGCATCGTTTCCCGCTGGGAAAACACCACAGTGGCCTAGCGTAACCTATACATACTTAAAAAGCTTAGCTTAATTAGTGGCTCTAACGTAACACAGAGCCACTAAATAAGCTACGCTAGTGTCATCGAGCCTGACCGTAACGCATCGGCGCGCTGTCTCTAAATCACCGAAAAGTAAACACAGCTGTCATGGTTGCAAGGCAGCACCCGGACCAATTCCGCCCGTCAATGTCAGCCGCAATAAGGCGCATAAAGCTGGCCACCCTGGCGTCAGGCACCAAAATGGCCGCTGCCGTGCGTCAGTGGCGTTACTCTTAAGCGTAGCTTATTTAGTGGTTCTAGGCCCACGGGCTCATGCATGGTCGCCATCTAACGGGAAAGGCCAGGTGACTCTCGCCCTCTTCCTTATGCCAGTTTGGGCTTAAATAAAGTTCCTTCTCTCTCTTTCTCTCTCACCCCTTTTTGTGTCACAGGTGGCTCCTGCTGCTGCTGATAGCGGAGGTGGTGGTCGTGCGGTGGGTGCACACCAGCCGCTCGTCGGACGCACGCATGCTCAAGGACATGGCGCAGAAGGCCATGAAGAACCTCCACGCACAACAAAAGAGGGCCGTGCCACACCACCCCAAGGGTACGTGCACGCGGCTGTCCAGGCTAACTGGGCCACCGCTTTCGGCCTGTTTGTCCTACCTAAACTGCCCGTCTCCTCGTGTGGTGCTTAAGACTATCCTTCAAACTTGTAGAACTGCCTCGAGGCTTACAGTATCTACCGGGAAAGTACTTCCTCGAAAAATTCGTTTAGGCTGCCGAAACCTTCATTATTTTTCGCTGAGACAATCTGCGCGCGAGGCAACCTCTACAGTTTCCTTAACAGCCCGGTATCTCCCCTTCTGAAAGGTCTCACACAACAAAATTGCGGTCGCAAGAATAAACAGATCCCATTCTAGCTCCACCAAAAACTTTGTTCGTCCGTCCATCCGTCTGAAAAGAGCACCTACGTGAAAAAATTCCCGGCCCATCTCCACTAACGTGAAACATGGGCAGGGGCGAAGGCAGGCAGTGTATAAGTGTATTCTTGGCGCCTTGGCGTTTTTGCCAACGCAGACAAAACCATTGGGAGGGAGAGGTATACACTTTTGCTGTAAAAGTCTTTTGTCCTTGAAGCACGAAGGTCTCTAGCACGAGGCGCAAACAAATTTCCCGGAGTTTTAGTACCGTGTCTACATGAGACGAACGACGATTACGACGACAGGAGATGCCAACAGCCCAAGCCCATTAGGGGCTTCGCCCCTAAAGCGGCAACCACATGGAGCAATTTGCTCGCGTGAAACGGACGTGGGAGAGGGCCAAATTCAAGAAAGAAAGAGCTAATTTGACCAATTAGCTAATTTTTAGCTAACAAACCAATCTGGCAGATTCTGTGTGACGGAGGGGGGGGGGGGAGGTAAATTGCGCTCTCCAACGTTTTTTCCCGTAGCCGCCAGGAGACGCCGACTGCCTCCAGACGCGAGCAAGGCGCTCCATGTGGTTGCCGCTTTAAAGTCTCCTTAGCCCAACTTTCTACTTGTCCATTCACATCAAGCGCTCTTTCCAGCAAGTGTTCCGCCCGTTAGGCAATGCCGGCGTGAAGAGACTAAGCTGCTTCACCAAATGTCCTGAAACGAGTGTTCCTCGCCAACCCCATTAGCCCACACCCGTGTTCAACCACCTGCCAACCACTCACCAGTCTCCTTCTGGCGTCTTGCTACGGGAACGCAGGCAACTCGTTGAAGGGCCACAAGGGAGGCTGCCCCAGGGCTTCCATGATGCACATGGTCAGTAGGGCGTCGACGGCCAAGTCGCGACGGAAGGCACGTGCGGCCAGACTCTTCGAGGAGACCACCAGGCTGCTCATACCACGGTGAGGGCGAACTCTCTTAACCCCTGGTTAGCGGGAAGCTTTCAACTTATTAGTGAGCCGGTTAATCGAAAAATAACAATATTTCTCTTCTAATGGTCGAAAGGCCCGCCGGTCAGCGACCGCCCAGAGACTTCCGGATTGAGAAGACGTCCCTTTCCAGGGGTCTAGAAATAAATTTATGGGTCTAGCAATAATTTTTTAGTGAAAATAGTGTTTATTCCGTCTACTTCTCCGTTCTCCGTGCTAGCACAAAAAAATCAAAGGGGTCTGAGCATAAGAAGCGACAGGCAGCCCATATGGCTGCTAATGCGAACTAAGAGCGTGCACATGTGTTTTTGAGTCTGGCGTGCGTTTTTGCTAAAAGCTTTGCACATGCGTGGTGGTCGGTTGATCATATAGAATGTATCATTCTTCTAATATACGTTCAATTGCTAGTCCAGCCAGTGTGTTGTCCTTTCTTTGCCTCGTGTCTTCGTGCTTTTTCTCTGGCTTTTTCAAAACGTCAAACGGCACCGCTGAGACTTTTGCAATGCAAAGAATGGTTGGCAGAATGTGGGATGGGCATGCCAGAAACGCTGTGTTGCGGATTTACAAAGCTGGAGCAAAGAGTTCGCATCTGGCTGAGCCTCAAGCTCGTGAGGGAGGTGGATGAGATGCTCACGCACTCTTAATGTTCAACCAATAAATCTCCCATTATTTTTTATTATCGGCTTTGCGTTGTTTAACTCACAGTTTGTTACGAATAAACCTGCTCGCAATTCGTTACGTATCACCCTGCGCTTTTTAACTATAGCGTCGTCACAGTCAACTTCGCTAACAAAATTGGCTAAAGAAATGGCGCAGAGGACTCCGCACCACTGCCAGCACTTCTGTTGACGCGTAACTTATATGGGCAACCTGGACCAGACGGCTCAAAACAACAACTAAAACACCCTTTAATTTAACCGATTACGTTTACAAACAGCGCGTGCAATTCTGTTCGGCGAAATCTTCAAAATAGTGGCACGCATCAAAATCAAAAGTTACCTTCTATAGGTAGTATTCACTGGCGAGGCACGCATGCAGGCAACCGTGTGAGTGGGACGTCACTGGTTACGTCGGGCTCCACGGGATGGTGGTACTTGTCTGTGCTAAGCACATGATGTGGGTCGGACGTCCTAAACCATGCCACACGGAACGCAAAGTAATTCCTCGACTCCAATGTGAGTGCGATTAATAACATCTCTGTGGACACCACTGCTGATAATCGTGTTGAAACGAAGCAGTTCGATGCACGCCGGCGTTTTTTTTTCTTTGGAGTGTGGCGCAGCGGCACAAGCTGCGCCATGTCCGTC